>OX030949.1:155647054-156194127 GCA_943735915.1 Pherbina coryleti | reverse complement strand
ATCAACAACAACAACAACAACAATCGACCGAAGTTCCAACCAGCTGAAAACAAAAGTTATGATTTCAACGGTTACTGCTCAGAAACAATAAAATAACACAATGAAACCGGAAAAGGACTATGACAAGAATTAGGATATGGATTATGACAAAAGTTAGGACACATCTAAAACACAACTCTCCAAACTAGTAAAGGGATCCGGAATCCTTAAATAAGTCAAGAATTTGGTCAAGTATTGAAACAAGAGTTTGGACATGAAGTAGAAAATTTATTTCGAGAATTAAAAAAAAAACCTAGAATGAGGATAAGTTTCGGAAGAAAAGAGAGAATAGGGCCCAAAATAAGAAAAATAATAAAGAAACACTGTCACGTCCAAACCTAGGGGTGTGTCCACGACACACACTTTTTTTTTTTAAAAATTTACAACTTTATTGAAATAGTATTTTTATACCAGAAGATGAATAAATCGGTAGAGTACTTTCACATCGATAACTTGCCATTGGGATGGTCAATCCGCGACAATTATTTACCGAACAGCCATGTATACTCGTAAAATTTCAAAACACAGATGTTACTCGATTTAATCAAAAAGACCGAAACCCATGTCGTCATCTTCTTCCTATTCGGATTCCTCCTTGGCAGCAGACTTCTTATCTTCAGCGAATAGCTTTGAAATTATAGGTCGCATGGCATCGGAATTCGGTGTTCTACCTCAACTGAGGTAGAACGGTAGTTACAAGTGCCGTTCCACAGGTAAAATTTTATGGATGTTGGACGTGGGGCAGGGCACTTTATAACTTCAAGCTATAAGTCACACATCAATGAAACTTGGTGAGAGCGTACTATTTTGTCACGTCCTTCTACTAGCAAAATTGAGCAAGCATTGGACAAGGGGGTGCGGCACCGCCCATATAATTAAAAAATATGGCATCGAAAACCTTTGGAAATAAATGTTGCACAACAATGTTACTCAGTATGGAGTTGCAACTTGGTGATATCCTTCTACTGGAAAACTGGGACAGGCTTCGGAAAAAGAGGTGTGGCTCCGCCCATACTAGCCTAATTTTTTATATTGAATATCTTTGAAAGTTAAAGTCACAGAATATTGAAAATCATAATGAATATACAACTTATTGGTGTTCTTCTACTAGAAAACTGGGACGGGCATTGGACAAAGGGGTGTGGCTCAACCCAAATAAGCCAAATTTTTTATATTAAATAGCTTTGGAACAAACTTTACATAATAATGAAACTCAGTTCGGAGTTACTAATAGCTTAGGTCTTTCCACTGGAAAACTGGCACGTGCATTGGAAAGTGGGTGTGGCCCGATTTTCGATAAAGAATAGCTATGAAAGTAAAAGTCACAGAACATTAAAACTCATACAGGAATTTCCACCTGAGAGTGATGTCCTACTACTGGGAAACTGTAATGGGCAGTGGACCATGAGCGTGGTTTCAGACTAAGGGACGACACATAACAGTTTTGAATTTACTTATTATTTTTCAATATACTTGCCGGGTGTAGCAACGGGCACCGGGTATCGCTAGTTTAAAATAAAAAGCTTTTAAAGTATTTTGTGTGGCCTTTTGTAATGAAAGCAATTTATTTTATTTTGAACACAAACAAACAAACACAATTTTGTTTAAAATAAAAAAAAGAAACAAAAAAGGTGTAAAAAATCAGCGTTGCGCTATTTTATGGATTTAAAATTGTCAACACTTGTGGTTAACTCTAGTTTTTCCCACGTTATTGTATTAACAGTTTGTTTTCCTTGTTTTTTTTTTATCATATATACATAATTTAAATATTTATTATTTGTTATTTGATTGTTTTTATTTAAAGCAATTAAAATTAATTGCAATTGCAGGGAATCGAAATAAATTCAAGTTTTAAAATTATGCGATGTCAATTTGTGAGCGTGTGTGAGCGAGTGTGTGAATATTTGTGCGATTTTTGTTAAATTTTAAAATAACAGTTGTTTTTTTTCAGTGCGTCCGCTTTTGGTGGAAATAAGCTTCAACAATCAGCCAATGTCTGCTGATCGCAAATATGAAATAGAATGTCAAGCGATTGGTTCGCGTCCGCCAGCCAAAATTACCTGGTGGATGGGCAACATGGAGCTGCATGGACACAGTCAAAAGGTAGGAGAGTCAATGTATAAATTTTATGCCAGAATTTCAAAATTTATTAATGTCTTTAAGAACTTTATTTTGATTTTCTAATGAAAAGCAAAGAACCTCAATTTTAACAACTGTCTATATATGAGAGACATAGCACATAATTAACTTTTACTTATTGATACTCTGTATTTTTAGGTCTCTGAAGATGGCAACGTAAGCATTTCGGTGCTGTCAATAACACCAACGCGTGAGGATCATGGGAAGGCTCTATCCTGTCGAGCTACCAATGAACTGGTGCGCAATGGCATACGTGAAACGGCAATGAAACTAAATGTTTTCTGTAAGTAAATGAAAAAACAGCAAACAAACAATAAACAAAATGCAAAAAAAGAAAACACATGTTTACCCAACAAATGTGTTTCTAGCACTCTAGCGCCTTATATAAGCACATCCTTCATAAACATAAGCATAGAAAATTAAACTATAATATATGAGATAATCAAAAACACGTACACACTCCCAAAAGCACAAACACACAACTAAGACATATATTATAACTGCACATCTAGGGATAAGGTAAAAAGGTGCAAAAAATTATGTGCACACATTTCTGTGAAAAAGAAAAACGCACATTTTGCCTCGTTTATATTAAAAACAACTGCTAGTGCGTGACTTTGTGTAAATGTATGTGCAAACATTAACTGCTCTTAGCCGGTTGCCTATTTAAGCATGGGAGCATAAAATAATATTTATGCCGTTATGTTATTTTAGCAAAAGAAATCCATAGCAATGCACGAATATTAAAGCATTATCGAGAAATTATGAAATATTAATTCAGAGTAAACGACTCATTGGTGTGGGATAAATATGTGCGTGGAGTTAGAAAAAAAAAAACAAATACAAAACTCGTTGCTATGAAAACTTTTTTGCAATTTGATGCTCTTGTTACCTTTTTTCCAGTGAAATTTTGGAGGAGGAAAATAAAATGTGTCTGAGTTTTCGAAATTGAATTATTGGCAGTCTAGCTCCTTGTCTGCAGAAAGGTGACGCCAATCAGAAATATTATTATAAGTTTTTCATGGAACAACGCAACGTTTTACCGCGCAGGTTTCCAAAACAGTTAAAAAAACATTTTTTTTTTGTGTTTTTTCAAAATGCATGGTCGTTGCATGGAATCATCACTCGCTGAGTATAGGTGATATGATAAAAATAATGGTAAAGGATAATTCTTTGATTTTATGACAAAAATTAAAACAAAAGTAAGCAACGCAACTGAAAATTTGTTACATGGAATTATAACACGCTATATATGGGTATTAGGGTAAAAATTATTATACGTCAGTTATTGCTAATAATAATGTTCCTAACTCTTATGACAAAAATAGACGAAAATTTCAAGAGAGTCGCTCCAAGATTGAAAATGGAGTCTTTATACAACAGCGTTGCATGGAGTTATTACTCTTAGAGTATATGCTCTACCTTAAATTGTATAAAACGCAAATCAAGAGTTTGTCTTAGCATTACGATAAGAATTAAAAAAATGAAGTGATCAGAAAGAAGCTTATGCAACAAAAATACAATGAAATGCAATGCAACATGGTGCTATAGTAATGGTGCTAAAGTAAATTTTATTTTACGATAACAAACATCAATCTTTTTAACTTATAACGTAAATGAAAAAAAAAATGGAGCCACGACACCACATTGGCAACCGCTGAACACAGTTTAAATGCAACAAAAAACGTTGCATTGAATAAAAAACGTTGCATTGAATTATAACTCCATGAATATTAGCGCCACGGCAAATATTATAGAAGAATAGTAGAGGTGAGGGTTTCGGTCACATGATAAAAATTAAACGAAAATTAATCACGTCATAAGGCCTTTCAGAGAACTGCTTAAAGTAACCTAAGTGCACCATCGTTGCATGACATCATGACGCTGAGGTAAATGTAAATGTACTATACAAAAGCAAAAACAAAAATATAAAAAAGAAAAATAAAATTTAAATTAGAACTAGGTATTTTTTAGCATTAAGACAAGTTTTTATATGGACAAGGATAAAAATTAGAAAAATGATAAGGGCAAGCAATTGGACAAAGATTAGGACCAAGAATAACATGAGGAGTAGGCTAAAGATTTGGACATAGATTAAAGAATTGGAATTGGAGAATGGACAAGGACAAGGATTAGGAGAAATTCTTAGGCACACTTTATGCCATACTTGGGGAAATATTGAAAAAAGGATGAGAACAAGGATTGTGATAAGGAATGTAACAATTATCTGAACATGCTTAGGACAGAGATTGAGAAAATATGAATATTGCACAAGGATATGAAAATGGATTCGAACAAGAAATGGACCACGAATTTGGAATTGGGTTAAAACAACAATTTGGACAAAGGTAAGTAAAATTTTTAGGACAAATAAAAGAACAAGGATAAAGATGAGGACAAATTTGGGAACAAAGGATACGCTGTTACGTCAAAACCTACGGGTGAATCCACGACACAACCAAATGTTATTTTTTTGTTTTTTGTTTTAAGTTAAAATCAGGTAACGAAAATGCTCGCTACTTCGCAGCTCTGGCTTGTGAGCCCAAACCAGCTTAAGAACTTTTGTAGCAGCCGCTCGCGAACTTGAGCCATTTGTCTTTTTTTTTGCATTTCTTTAAGCTTTCGATCTGGAGCCGGACTCAGACATTTGTCTTAAAAGCTCACTCGCTCACGATCCAAAGGCAGACAATGTCTTCTAAAATAATGTACTCACGCTCAAACTTTTCCATGGTGCGACGAAATTCATTCAACATGGTGCACTGAAGTCATGACAACGACTGACATTAGAATGATATTCACGTTGCGTTTTTTCAAATGAGTCGGAATTACGATAATACTTTTTAATTGTCCAGCAGACAGCTGCAAATAAAATGGTCAAGTGGTTGCCACCAGTGTTGATGCACATTTACTCGTTTTGTTGCATTTTCCATGACTTTCCGCAAGATTTCCGGTGATTCACATTCTGTTTAATTTTCTGCTTAAGGTCTGCGATTGCCTGAGGCCCAAAGAAAGAAATCTGGGATGGGTAAATCTGGTGATATTGCTGGCAATGCCAAATCGCCAATTCGGATGACAATATCCCTCAATTATTCCACGCTCTTGCGGATTTTGACGCTCCATCGCTTGTCTATTTGTATTCTGCAGCTGTCCAGTTCGCAAATGTCAAATATGATTGACTTACGACGACATTTGCAAAATTGAAAACATCTTCCGATAAGGTGATTAAGTTTGCACCATCTTGTATATGTACAAAGCTACTTGCGAATATGCACGTTATCAGTTCGAAGTGGCGTATAACTCGAAGGACTAGTTCTCGGCCATTTGTGTTCAAAACATATAATAACACGCACATAACAATTCGATCATGAGAAACTCGGTCTAAATCCTTTCAAGGGTTGAATTATTATTTTTTTTTTTTATGAGAAACTTAGTTTTTTTTTTTTTTTATGAGAAACACAGAAATTATCATCGACAAAACAATACCACATCTCATACAAAACCCACATTTCAAATTCGGTCGTGCAAAAATGTATGTAAGAAGGTTTGGATGATATTGTACTAGCTTTTTCCCGGTGCGCTTCGCTGCACCTTATCTAGATAAGTACCGGAAAATGTTGCAATGCCTTCAGCGTAATTATTTCTAAACTATTTCGTACTCGAAACATAGGAGTCGTTCATAAATTACGTAACCAATTTTCAATGTTTTTTACCCCCCTCCCTCTTCGTAGTGCATTTCAAAAACACTCCCCTCCATCCCCATAAAGTAACGTAGTATATGAAATAAAAAAAAATTAATTGATTAAAATATACATATTCGAAAATAGACAAAATAACTGTCGAAAAGCAAGCAAAGAGAAATTATGCCCTTACTACACTTGCCAATAGTAACAGTCAATTTAGACGGTCAAACATGAAGATGTAAGGATGAAAATGGTTTGAAATGTTGGGTTGTATTAATTTCAATTTTTTCGAGTTTTTTATTTTAGGTCACATTACTATATCTGAGACCCCCTCCCCCCATTCGTTACTTATCGTAGTACATTTTAAAACCTCTCTCTCTACTAAATTGGTAACGTAATTTTTGAATGACCCCATAGTTACTGCGCAATCAATCTGCGCACTGCGATTTTCAATCGGCTCAGTGGTTTTGGAGTCTATAACAGCGTTCTCTATTGTAAATTTTTTGCATTTTTCATTTCCCAGTAGCAGGATATTACCAAGTAGTAACTTCATTCTTACTTCTATGTTCTTTGTCTTTTACTTCCATAGCTTTTCTGTGTCATAAATTTGGCTTGTATGAGTGGAGACACACCCTCTTGTCCAAAGGACATCACCAAATGGTATCTACATTCTGATTTTCAATGTTCTGTGACTTTTACTTCTATAGCTATTTGGTATTATGAATTTGGCTTTTATGGATGGAGCCACGCTCCGTTTTCGATTGCCCGTGCCAGTTTTTCAGTAGAAAGACCTTCATTGTTATACGACATTTAGTTCCAAAGCAATTCGATATCATAAATTTACCCTGTGTCGCCAAATTCCCCCTTGTCTGATGTGAGACTTGCCAAATTTTTCCAATATTCCATTTATTTCCAATTACCCTTGCAAATATTTCCCCATATACATACCTTATATGTGCGCACATGTATTTTTTCACACCTGTATTGTTGATAAGTTCATTAAAATGCATATAATTCATGAACCAATACACATACAAAGACCGTGTGTACAAAAAAACCTTTATATTGACGTCAGCTTTCATGGGAAATTTCCAGAAATAAAATCGATTCACGCATTACAGAGAACATCAATTTCATACACAATGCAACTTATTTTTATACATAAAGATTTATTTAAAATGCGTATTTTTTGGGGATTTCTATAAAAAATTTTTAAGATATCCGAAGGTTTTTGTTATATGCGGCTGACCGCAGCTGTTGTTTTTTCTTCATAAACTTAACAATAGTGGTTGTAAAATAACCTTGCAATAGTGGTACTTTGACCTCTATATGACTATTGTTTCAGAAAATATTTCGAAAATATGTAGGTCTAAATTTCGTTGAAAAACACAAAAAAAAATCTAATATCTGGCCTTTTTTACTTCCTATAGCATAATGTATGGAATCCACTAGAAGGTTAAAAACTAACCTTCCCCTTGGTGGTACTTGGACCTCTCTACGACTATTCTATTAATATCCATCGAGTACTACTATAACCAGTGTTTCAAAGTTCTAAACACACACAAATTTTTTTTCCAATCCAAGGGGGAGGCGGGGGGAGGGACAAGAGCCTCTCCCTACTCCCCCTTGTGGAAGCCCTTGGTTATGTATGCATATTTTTCAATTGTCCTGAACAAATAATATAAATATTTTTCCCATCATTTTTAGTACAAACACAAGTAGCTAGACCAAGTAGACCGATAAGGATTACAGCGCAAGAATTAAATGATCTTAGTTGGCTTATTCTACCCTAGAGTAAAAGTCCATGTAAATACTTGCTGTCACTACTACAACCAAAAATCTCTCGAAATTTTTACCCTAGTGCTGAAAACATGCAATATAAACGAGCTCATTGTTATCACAAACTATGCATCTTAACTAGTTCTGATATTTCCTTCCGACCTTTTATCAAATTTTAGTTTTCAACAACAATTGCAAACAAGACAAAACTGTTCTAAGTAACTTAATTGAAAACAAGGCACAAAAGTTAAACACCTCACATATACTACGTATGAATGGATGTATGTTATGTACATAGGCGTTCTCAGGAATTTTTCAAGGGGGGAAGAAAAGGTTTGCACTGGTGTGCACGAATATGAAAATGTTACATATGCACATAGATAATAAAAATATATACAATTTTTCCAGTCCAAAAGGTGGAAGGGGGCAAGTACCCCTAACTGCTCCCCCCTGTGGACGTCCTTGGTTATGTATGTATATTTTTCAATTTTCCTGAACAAATAATATAAATATTTTTCACATCATTTTTTGTACAAATACAAGTAGACCAAGTAGACCAAGTAGACCGAGAGCTATAGCATAAAATGACAAAACGACACGCACACATATAGTTGGTGATGTTGTTGTGTGCATGCTATTTGTGTGAATACTTTGCTTTACTCGATATAAGTGTGTGTGGAAATTGAAATTGTTATCATATTTTAAATCGAAATTCATGTTCAATACCAAGAAGAGCAACACACAGAAAATATGAAATAAACCAATACATTTACAAAAGGAAAATGTTGGGGGCATCGGCTGTAAGTAAAAAGCAAGCAAGTCAAATATTAACAATGGAAAATATTTTAAGAACAAAAATTTAATACAAACCTTTATGAACGCAGGCACTCACACAAACACAGACAAACAGACAAACACACAAACACATGCAGAGATTGAGAGAGATAGAGAGAGAGGCAGTAAAATGTGTCACTGTGATATTGAGTGCTTAAAATAATTGTTGGTTTTGCTGTAGGAATGCTTTTGAGCCAATTGTTTCGTAATATTTTTTTTTTTTTTTAATATTATGCTTGAAATGTATCCCATTTACTGCAAAATCGAATCTTTTCGATGTAACTGCTTTATTATGTAATGATAAATATATATTTAGAAATTCTTACAAATAATACAAGGAATACATTTGCAACTTGCAAGGTTACTTTTTTGGTAAAAAAAAAACTGTTTCCTTTTAAGTGCGCCATAAATAATACAAAGGATATTTTTTTTTAAAAACGAAAAGCAAAAATTGTATTTTATGAAATATGCAGGCGCAAATGATAATGCATTGTAACAATAACAACAACAACAACAACATTTGCAACAGCACCATAAAGCTGCATAAAAATTTCACTCATTTAGTTTTTCCTTTCGTGTGCAGACAAAAATTGAGATGAAAGGATAAAAGGATAAAAATGCACAAAAATAATATCTGCACAGCTTTTTTTTTCTTTTTTGTACACTCTACACTCTGTTGTTGCTTATGTGTCATTGTCATTGTTTATATGCAGTTTTTTTTTTTTTTTTTTGTACTGTAATGCTTCTCTTCTTTAGTTCTTGTTTATGTTTTATATCCTTGCTTCTTTATGATAGGAGTACATGTTGCAGCTGCCATCCTTTCAACAAACTGCCGCGCTCTGCACTTAAAATAAGAAAAAGAGAAAAAAAAATAAAAACTAAAAAAACAAAAACAAAAAGCAATATGGCTGAGTAGCAAAGCGCAGCAATATTTGAATTACTTTGTATTTGTGTCACTAGGATACGTTTCAACTACAATGACTTTTACCTTGTTTGTTTTAATTTTTCGTTGTTGTAGTTTTCATTCTTGTTTTTAGTTACAAAGAGTCGACAGATGTAATGCTACACCGTGTTTCACCTAAAAAAGGCAAAATTGAAATTACAAATTTCTGAAATTTTTATTGGCAACTACCGATTCCAGCGCGCATTGCTACATCCGGCAAGTATATTGAAAAATAATAAGTAAATTCAAAACGTTTATTAGTTCCTTAGTCTGACACCACGCTCATGGTCCCCTGCCCGTTACACTTTCCCAGTAGCAGGACATCACTTTTAAGTGGCAATTCCATTGTGAGTTTCAATGTTTTGTGGCTTTAACTTACAAAGCTATTCTATATCAAAAATCGGGCCACACCCCCTTTTCCAATGCCCGTCTCAGTTCTCTTGTAGAAGGACAACAGCAAGTGGTAACTTCATTCTGAGTTACAATTTTCTGTTGCTATTACTTCCATCTTCCATTCTGAATCGAAAATTTGGTTTCCAAGGCTATTCTGAATCGAAAATTTGGCTTGTATGGGCGAAACCACGCCTCTTTTCCAACGCTCGAGCCAATTTTTTAGTAGTATCTGGTAATATCTAGCTAATTAGTAACTTCATATTGAGTGTCAGTGATATGCGACATTTGGAAGTACATCCAAAGCTATTCGATATTAAAAACTGTGCTTGTGTGGGCAGAGCCACACACCCTTGTCCGATTTCCGTCCTAGTTTTCTAGAAGAACTTATTATTAAGTGAGAACTCTATTCTGAGTTTCAATGTTCACTGACTTTTACTTCCAAAGCTATTCGATAACAAAAATTTCGTTTATATGGGCAGAGCCACACCCCCTTGTCCAATGTCCGTTACAGTTTTCTAGTAGATGGACATCACCAAGTCCCAATTCCATACTAAATTTTTTTGTTATGCGGCATTAAGTTCCAAAGCTATTCGACACCATCATTTTGAATTGTATGGGCAGTGTCACACCCGCTTTTCCAATATTCACTCAATTTTTCCAGTCAAAGGACACAACTAAATAGTACGTTCTTACCTAGTTAAATTTATATGTGACTTATAGTTCGAGAGTTATACCTTCCACTTGGGCTACTGAAAAAGTGCCACACCCCTTGTTCAACGCCCATCAATTTTTACCAGTGGAATGGCACATAAAAATTGAATTAGAATATCGAAATCCGATGCTATGTGACCTTTAATTCCAAAAATATTCGATATCGCTGATTTGGGTTGTATGGGAGGTGCCACTTCCCCTTGTCCTATGACCACCCCACTACGCCTACAACCATCACGCAAATGCAAGCAATAAGTTGACAAAGTTTTGTCGCAATCGGATGAACGGAATTGCAGCGCATATGTCCAGAAAGAAAATGTGCACCTATAGCGCCACCTGTTGAGAATTTTTCGACTTGTCTTTTTTCCTAAACCTTCGCGTTGCAGTTACGTACAAACCAGCAGAAGGAAGTTTCCAATTTGGTCCAGTCGTTTTCAAGTTTTAAGCATACGAACAAATCAAGATTAATTTATATATACATATATATCGTTAAGAATATAGATAGATATACATATAAAGGGGGGGGGAGAGGGGTAACTCTCAGCATATTTAAAGAGCTCCCCGCCCATTTGCAGATCAGATGCCAACAGTGACCATATGAACTAAAGTATTAAATTTTAGTCTAAAAAGACCCAACCCATCTGAAATGTAAAATGTTCATTGATTTAAAATTTTGACGTAAGAACCATGGTACGGCCAAGAAGAACACAACAAAAAAAACCTCAAGCAAATCGAACGCTCCGATCTTGAGTTATAGAATTATAAACACAAATCACGACTTTATTTTATTCGGGCTGTTTTTTTAGCTGCATGAGAAGCTTCGATGGTTGTTGTCTATGGTTTGACAGTTGAGAATGTCAAACTGTGTTGACATTTCTGTTCAGTAAGGTTTGGCAATTCATCATGAATCGTTTAATCGTCAGAACAACGCTTCCAACTTGTGGAAATTTACTTTGAAAAAAATAAATCTGTTCGCGAAGTTCATAGAGCACTTCGTCCGTTTTACGGTCAACATAATCGGCCTAGTGAGCAAGCAATTCGTGCAGTTGTTGATCGTTTTTGCACTAATTTTACTCTCCTCGATTCAAAACCATCAACGAATCACCATTACATCTATTAAAATTGACTGTTTGGTGGGGTATTGACGCTGGCGGCATCATCGGACCATATTTCTTTCGAAATGAGGAAGGAGCTGCCGTTATGGTGAATGGCGAGTACTATCGAGCCATGCTGTCTGATTTTTTGTTTCCAAAAATTAATCAGCTAAACATCGACGACATTTCGTTCCAACAAGACGGCGCAACTTGCCATATAGCGCGCTTAACCATCAATTTATTGCAAAATCAATTTGGTGACAACTTTATTTCCAGAAGTGGTCCTGTTGATTGGCCCCCTTGTTGAGAATGCCTGGCTGTATATCAGGGGCTCCGTAGAAGAGAGTAGCTCCAAATATGTTTTGGGGCTATTCGTTGACTTTATGGGTGTCCTTTGACTATCTGTGCTGGGATAAGGTGATAGACAGACTAAGGGAGGTGGGTTGCAGTGAAATTATGCTCTGGCAAAGCTATTTATCTGGTAGAGAAGCATGCGTGTTAGGCTTAAGCCAAACAGTAGGGATTGATGTTGCTCGTGGCTGTCCACAGGAGTCTATCTGTGGTCCATTCATTTGGAACCTCATGATGGATCCTCTGTTGCGGCAGCTTGAACGTCAGTCTAAATGCTGTGCGTATACTGATGACCTGCTTGTTCTGGTTGAAGGACAGTCTTGTGCTGAACTTGAAGCCAGGACAGTGTGTGCATGGGGTTCACGTGTAGGTGTTAGCGTGGTGAGGGACAATTCCGTGATGATGCTGCTTAATGGCAGATTTTCTCGTGGTCGACCTCCCTTTGTCAGCTTATAGGGAGTAGGTCTCAGGTATGTGACAGAGGTCAAATACCTGGGAATTTGGATGAAAGAGAGGATGAACTTTTTGGTGCACCTAGAGAAGTTGAGAGAGCGTCTGTTGACAGTAGTAGGGCGAGTGCGTTGACTACTTAGGACTGACTGGGGACTCAGTAGGAAGGCTGTGCGCCTTATGTATTATGGGCTATTTGTTGCTTGTGCAACTTATGGCTCGGTCGTGTGGGGTGACTTGGTCAGTACTGCTGTAGGCTACCGGAAGATTCTCTCTTGCCAGAGAGTAATCGTAATCGGGTGTTTTCCGGTGTGCCGTACGGTCTCTACGGATGCCGTGCAGGTGCTGATGGGGGCACCTCCTCTGGATCTGGTGGTAATGCAAACCAGCATTGGACTTCGGACGTGTTAGTTAGGGATATGAGTACCACAGAGTGGAAGGCTATGCTAAACGAGCGAGTACAATCTAGGTGGCAATCTAGATGGAACCAAAGTCAGAATGGTAGAATTACCTACCAGTTTAAACATGACGTGGCGTTCCTTGAAGGTCACCCGGAGTTTGGATTTTCTCTGAGTCTGGGCTTCCTTTTAACTGGCCATGGTTCTCTGAACGCATTCTTGCGTAAGAGAAATCTCAGCACGACTGAAGGTTGTGATTGCGGAGCAGTCTTTGAAGATTGGTCATATATTTTGTGCGAATGTCCTCTTTATGAAGACATTCGAGATTTGAGAGCAATGGGAATAATGGTAGAAAATTTAGAGTTCGACGTGAGTAATGCGCTTGCATCTAGTGAGCAAATTACCAGGTTGAACGAGTTCGCATATCTGGTGTTTACTAGACGCCGTAACAGGTGAATGATTCCTACAGTCATTCATCTGTAAGATAGTCTGTGTATCCGAATAGTTGGATCAATTGAGTAGTTGTTCTGAGGAACATTTTTAAATGGCCACCAGTCCGGAGCGTGGATGAGCTCAACTGGCAGTAGCTTGCTACGAAGTCCAACCAAAAACTTAAAAACTGGTACCACGGGCAGTTGGCGGCCCTTGACTTATGTCAAACTGACTGATTGGGTATGGCCCTTCGGGGAGATTCGTGGTGGTTGTGGTTTACTACTTATATCGCGGGTCGAGCAATCTTGCTCAGTGTGGAGTTGCATTCTCAACTCGGGTGCTGTACCCCTTAGTACGGAAGAGGTGTTAGATAGACCTCCACCCAAACAAAGGGTTGCAACATATCATCACAACATGGAGCTAATTTGGTACCTTTGAATACTCAAAATGGCGCAGGCAGACGCAATGTTTTGGTCCTGTGCTTGGAGCACCGTAGAATTAAGCCGTCAAGGCAGGTGTCTACGTTAAACACATTCGGATTTTCTGGCCCCCTCGTTCGTGCTACTGATTCGGCTACATAAAGCGTTGACTTTCAATATAAAATGGCTGCTTTTAAAATTTTTTGGTAATATTTCTAGCTTAATAACTTCAACGGCTAATAAACTTAAATTGTTAAGCTAGTCAGCTTTTAAACACGATAAAATAAAAGCTGCAAAAATTGCAAATAATTTCTTTAAAGATGCTTTTGCTTCTGTAGAATATATTTTTTTTTTATTCTGTTCTTTTATGACGCCCTTAATATACTGCCAAAACGATGAAAACTCCATTGAGCGAACACTCCACTTTTAACAACACAACAACACAACTCAAGAGTACCCAACAAATTGCTTAAAATAGCCATAATATTTCGAACAATGCAGCTTTATTGCTTATGCTGCATGTCATCAGCCTGCAGTGGACAGGAAGGATATTTTTGGAGAGAAAATTTTCAGTGTTCAGCAGAAAATTTTTCACTCTCAGGCTCTTCTGTATTTTTGCAACCTTGGCAATAACATTAAGTATCATTTTAATAATAACGAGCTCGAAAGTGCTGACGACATGACTTTAAATTTTAATGTTTATTATATTTTTTATTACATTTTTCTTAAGATAGATATCTGAAAAAAATAATCAGCTATAAACGAAAGTCGACACAGAAGCTAACTAGAATGTCGCAGATTACATTTCATTTCACTTCACTTCACTTCAACACCTAAGCTGGGTGTAAAACACATAAAAACACATGTTAGATAAATTTAATCTTATTAAACGTATGTGCCTAAAGACCTGGAATTTTATAAAGTGGAAGAATTTAGGAAACATTGAAAAAGGACATCAAGAAATTTGTGATCCCTGCAACTGGTTGAATTGCTCTTAAATTAATAGATAAAAAGTGTGTTAAAACTATCAAGTGACACTTTAAAGCAGCAAACAAGGCAGTTCTGCAATAAGAACAACAACAAAAACAATCAATATGTTTACAAAAAGTGTTAAAACGTCCTTTAAAAGGATATTGGTTTTAAGTTTGCTCATTTAATATTTAAAACTCGTCAATTTATGGCGTATTTAAGGTGAGCCCATTTCATTGTTAGTGTGTGTATTTGTTACTGTTTACACGAAAATAGATGTACGCTTCATCAACTCAGGCATGTGTGTGAGTGTGTGCGTCTGTGTGGGCACAGCTTCACCTCGCCTAATGACCATTTATCAACTGCCTGCTTCTATTCACCAGATAATCAAGCAAGGCCGCAGCAGGCAAGCAACTTAAGCTTTGCTACAGGGGCGGATAGAACCTGTGCGGAAAGCTGGCTCCTTCGAATATAAAGACTTTATTAGTTTCTATTTACACACAATTTGTACATCATTTCACAAAAGTACGCTTTAAAATTAAAGGAAAAGATTTATTGTTTTTTATTTCTTCATGTTTCTTCAATAGATGATTACAAATGAAATAAATAAACTGGCTATTTCAGCCCTTGAAAGGACTTTGACCGAGAACTTTTTAATAGCACCTATACACTTACTCACATTCATACACGTTTTCAAGCTTAATCCTGCACTTAAAATTAATCTTAATTCAATTTTATACTTTTCTAAATTAAAACTTGTGTTTGAATTAAAATTTAAACTATAACTCAAGTTCACTCTCAAACTCAAACTTAAACTCAAACTCAAACTCAAACTGAAACTCAATCTGTTACTGAAACCCAAATTCAAACTTAAACTCAAGCTCAAACTCAAACTCAAACTCATACTTAAACTCAAACTAAAACTCAAACTCAAACATAGACTAAACTCAAACTCAAACCCATACCCAAATCCAAACCTCAACAAAAACCCAAACACAAACCCAAACTCACACTCACACTCAAAACTCCAAAACAAACTTAAACTTAAACTTAAAGTCAAACTCAAACTCAAACTCAAACTCAAACTAAAATTAAAACTCAAACTTTAACTCAAACTCAAACTCAAACTCAAACTCAAACTCAAACTCAAACTCAAACTCAAACTCAAACTCAAACTCAAACTCAAACTCAAACTGAAACTCAATCTCTAACTCAAACTCAAATTCAAACTCAAACTCAAGCTCAAACTCAAACTCATAAAATAAAATAAATAAAAAACTGGTCATTTCAGCCCTTGAAAGGACTTTGACCTAGCTTCTTATGATCAATTGTGTTGTGCGTGATATTAAGTTTGTACACAGTTGACCGAGAACTGGACCTACATGCTTAACGCTGACTCCGAACGGCGATGAACGGAATGTTCTCGTTCTCAAGAAGCTTTACATGGCATTTTGATTACTCTCTGAGGTTTGCCATTGTCTGCAGAGAGGTGGCGGCCGTACAGAAAAATTATTTGAATTCAAATAATTTTCTGTCGCTGCCGGGGTTCGAACCTGGGTCTCCAAAGTTCGTTGACATAGCGGCCACGCACTTTAACCAACTACGCCACGGACGCCACGACTCAACTCAACTCAAACTCATACTTAAACTAAAACTAAAACTCAAACACAAACACAGACTAAGCTCAAACTTAAACCCAAACCCAAACCCAAACCCAAACCCAAACCCAAACCTTAACCCAAACACAAACCCAAACTCACACTCACACTCAAAACTCCAAATCAAACTTAAACTTAAACTTAAAGTCAAACTCAGACTGAAACTCAAACTCAAACTCAAACTCAAACGCAAACTTAAGCTCAAACTCAAACTTTAACTCAAACTCAAACTCAAACTGAAACCTAAACCCAAACCAAAACCCAAACCCAAGCCCTAACTCGCAATCAAACTGAAACTCAAACTGAAACTCCAAATCATACTTAAACTCAAATTTAAAGTCAAACTCAAACTCAAACACAAACTCGAACTCAAAGCAAACTCAAACTCAAAGCAAACTCAAACTCAAACTCAAACTCAAACCCAAACTCAAACACAAACCTAAGCCCAAACCCAAACCCAAGCCAAGACTCACACTCACTCAAACTGAAACTCAAACTCCAAATCAAACTTAAAATGAAACTTAAAGTCAAACTCAAACTAAAACTCAAACTCAAACTCAAACTCAAACTCAAACTCAAACTCAAACTCAAACTAAACTTAAACTCAAACCCAAACTCACACTCAAACTCAAACTGAAAATCAAACTCAAATTCAAACTGAAACTCAAGCTCAAACCAAAATTAAAATTCAAAAATAAATTTAACTCAAATTTGTAACAATGTAAATTTGCACTTATTGTGAACATCTTATCTAGTCAAATTCGTGCTTAAATTCAAACCCATTCGAGCTCGAACGTGTTTTTGTTCAAATTAATATTCAAGCAAAAAGAGCAAAAAACAAACTTGCACTAAACTATCAGTAAAACTCAAATAAGTATCCAAATTTACACTCAAAATCAAAACAAAACTTTTTACCAATTTATATTTATACTCAAATTTAAAACCACAACTGTTCTCAAACACAAACTTTTTTAAAATTAAATTCAAATTTGCACTCAAATTCAAACTAATATTTTCTCTCAAACAGAATATTTACTCAAACAAAAATTTCAACTTAAATCCAAATTCAACTTCAAATTAAACTCAAACTAGAATTCAATTTCAGAGACACACTAAAAGATTAAAACTCAGAGTTATACTCAAAAAAGCTTTCACTCAAATACAAACTTGAACTCAACACACTCCCTAACTCGAACACGCACGCATCTTATATATTATATCTTATATCTTATATCTTATATCTTATATCTAATATCTTATATCTTATATCTTATATCTTATATCTTATATCTTATATCTTATATCTTATATCTTATATCTTATATCTTATATCTTATATCTTATATCTTATATCTTATATCTTATATCTTATATCTTATATCTTATATCTTATATCTTATATCTTATATCTTATATCTTATATCTTATATCTTATATCTTATATCTTATATCTTATATCTTATATCTTATATCTTATATCTTATATCTTATATCTTATATCTTATATCTTATATCTTATATCTTATATCTTATATCTTATATCTTATATCTTATATCTTATATCTTATATCTTATATCTTATATCTTATATCTTATATCTTATATCTTATATCTTATATCTTATATCTTATATCTTATATCTTATATCTTATATCTTATATCTTATATCTTATATCTTATATCTTATATCTTATATCTTATATCTTATATCTTATATCTTATATCTTATATCTTATATCTTATATCTTATATCTTATATCTTATATCTTATATCTTATATCTTATATCTTATATCTTATATCTTATATCTTATATCTTATATCTTATATCTTATATCTTATATCTTATATCTTATATCTTATATCTTATATCTTATATCTTATATCTTATATCTTATATCTTATATCTTATATCTTATATCTTATATCTTATATCTTATATCTTATATCTTATATCTTATATCTTATATCTTATATCTTATATCTTATATCTTATATCTTATATCTTATATCTTATATCTTATATCTTAAATCTTATATCTTATATCTTATATCTTATATCTTATATCTTATATCTTATATCTTATATCTTATATCTTATATCTTATATCTTATATCTTATATCTTTTATCTTTTATCTTATATCTTATATCTTATATCTTATGTCTTATATCTTATATCTTATATCTTATATCTTATATCTTATATCTTATATCTTATATCTTATATCTTTATATCTTATATCTTATATCTTATATCTTATATCTTATATCTTATATCTTATATCTTATATCTTATATCTTATATCTTATATCTTATATCTTATATCTTATATCTTATATCTTATATCTTATATCTTATATCTTATATCTTATATCTTATATCTTATATCTTATATCTTATATCTTATATCTTATATCTTATATCTTATATCTTATATCTTATATCTTATATCTTATATCTTATATCTTATATCTTATATCTTATATCTTATATCTTATATCTTATATCTTATATCTTATATCTTATATCTTATATCTTATATCTTATATCTTATATCTTATATCTTATATCTTATATCTTATATCTTATATCTTATATCTTATATCTTATATCTTATATCTTATATCTTATATCTTATATCTTATATCTTATATCTTATATCTTATATCTTATATCTTATATCTTATATCTTATATCTTATATCTTATATCTTATATCTTATATCTTATATCTTATATCTTATATCTTATATCTTATATCTTATATCTTATATCTTATATCTTATATCTTATATCTTATATCTTATATCTTATATCTTATATCTTATATCTTATATCTTATATCTTATATCTTATATCTTATATCTTATATCTTATATCTTATATCTTATATCTTATATCTTATATCTTATATCTTATATCTTATATCTTATATCTTATATCTTATATCTTATATCTTATATCTTATATCTTATATCTTATATCTTATATCTTATATCTTATATCTTATATCTTATATCTTATATCTTATATCTTATATCTTATATCTTATATCTTATATCTTATATCTTATATCTTATATCTTATATCTTATATCTTATATCTTATATCTTATATCTTATATCTTATATCTTATATCTTATATCTTATATCTTATATCTTATATCTTATATCTTATATCTTATATCTTATATCTTATATCTTATATCTTATATCTTATATCTTATATCTTATATCTTATATCTTATATCTTATATCTTATATCTTATATCTTATATCTTATATCTTATATCTTATATCTTATATCTTATATCTTATATCTTATATCTTATATCTTATATCTTATATCTTATATCTTATATCTTATATCTTATATCTTATATCTTATATCTTATATCTTATCTCTTATATCTTATATCTTATTATGTCTTATGTGTACATTTCATTTATACTTTCTTCATAGTATCCTTAAAGATATTATGATAATCCGGTCCTGCTTTTAGTACGTGTCCTTGTTTTGACATGCATGAGTAGCTACTACCACAAAAACAAAGACTAAAGCATGCTGTAATAAAATCAATTTAAATCTTTTAAACGAGCTCACATTAAAGTTTAACGTCTAGTTAAAGAAACCTTCCGACGCACGCAAAACCCTTTCTTTTCGGCAAAGGTCTTTGGCTTAAAAGCAAACAATTTGAGATGGGAAACAAATTAATTTTAAAGACAGCCACACATAGGCGGTAAAAAGGCGGTGTTTATGAACCACATATCTCTGAACACACTTCTCCTTGTTTTTCGTGTACATTTTTTTTTATGGTGAATGTCTTAAACTTTGTTAAGATATAAGTTTTCACAAACGAAGATACATTGAATAAATACAAGATTACTCAAAAATTCAATATCATAACTAACGGTAAATTAAAGCATTAAAGTGCTTCAATAAATTTGAAGCTTGTTATGTAATTAAATGTCAATGATTATTTGCAGCTGTTGTCCTTGAACAGAATTAAGTGTGCTTCAATGCTTTTGTCCAAGTTCAAGACAATATAACGACAATGATGAATTGTTGTTGTTGTAGCTGTTGGATTAAGACTTAGACGAATTTAATGCAATTTAATTATTCAAAAGTTGATGATATTGAAATAGCTACCTTCTTTTCCCACATTAAGCTGCCGTTAAGCTAAATTTTTTTTAGCATTGACAAGTGTTATTTCGTTATTGTCTTGGGGATTATTTGAAGGCTGCTGGTGGGCTTCTTGAGATATACTCAAAATTGAATTGAATGCGAAAATTACAGAACAACAACGAAAGTAAAGACAGCAACTGAGACTTTCAGGAAGCGACACAAATCCTTCAGCTTATCATGGCTTAACCTCTTTTAAAAGGCTTTTCATTTTCTGCTTTAACAGCAGCAAATGAAATTGTAAACTATCGGGTGGTTTTTTAATATACATATATATATTTTTTTTTTTATTGCTGCCAAAAGCACAAAAGCAAGACAACCTTGTCAAAATGATTTTTAAGAAATTTTATTAAAGAACAGTGCTTGTATGATTTCTCTTTTCCATTTAAGTGAAATTGAATTATTTTTTACCCTTACCATTTCCAGTTATACCTACTTTGCAACTGGATCTGGGATCAAATTTAAATCCCGAGGACATCGAAGAAGGCGATGATGTTTATTTTGAATGCAAGGTTCATGCAAATCCTGCAGCATATAAAGTGGTCTGGAAACATAATGTAAGTACTTGAAGTCGTAATATTTTACGTATCCTATAAAGAAGGTGTGATTGTGTGAGTGACTTTTACTTTGTTTGATTGCAATGTTTGCTCTATGCCTTCTTTTTTGAAGTGAATTCCAATTAGGTTTTCTTTGTTTTTTTTTTTTTAACTCAAGCCTATTTCGCTTTAAGTGATTTGAATTATTTTAATAAAAATAAATTTTATCATGTTCTGAGCACAATTTTATAGTATTTTGAGGGAACAATCGATTGTTCTTTGAATTGGTTTCCTTTTGAAATTCTAACGATTTGATGAAATCCACTTGTCTAGCTGTCAGTAGGACTTACTGCTTCGTACTTAAGGATAATTGTTGATATATCATATTGAGTAATTGTTGAAGCAATAATAACAAGATTTGCAGACAGAGTTATAAGGGAAAATAACTGAAGCACCATGTTTGACTGACGGAATGAGTTCCCATTAAAGAGAAATAAAGTAAAAGAAAAAGGAAAAATTTAGAAAAACTTATATCAGAAGATTATGTGAAGGCAACAAAAAAAAAAAAAAAAAAACATGCGGAGCTTACTGTTAGGACAAGTTCATGTATATAATTGTAGGATAAGAATACAGCTGTTAAATAAAAAGACAGGAGACAGACAAATCCCTCAATATTTCATTTTTAATTTATAAAAAAATATATCAATAAAAGGTTTAAATTTTGTTTTTTGAATAAAACCATTCCAAAACCAAATGAATTATTAGAAAGTCTCTTAAATTTTTATTGGATTATGGATTAAATGGATGTGTTCTATACCTGAAAAACAATGATTATCAAAAGTGCTTAGAGATCAGCTGTTAAAAAATACGCCTTTTGGAACTACATATCTTGTTGCAACATTCTTGGAAAGTAGCAAGTAATCCTAGTGAATATAAGCTTGGCACGATAACAAGTGGACATTTCCTTTGTACTGGTTCCTCATTTTTGTTATGAACCATATAGGTCTCCCGCACCTTTTCTAAATCGTAGTTCAAATTCTTGTTTTTATCCATATCACAATTCTTGACCTTCTTCTTTTTCGAAACCATTCCCCACTCCTTATTATACTTCTTGTCCCAATTCTTATCCCAAGACTTTATCGCAAGCCTTGTCCCAGTACCGATTCTAATCCTTATCTATTTATGGTCCCAATTCTTGTTCAAATCCTAGTTCTAAAATATGAAAAATTAATTGAAATGTTTTTATATTATTTTAAGTTTATTTTGGTATTAATTTCTATTTTTATATTTATATGTTTATATTTTTATTTAATTTTTATTTTTATAATTATTTTTTACCTATTTTTATTTATTTTTATTTATTTTTATTTTCATTTTAATATATATTTTTAATTATTGTTATTTTTTTCTATATTTTTGTTTTTATTTTTATTTTAATTTTTTTTTATTTTTATCTCTATTTTTAAGTTTTATATTTTATGTTTTATGTTTTATGTTTTATCTTTTATGTTTTATGTTTTATGTTTTATGTTTTATGTTTTATGTTTTATGTTTTATGTTTTATGTTTTATGTTTTATGTTTTATGTTTTATGTTTTATGTTTTATGTCTTATGTTTTATGTTTTATGTTTTATGTTTTATGTTTTATGTTTTATGTTTTATGTTTTATGTTTTATGTTTTATGTTGTATGTTTTATGTTTTATGTTTTATGTTTTATGTTTTATGTTTAATGTTTTATGTTTTATGTTTCATGTTTTATGTTTTATGTTTTATGTCTTATGTTTTATGTTTTATGTTTTATGTTTTATGTTTTATGTTTCATGTTTTATGTTTTATGTTTTATGTTTTATGTTTGATGTTTTATTTTTATTATATTTTTGAATGTCATAATTTTTTTATTTTAATTTTTTAATTTGCATTTTGCTTACTTTCTTGTACAGGTTTGATCTTGATTTTGAATTTGATTTTGATTCTGATTTTGATTTTTTGCTTACTTTCTTGTACAGGTTTGATTTTGATTTTGATTTGGATTTGGATTTGGATTTGGATTTGGATTTTGATTTTGATTTTGATTTTGATTTTGATTTTGATTTTGATTTGGATTTTGATTTTGATTTTGATTTCGATTTCGATTTTGATTTTGATTTTGATTTTGATTTTGATTTTGATTTTGATTTTGATTTTGATTTTGATTTTGATTTTGAATTTGAGTTTGATTTTGAGTTTGATTTTGATTTTGATTTTAATTTTAATTTTTATTTGAGTTTGAGTTTGAGTTTTAGTTTAGTTCGAATTTGAGTTTGAGTTTGAGTTTGATTTTGATTTTGATTTTGATTTGATTTTGATTTTGATTTTGATGTTGAGTTTGATTTTGATTTTGATTTTGATTTTGATTTTGATGTTGATGTTGATTTTGATTTTGATTTTGATTTTGATTTTGATTTTGATTTTGATTTTGATTTTGATTTTCATTTAGATTTTGATTTTGATTTTGATTTTGATTTTGATTTTGATTTTGATTTTGATTTTGATTTTGATTTTGATTTTGATTTTGATTTTGATTTTGATTTTGATTTTGATTTTGATTTTGATTTTGATTTTGATTTTGATTTTGATTTTGATTTTGATTTTGATTTTGATTTTGATTTTGATTTTGATTTTGATTTTGATTTTGATTTTGATTTTGATTTTGATTTTGATTTTGATTTTGATTTTGATTTTGATTTTGATTTAATTTTTTGCTCATATTTTTATGATTTTGATTTTTTTTTATATTTTTTTTTTAATATTGTTTTTTTTTATTTAGTGAATTGTAATAAAATGGAAAATATAGTTCGAAAGTTTTATTGGATTCATATTTGGCGCCTTATCACAGCTAATACTTAAAATAATGTCAGAATTTGAGTCTCATTTCTTCCGATTGGATATAGAATCATCCATTTTGTTCACTTCTAGAATCCGAAAAATAGCCCCATTACCAAGCTACAGCCTAACATACTCGCAGTCGATCCTCTTGGCAATATTATCATCCATAATTAACTAAGAATCCCATAAGACCGATTTAAGTTCTAACAACCCACCGGGAAACCAAGATTATTTCAGCGATTGGATCTTATATATTTCCAATGACGAATTCTAGAGCTAGCCAAGTCTCTTGTCTAAATCCCAGAACCCTTAGTTGTACCTTGGTGTCCACTTAGCTTAAAAATAGCTCCAGGCATAAGAAAAAAAACTCGGGAATTAGCTTAGATACTTAAAATGTATAAAGACGTAAGTACCTAAAATAGTGAACCCGTGTTCACGTGAATACTTGCTGCTGCAAGTTCACTTGCTTTTCGTGTTTAATATTTACGTGTTTTTCAAGTTCGTAAACCAGGTAAAAATTCTTAAGTACACGTGTGCCCCATTACGCCCCATTTCAAAGAAATTATTAAAAATTCAATGACTGAAGATTGTTGTGTATCTGAAAAGGACACCTTCAAAGGATTCAAAAGTTCTTAAGGATTTTTATGAACTTATTTGAAACATTAAGATCAACCTTATGGTCTAAGGATAGGAAACAACAATACATGTTTTTGGTTATTTTTTTCCAAAAGAATAATTTTAAAGATGTAATGAGCTTGTGTTGACCCTATAACCTTTGACCATTGAAAAAAAAATTAATTTTTAATTTATTGCAATTAATTTTGAGTATTCTTCTGTTACTTAAATTTTTGCCAAGCAAAACTAGTGCGTACAATAAAACGGTCTGGAAGCCTTTGTGCAATGAAAACTATTCATACTGCTTTTACACATATTTTGTCTCTTTTCTTTATTTTTATTTCAGTTTTTGTTTTTTTTTTTACTGAGTTTATTCTTTGTAGAAGCACTGAAAATGTGTCAACATTTCGTATTTGCTCCGCTTTCATCAAAAACTACTTTTTTTACTTTGCACACAGTTTTATTTTTTACAATTGTTTTTTTTTCGTGTTTTTTATTTTTTTTTTTTTTTTTTTTTGCATACAATTGTTACTCATTTCACTGTGTTGAGTGTTGTTATTATTGCTGTTGTTTTTATTGTTTCAATTTTATTGTGGCCTAGTTAACTTGGCAGCACTGTCATAATAACTTGGCCATTGTCTCGTGCTCAGGCGAAGGTCAAATGAAAGTGCGGCTTATTCTTTACTTGCTACACTTTGTGTGCGAGTGTGTGTGTGTTTGTCTTTTTGTGTGCATGAGTGTGTTTTGAATTCGTTAGTGCGTCTATGTGTGCTTGTGTAGTCATCTGTCTATATATGTGCTCATTATTTATTTGTTTGTGCACATATGTGCATTATTTTTATTATATATGTGTAAACAGGGAATTAGCACAGTGCTCGAGGGACAAAAACTCATTTATTTGCGTTCATTAAAAATGCTTTTGACAGCCTCGAAAAATAAAAATGCATAGTTTTTGTTTATGAACAAATTGTATGGATTTTATTATGATTTCATTAAAATAATTTTAAAAAAATTATTTCAATATAGTTAAACATTTTGTAAAAAAAAAAACAGCAAAAAGGTAACAAAAAAAAAAACAAAACAAAAAAATCTCGCAGACAAATTCATTCACAAAGTTCAAGGACATAACAGAGTCAATAACAGGCAACTGTAAAAGCAGCAATATCAGTTAGGAAAATATTTCCGTAACTGTAGAAAAGCACATTTACAAGCAATGTGTATAAAAAAAGCACAACAATAACAGGCATTACGATTAACTTGACTCGAATACTTGACTTGTTTGACTAACTGCTCTTGTTGCTAATGACAAATAAAGAACTTGCTGTGTTTTCACACCAGCTCTAGGTACCCATGCCACCACCTATTTTCTGCCCACTTAGCTAGGCTCAACTATCAAGTTTCTAGCTTGGCTTTAGAAGTGCGTTAATTGTTGAAAGCAAGGCGCTAGTTGAAGTGAAGGTGGACTCCATGAATGGTTGGGAGGTGCTGCTGGTTCTAGGCGGTGTTGCTCTATTTTAACAACCTCACTCGTAAGCATGCGATTAGTTTATCCTATTAACCAAATGACTTCGTTTGATTGCATTACCTTGCTTCGGTTTTGTTGTGCGTTTTACGTTTCGCGCCAGAATTAATACAGGGTAGTAGCGTTCAGCTTAAAATTATTGTTTTATAGAGAGAACAATTAAACAAGCTCTGAATTCAAGCCGTAAGAAAATAAAATCCATGCTCAGGAGTAATAATTGCTTAAGTCTCTGATTTCATGTCAAAATTATGACAAAAAAAAAAAATAAAGGATTTTAATAGATGTTAAATGGGGATTGAAAACCTTAAAGCAAGGCTTTCCAACATTCGACACAAATGATTTAAACTTGTGAAAAATATTAGTAAAATAAAAAAAACTGGCCATTTCAGCCCTTGAAAGGACTTTGACAGAACTTCTTATGATCAAATTGTGTTGTGCGTGTTATTAAATGTTTGTACAGAATTGATCGAGAACTGGACTTACTAGTTTTATGATGACCCCGAACGACTAATGTGCTTGCTCTCAAGAAGCTTCACATGGCATTATTTTTCTCTCTTAGGTTTGCCATTGTCTGCAGAGAGGTGACAGCCGAACAGAAAAATTAATTCAATTGAAAAAACTTTCTGTAACAGATGGAATTGAACCATGGTTCTCAGGCGTATGGGTCACTCACTCTATCCACTGCGCCACGGCCGCCATGAAAAAAATATTAGTACAAGAAGTTTATTTTCTAAAAAACTATAATTTTCCAAATTCAGTTTCTGAAACCAAAAATACCAAATTCAATAAATTCATAGAATTTGTATATGATGACAATTATCATATCGTTTTCATTTCCAAAACACATTTTTTTGTAAAATGCAACAGCGTTGCATGAAATTGATTCTCAGTGATTATATATACTATGATAAAAGTAATTATGCGAAAGTAACCATTCATTTGTGACAGTCATAATCATTCTTATGACAAAATAAGAAAAAAAAATTATGGACCTAATCGAGACGCGGTGTGAGCTTCTTAAGCAACGTAGCAGAAAATGTGTTGCATGGAATTATAACGCGCAATGTATAGGTGCTGTAGTAAAAAATATTATGCGCAAGCATGGGCTGGTTCTAAGCCCTCATGACAAAAATAAACAAAAAATTCTAAACCTCATAAGGCCCCAACATTGAAAATGCATGTGTGATGCAACGCCGTTGCATAGAATTATAACTATAGTAGAATATGCGCTACGGTAAATTATGGATTCGTACTTGGTCTTGCGATAAAAAAAATAAAATAAATTATGACGTCAACGTATTATGACGAAGTTAGTATCTTATGCAACAAAAATGAATGTTGTCACTACAACACGGAGACAACCGTTTAATGTTGGAAAAATGCAGCAACAATAAAAAAATGTTGCATGTCATTTTAACTTCGTGACAACAGGCGCTACAGTAAATTTTATGGAACGACTGTTGTTTTTGGTTATATGATAAAAATAAAAAAAAAAAAATTTATGTCGTCATGAGGCCTCTCTGGAAACACCATTAAGTAACATAAATGCACCAAATGCAACAGTAGAAGCACAAAAAAAAAATAATTAAATAATTAAATTTAAAATAAGAAGAAGCATAAGGATAAGAATAAGGATAAGGATAAGGATAAGGATAAGGATAAGGATAAGGATAAGGATAAGGATAAGGATAAGGATAAGGATAAGGATAAGGATAAGGATAAGGATAAGGATAAGGATAAGGATAAGGATAAGGATAAGGATAAGGATAAGGATAAGGATAAGGATAAGGATAAGGATAAGGATAAGGATAAGGATAAGGATTAGGATAAGGATAAGGATAAGGATAAGGATAAGGATAAGGATAAGGATAAGGATAAGGATAAGGATAAGGATAAGGATAAGGATAAGGATAAGGATAAGGATAAGGATAAGGATAAGGATAAGGATAAGGATAAGGATAAGGATAAGGATAAGGATAAGGATAAGGATAAGGATAAGGATAAGGATAAGGATAAGGATAAGGATAAGGATAAGGATAAGGATAAGGATAAGGATAAGGATAAGGATAAGGATAAGGATAAGGATAAGGATAAGGATAAGGATAAGGATAAGGATAAGGATAAGGATAAGGATAAGGATAAGGATAAGGATAAGGATAAGGATAAGGATAAGGATAAGGATAAGGATAAGGATAAGGATAAGGATAAGGATAAGGATAAGGATAAGGATAAGGATAAGGATAAGGATAAGGATAAGGATAAGGATAAGGATAAGGATAAGGATAAGGATAAGGATAAGGATAAGGATAAGGATAAGGATAAGGATAAGGATAAGGATAAGGATGAGGATAAGGATAAGGATAAGGATAAGGATAAGGATAAGGATAAGGATAAGGATAAGGATAACGATAAGGATAAGGATAAGGATAAGGATAAGGATAAGGATAAGGATAAGGATAAGGATAAGGATAAGGATAAGGATAAGGATAAGGATAAGGATAAGGATAAGGATAAGGATAAGGATAAGGATAAGGATAAGGATAAGGATAAGGATAAGGATAAGGATAAGGATAAGGATAAGGATAAGGATAAGGATAAGGATAAGGATAAGGATAAGGATAAGGATAAGGATAAGGATAAGGATAAGGATAAGGATAAGGATAAGGATAAGGATAAGGATAAGGATAAGGATAAGGATAAGGATAAGGATAAGGATAAGGATAAGGATAAGGATAAGGATAAGGATAAGGATAAGGATAAGGATAAGGATAAGGATAAGGATAAGGTTAAGGATAAGGATAAGGATTAGGATTAGGATAAGGATTAGGATAAGGATAAGGATAAGGATAAGGATAAGGATAAGGATAAGGATAAGGATAAGGATAAGGATAAGGATAAGGATAAGGATAAGGATAAGGATAAGGATAAGGATAAGGATAAGGATAAGGATAAGGATAAGGATAAGGATAAGGATAAGGATAAGGATAAGGATAAGGATAAGGATAAGGATAAGGATAAGGATAAGGATAAGGATAAGGATAAGGATAAGGATAAGGATAAGGATAAGGATAAGGATAAGGATAAGGATAAGGATAAGGATAAGGATAAGGATAAGGATAAGGATAAGGATAAGGATAAGGATAAGGATAAGGATAAGGATAAAGATAAGGATAAGGATAAGGATTAGGATAAGGATAAGGATAAGGATAAGGATAAGGATAAGGATAAGGATAAGGATAAGGATAAGGATAAGGATTAGGATTAGGATTAGGATAAGGATAAGGATGAGGATGAGGATAAGGATAAGGATAAGGATAAGGAAAATAATAAAGATAATTATAATAATAAGGATAATGATAAGGATAAAAATGAAGTTACAGACAAGGTTACAGACAAGAAATGTGGCAATGAGAGGAACAAGGTTTTGGGTCAGGATTTGGGCAAAGATTGAGATTAAAGTGGAATAAATATAAAAAAAGGAGTTCGAACAAGGATAATGTGTTGAATTTGGGATTGGACTTAATACAAAGTTTGGACAAGAAGTGAGACAATTACTAGGACAAATATACAAATGAGCATAAGGATGAGCACATGTTTGAGAAAAAAGGAAAGGAAAGAAAAGGGACAAAAATTTAGAACAAAGATTAAAATACGTTGTCACGTCAAAACCTACGGGTGTGTTCTCTATACAGCAGACTTATTTTTTTATTAATATGAAAACAAGGATGGTAAATTTCCTCGTTAAGCATTTTTTTCAACCGATTCCAATATTCTTAATGATTCCCTAGATCAGTGAATTTCATTATTAGGTTCTTCGGGAAGTAAAGTTGACTCTGATAGCAAGTAGTCTGTCTACGTAAGTCTGTTGAGATTCCTTATTATTGAAAACGTGGACACCTGCTGTATAGGCTTAATTCCACGTTGCCCCATGGAAATGAGGTCGAGGTTCATGGAATTGTTGCCCATAAATTTTAAGGACGTCGTTGGCATGCTAATAGAATATACGACGTCAGTCATACTTTTCCTGGGCGTCACTTTCATGACTACAGATGCGACCAACGTCGTCATAGTAGTTTCAACACCGGTTGCACATCATACTTAAGTGTATATTTAAATTAATAAATATACTGTATGGATAGCAACCAATGCTGGAACGCAACATTACCAATTATGGATGATTAGTTGGGTCACCATCAACATTTTTTGATGGAAATCGAGACCTATCTAACATCTCTGAAAATGTGAGCTATTGTCACCCGGTTGTTTAGCGCAACTCCACGCCGATTACAGACCTGTTCGCGACATTGAATTACCACAGCCAGCACGATACTCCCCGTAGGGCCAGCCCTGCGATAGTCTCCCCGGGAAAAAGGGATTTACCGACACATCTGCATTCATCATTCATGACGGGAAAAGGAAAAAGCCATCACTATTGGACGTGCTACAGAGTAGACCACATCGCATTTGACTGTGTGTGACACAAGTTTTCAATAATAAGGAATCTCAACAGACTAAGGATATTCGAGCCCCGGCAAAGCATTAGTCATCTTCACTTGCTATCAGAGTCATCTTTACTTCCCGAAGCAGCAAATAACAAAATTCACCAATCTAGAGAATCATTAAGAATATTAAAATCGGCTGGAAAAAACGCTAAGGTCACCACTATTTGCTCCATTTCAATACTGGTACTCCATGGCTACTAAGATGAACACTTAGTCACTTGGAGTACCCAATATGACAGTTCTTGATTACCACCTTTTCAAACCGGTGCTCCAAGGCTACTAAGATAAACTTTTTACACTCGGCGTACCCAAATTTGACGCCTCTTCATTTCATCGTTTTAACCAGCCTTATAAGACTAACAAGACTTATAAGACTATCCAGAGACCAATGTGAAATGTATCAGTGGGGACTTGTGATAGTACGTATGTCGAGAGTATCGACTATCACCGTGCTAAGAAATTTTTTAGGATCATTGCTATTCCTTCGTAGGCATACGCTACCGTTGATCTAGTCAAACGGTCCACTTACTTCCCAGATTGGGCGACCAATTCCAGGATCTGGGTAGTCCCTTCTCATTTACACAGGATAGGGCGAACCCGTTGCCTGCGACCATCTTCCTTTATCCTGGCTTTAGACAGGCTACTCGTGAGAACAGGTGGAGTTAACCGAAGTCGATAAAGAAAGTAATTCGATGGCGAATCGTCCTTGATAGTCAAGTGATAGCGCTCTTTTAGGCGGCTTCGGTAGTCGAGCGATAGCGCGCTGGATTACCATCCCAGAGATCTCGAGTTCGAAGCCCGTTCAGGCCATGGTCCTACGCTTAAGCCTTTCTTCATTTCTTTTCTCAATTCTAAACAACTGAAATGAAAAATTCATCAATATTTGTTTTTCGACATATTTTCCTTCATGATTAAAACATTTTTGCATGCATTCGAACCATTTGTCATGACATTTATCCCATTCCGCTTGATACACCTCCAAAACATTGTTTTTTAATGCATCAACGGCTTCTTCTGGAGTAAAAAAATCGTTGTCCACTCAGTTTGTCCTTCGTGTGCGGGAACTAAACGAATTCTTTGGGTGCTATATCAAGACTACATGCCGGATGGCCAATTAATTCGATCTGTTAGTGCGTATGTGAGTATGTTTAAGTGAGTGTTTAAAAAGACCTCAAACTCGCATTGTCTTAATGAAGAATCATTCTTCGGCGTTTGTTTGTGTTCCATATTTAAAGGAATATTTTTAATTTTTGTGCGTATTTTTCAAGTAGTAAGTACCTTGGCATAAATGGCAAAAATTGTCGACTTGTTTTTGTAATGAAAAAAATTTGACATCTGTGTTTATTCCCGAAATAAATCCCTTGTATCGTGATGACGTCACTGTGAGATAAAATGCGTTTTGGATCGATTTGTTCGAATTTCGAAATCAGAGTGCATATTTAAAATTTAAGCTTTAAAATCTTTTTAGAACAAGACCTAAAAAAATTTTTCAATAAATTTTTTACAATTTTAAGAAATTTTTACGCTTTCATGACTTCACATTTTATGGTAGCTGTGGTTTTCATCCGATTTGGCTCCTTTCAAAACTTTATCTATGATATTTAGAAAAGGTGAAATCGTCTCAGTTGGTGATGCTGAACCATAATAAATGTAGGTATACTTTTCTAAACCACTCTCTCAGCCAAGTTCATATATACCTCATGCAGTCAGAGGGTAATTTTTACATGCTCGAAATAACTTTTGACCCTCGTAGGAAAGAAACTGTAGAAACTTCTTAGATTTTCTTTTTTTTTAAGAACTTTGAAACATTGAAATTGTTAATTCACCCTGTAAAGGCAATGTGAGAATCACCACAAAGTAAACAAACAAAAAAGGAAAGAAAAACACCAACACTAATACCAATACCAATATCAACATCAACAACTGCTGCGCATACATTTTTTCGCACACAATGAGAAGTCAAGCGTAAAACGGCTAAATAAGAAGAATGACAACATGTTGGCGCTGGCAAACAAAGCATAAGCAACAATACCGACAAAAACAGCAACAACAACAATAACAACAACAATACCAACAACAATAAACATACAATAAGCATTAAGAAAAACCACTGAAGCTAAAGCATTACCGCTGTAGTCAAGAAAGTAATCGCTGTAAATAAGTGTGTGTGAAAAAAAAAAACAGTTTGAAACGCTTGCTGAATAAATAGTTTATTGAAACACACGATAATGAAGGCAAAAAAGTAATTGATGAAGCAGACGATGGCACGGAAGAGGAGAAAAAAAAAACACCAAGCAAAAGGAGTAGAAGTAGACGAAGATGCATGAAAGCGGAAGTTCATATGGAGAGAGATGTGTGCGTGCTTATTTCGCAATGTGTGCTCAAGAGTACTACACACAAGGTTCTGACTTGGAGTGACACAGAGACACAAATATACACACATACAGACACACAGCCAAACACACTCATAGACGCACAACCATACAGAGCTGTTGTTGTAGTCGCTCGCACTTGTGCCAGTAAGTTTGTTTATTTGTTTGCTTATTTATATTTTACGCAATGTCATGTTAGCGCGTAAAAATAAGGTTGATTTTTTTCTAAATTGTTTATTTATTTTTTTTTTTGTTTTTTTTTTTTGTTATTTTGATGTTTTAGCTACTCATACAAATGCTAAAACAAACACGCAAAACATACTCAAGACAAGCACAGCAACATCAGTAGCAGCAGCAGCTATCTCACCAACACACAAGTACTTGCACTACATGCCACATACGCACCACTACTACAAAGACACAAGTTTAATCAAACTAATTGTTAATTTAATTTGCGCTCTTGTTAATTGTCAGAATGATTGAGCGAATGAATGAATAATTAATTAAATACTGACATTGTTGAGTGCAAAGTTAGTTAAAAACAAAGAATGAAAAAAATAGAAAAAATAGAAAAAAGATATAACTAACGATATTGTAAGAAAGCACTAAGTGGGCGTTGAGTGGGTGCGGGTGGTAATGATTTGAAGGGTGTTTGTAGTCATGTTGGCACGATAGCTAAAACGCCAGTCACCGAATCCAAAAATTGCCAAGGAGTTAACATAGAATAATTACACAATTATTGCTTTAGTGGCAAAGGAAAGGAACAAAGCAAACGCAACGCATGGAAATCTAATGAGCTGAGGAAAGAGTTGAGCTAAACGTGCAGAACAAACAATTGGTGATAATTTGATGAGTGGGTGTTGATGAAAGCGGAATATATTGAAATCGAGAAACTTTTGACGTTTTCATTCCAATATTATACGAGTTGATGGATACAAAAAAACTTCTATTTAAGTATTTGAAAAACTTAAAAGAATATCTGGAGTATTTAATTAAACTAAAAAGCAAACAGTATTAAGCACACAAAACTAAAATTGACTGTATTTTCAAGAGAATAAAAAGCAATCAAATAAAAACAGACAAAATAAACTTAAACGGGGTAAAAAAATTATACAGATAGATATTAGTAAGAAGAGCGAAAAGATAAATACTACGAGTTAAATTCGAACGCTTACGAATTTTTGAAATTTTAGAAGATAACGTAAAGGAGCAGTAAGTTATAGGGAAAGAAGAACAATATAAAGCAGCAATAAAGATAAACCAACATAACATGGAAAAACTTTAACCACTAGTGCTAGAAAAATACGAAGGTAGTCCCAGTAGTACCCGATCTCACAAAGAAAAAACAAAAAATGAAAATAAAAATCCTTATTTCTCCACTAAATAGCCTATTAGTATCCTGTTACACTTTTTCGAGTGATGTTCAATATCTTCGATACCCTGCTTATAGTGAGAACCATCCAGTTCCTTTAAATAACCAACATCCATCTCTTCATTGTTGGCAAATCTTTTACCATAGAGTTATTTTTTTCAGGTTTGGAAATAGAAAATACTTTAAGGGAGCTAAGTCTTACGATTTAGCCAAAAAAAAAAGAGTTGGCTGTGTCGTCGACACACCCGTAGGTTTTAACGAGTGTTTCTTCATATTCCTACTTCATGTCTAAACTCTTGTTTTAGTCCATGACCAAATTGTTGACTTAATCAAATATACTGAATCCCTTTCATAGTTTGGAAAGACGTGTTTTAGGTGTGTCTAAATATTGTCCTAATCCATGTCCTAATTCATATCATAATTCGTTTTCATAGTCCGGTTTCAATGCGTTATTTTTCGTTTGTGAGCAATGTTGGTTGTTTCTGTTGTTGTTGTTGTTGTTGGTGTTGGTGTTGATGTTGATGTTGTTGGTGATGTTGATGTTGGTGTTGATGTTGATTTTGATGTTGATGTTGATGTTGGTGTTGATGTTAAAGGTGATGTTGATGTTGATGTTGATGTTGATGTTGACGTTGATGTTGATGTTGATGTTGATGTTGATGTTGATGCTGATGTTGATGTTGATGTTGATGTTGATGTTGATGTTGATGTTGATGTTGATGTTGATGTTGATGTTGATGTGAATGTTGATGTTGATGTTGATGTTGATGTTGATGTTGATGTTGATGTTGGTGTTGATGTTGATGTTGATGTTGATGTTGATGTTTATGTTGATGTTGATGTTGATGTTGATGTTGATGTTGATGTTGATGTTGATGTTGATGTTGATGTTGATTTTGATGTTGATGTTGATGTTGATGTTGATGTTGATGTTGATGTTGATGTGAATGTTGATGTTGATGTGAATGTTGATGTTGATGTGAATGTTGATGTTGATGTTGATGTTGATGTTGATGTTGATGTTGATGTTGATGTTGATGTTGATGTTGATGTTGATGTTGATGTTGATGTTGATGTTGATGTTGATGTTGAGGTTGAGGTTGATGTTGATGTTGATGTTGATGTTGATGTTGATGTTGATGTTGATGTTGATGTTGATGTTGATGTTGATGTTGATGTTGATGTTGATGTTGATGTTGATGTTGATGTTGATGTTGATGTTGATGTTGATGTTGATGTTGATGTTGATGTTGATGTTGATGTTGATGTTGATGTTGATGTTGAGGTTGATGTTGATGTTGATGTTGATGTTGATGTTGATGTTGATGTTAATGTTGATGTTGATGTTGATGTTGATGTTGATGTTGATGTTGATGTTGATGTTGATGTTGATGTTGATGTTGATGTTGATGTTTATGTTTATGTTGATGTTGATGTTGATGTTGATGTTGATGTTGATGTTGATGTTGATGTTGATGTTGTTGTTGATGTTGATGTTGATGTTGATGTTGATGTTGATGTTGATGTTGATGTTGATGTTGATGTTGATGTTGATGTTGATGTTGATGTTGATGTTGATGTTGATGTTGATGTTGATGTTGATGTTGATGTTGGTGTTGGTGTTGGTGTTGGTGTTGGTGTTTCTGTCTGTGTTGGTGTTGGTGTTGGTGTTGGTGTTTGTGTTGCTGTTGGTATTGCTTTTGCTTTTTTTTTTGCTTCTCGATTGGTTGTGCTTTTCCTTGGTGCGTAACTTTTCTTTAGCTGCATCCAATTAATCCAACAAAAGTGATGCATATGTGTCACAATTGGCGGTTCCCTGAGGGGCCTTATGACGCCGTCATTTTTTTTTTTTTTTTGTTATTTTTATCATGTGCCCGAAGTCCTCACGTTCATTTTGGTTCCTGAAAATTTACCGCTACGCCAGTAGTCACAGAATTAAAATTCCATGCAACGTTTTTTAATTTTTGTAGCACTTTTACTGCATTATGTGGTTGCCACCCAGAAATCATGATGATAAGAATGTTTTTGTAATTTAGATGTGAAGCGTAGTAACCCATCTATGTTTTCGTGAGACAAAATTTACCGCAGCACATCTCCTGAGTGAGTAATAATTCCTTGGCAACGATATTACATTTCTGTTACATATGCTGATATATTCACGACCTGGTGACGTAAGAGTTTTGTTGTTATTTTTGTTATAAAACCAAGTATAAATCCTTAATTTTCCTTTTTAAACATTTATCGTAGCTTATATACTCACCGATTAAAAATTCAATGCAACGCCGTTGCATGAATGTTGCATTGTCGATCTTTAAGCGGCTCTCTGTTTGTCCCCATAACGTCAACAATTTTTTGTCTAATTTTGTTGTGAGGGCTTAGAACAGTACTGTATTGGTGTATCATAGTTTTAATCCCAGCGCTAATACTCAGGGAGTAATAATTCCATGTAACAAATTTTCAGTTGCGTTGCTTAAGCAGCTCCCACTGCATCCCGTTGACGTTTTCAATTTTCGTTTTGTTTTTATAATGAAGTCAAAGAATTAACCTTTACGATAGTATCATTTTTGTAATCATAGCTCTTATACTCAGCGACTAACAATTCAATGCAACGCCGATGAATTTTGAAAAAAGGCCTTTTTCAACTTTTTTGGAAACCTGCCCGGTAAAACGTAACTTCGACATGTCAAAAAGTATCTTGATAACGATAATACTCGTAAGTTGTTAATAAAAAGTAAAATATTAAGATTAACAGAATATTTTTATGTACGGATGTTGCCTTTTTCTCTAAATTTTTGAGTCAATTTGTTTAATATCTGCATCCTGAAGACATTAAGAATAAAAAGCATCAGATGCTAAAAATTATAAATTTTGAGAAAGGACAAATGCTGCAAACAGTTTTAAGTAGAATTTATCATCACAAAAATCGATCGTATATTAATACTAACATTTATATGAATACATTTATAATGTTAAGATAGGGTATTAAAACCCTCTACCATACCGACTGCTAGTTCATTACTGTGCTTTTTTCATGGATCTTTTTTTCCGGTTGCTCATTAGTATTTATTTGAGGCACGTCTATCATGCGTGTGAGCAAAGTCTGTGTATGTGTGTTTAGTGTATGTGTGTATGTTTTGTGTATGTGTTTAAGATTGTGTGCGTATTTGTGTTTGTTTGCAATTACCACGATTTCGTAAAGTTGGCAAGAAATTTCTGGCACATCGTATGTGTGCGCAATTTTTTTTTTTTTCTTTTCGTTTCTTCATTTTGTTCTTGCCTTTTACGCTTTTAACTCATTTAAATGTTTGTTTCATCGTTTTAACTTTTTCTTTTTTTTTATTTTGTACAATTTCAGAATCAAATCATACAGCATAATCAACGTGCTGGAGTCATTGTCAGTAGCGGTGACCTTGCGCTGCAGGGTGTCACGCGCCATCAGGCTGGCAACTATACGTGTACCGCATCGAATGTGGAAGGCGATGGAGACAGCAACATTGTAGAGCTTAAAGTGATGTGTAAGTAATAATTCTAGGATAAGTCTTCTTTTTTATTTTTTAAAATGAAGTAATATAAAAATTAAATTGTAAAACTGGGGGAAGTTTCTTTTGTTACTTTTTGTAATGATGGAATTTAAAATCAATAGGGGTATTCACAATGTGGTGTATTTGATCTTATATGGTGTGTTTGTGATAGATTTGATAAACTTTCTGATCGAACAATACCCGGAATTTTGCAATAAAATAAAAACTTTTCTTTTAATAATCGGTATTAATTTTATTTCTTTCAAAGCAATCTAGCTTGCAAGGAAAACATACATATATTCCAACCCATAATTTAATCTTGAAAAAAATTTTCATAGACTGATTCTGGAATCGCCTCTAGCTAATTTGGCGAATTCTACTTTATCACCTCAATCGTCTCAAAATGCTTTCCGCGAAGTGGTAACTTGAGTAATGGGAATAGGAAAAAGTCGCAAGGAACTATTTCGGGTGAATACGGAGCTTGTGGAACAGTACGAACGTTGTATTAGGTCAAATTGTCGCATACAAGATAAGATGTGCGAGCCGAAACGTTGCCGTGGTGAAGAAAGAATGAGCTGTTTCTCATAAATTCTGTCCTATTCCACACATGATATTTTGTTAGCAGCACAACATTTCAGACAAAGTTTTTGCTCAATTACAATCGAGCAAACACAGACCTGCTTACAAAGCTATCACACACAAACTGCACTGACAAATTGCCCTGAAACAGATATTTGAGCACCAGATAACAGATGGTACCAACCAAGAAAAAATTCTTTATATATTATCTCAAGTGGTTCGTTTCGTGATAAGTGGTTCGTGGTAAGTGGTTCGTTTGAATGGGAAACTCCGCGTATTTTTTAATCAGAAGATATTTATAAAAATTTTTAATATCAAAAAACAAAAAATATTGAATTTTGAATTAAAAGATTTAGAAAATATGCAACGAAAAACTCATATTTAATTCGTGATAAATTTTTTTACATATAAAAAAAAAATAAAAAAAAATTTTGTAGAAATATTATATTTACAAAATTTACTTTTACAGAAAATCTCCTTGACAAAATGAACAGAATTAAAAAAATATCCACAATATAACAATTTACTGTTAATATACAAGCAAAAAAACTTTATCGCTAGTTTGCCGCAAACGAACTTTGTTTGTTTTGATTTAAATCGTTTTCGCAAACGTCATATTAATAGTCAGTTGCGAGAAACGCGTCATTTAGTTACAGAAAATTTATGTCGTTTGTCATAAGCGCGAGTGATTTTTAAATTGCAGCAATTAAAAAATTTGTTTTTCCCAACTGAAAACTTCGTTTGTTTTTCCCTTCTTTGTATAAACACATAGCTTATAGTTCAGAGCTACTTTTTGGACAAATTGTTACTATCCAAGCAAATTGGTAATTTGCTCAATACGCGGACGGAGATAGCAACAGAGGTGCGTTGAGTGCAATCCATAAGAAGACAGGCAGACATGGGGAAAAATATAATTAATATAAAAAAAAACGAAGTGTAGTTGGTGAATTGTTCAGTTGTGGTAAACGAAAAATTTGTTTGTGTGTATAAATAGTTGTACCGTCATCTACTTATTAATAAATAGAATAATCTTATTTTTCCTCAGATACTACCAATTTTTTGTTGTCAAAGAAGCATCGATTTTTCTCAAAAGAGCTCACAGAACCCAAAAATGTTTCAAAGACCGATTACTTTTTGTCATAAAATCATAGATTTGTATCCAAAAAGTTCATAAAATCAATAAAAGTTCCTATGACTATACTCAAACGAATATTCAAAGAATATTCAATATAATTGCTTGTTGAATATTTTCTGCGGTGACTCTATGATTAGCACATACATAAACCAATTAGAATAGCATTTAATGATTGGTTTATGTCAGCGATTAAAAAACTTACTTTACCTTCCTCATTACAATTCACAGTAACTTTGTAAGACATAACAAGACAAAAAATAAATTAACTTAGCAACATAGAGTAAGGCAACATTTGAAATTCAAATTAATTTTTTAAATATTTTCTCCATTTTTGTGATGCATTGAACCTTATGAAAAAAAAAAAAAACATTTAAATAAGTACACAGCTAACGATACACGTATTATAATTTTCATTTGGTCATTTTATTGTAATTTAAGACAAAACAGGACTGTATAGATATTACTTAAAACGATGAAGGTATTTAAAAATGGAAACTTTAAAATTAGAATAAGAAAAAACCATTTATTTACTAACACTTCTGTATTTTTATAATATATCAAAGACATATATTGATGTAATATGCGAAGTTGAACATTTCAACCCTGAAAATACTGTTTCAACCCCGTTGGTAAATGTTCGAACATTTACGAACTTTTCTCGAAATTTTTTATAACATTTTAGCTAAATTACGGTTTTATTACGTCAGTGGTATGGTGAATTGCTGCTTGAGTCGTGGAATGTTGAATTATTAGTGTGCAGTTTATCATTAAATAAAAAACCCAAAGAAGACCAATGCTATCAAAGAACAAGTTTTAGATGGCAAATGGACGTCGTCGTGGTACACGTTAACATTTGCATGTAACTTCGTTTGGAGTTAAACCATTGCTACGTTCGGTGTGTGGTAGCTAGTGCCATCCTTTGAAAATAAGATACATATCATTGAATTGAACATGAGCCTCATTTGGAACAGCCATGCTTGAAAATATGATTGGCCAATGCACAGTTTGTGCAATTCTCCATGACTCAACCTCGATAACTGCTTAAAGTTACTGTCAAAATGGAACTTTGCATGTTTTTGTCAACAAAAATTGACGCATGATATAAAATGTCAGGTATTTTTGAAGTAGCTCAAATTACTGAAATACTAGGAAAGATATTGATACTCAGTTTTTAAAGCGAAGCATCGTTTTGTGAATTGCTTGAGTGAAATCTCAAAAATTACACTTTTTTCCGACACCGATTTTCTTCGAATTGGTGTTGATTTTTGCTTGCGTCTATTACAATAGGCAAATGTGAAATTAAAGATGACTTATTCTCTGCCATGGGGATTGAACTTATATCCCACAACCTTATAGTTCTATACACTAACCTCCAAACCAAAGTCTTTCGTTACGCAGTGTCGCTGATTCAATGTTAAGTATTAACTTAAACTTTGTTGCAACAGACCAGAATAATCTATTAAAAGGTTTGTGCACTGGCTAACCTTCAATTGGATTGTGTATTGGCTGTAAAAATTTTGCTTCTACTTACTATATGATCGTTTAGTAGGTGTTTGTTTATTTTTTGTCGATGTGAATGCGTTTGTGTTGTTTTTAGTAGGTTTTTTTTTGACGTAGAATACGTCATTCTCGGAGAAAACTAGGGTGGTTGATAGTGATCAGGTGTCGGTATTTATATCACTTTTTGAGCCTTTGGTGGGCCTAAAGTACTGATCGTACAATGTTGATGTTAGCACTTGTTGGTCTGCTTGATCCTCAATGCGACAAAAATTCATGTTAGAACTCTCTAACTTATATAAATTTTACACAATTACATGAAATATAAAGCCAACATTTGATGTTTTTGTTTGCTTAAACTTGCTACCTATTTATCGACAGTTTCCGGTTTTATCGACAAAACCATAAAATTTGTATGGGTGCCCCCCTAAGGAGTGGTCGGAGGGAAAAGGTGTCAAGCGTAAAAATGTTCCTTTTGCAAAAATAATGGGGGTCGGTCATACATATTAACCCTCTCCGGCACTCTCTTAAAGGTCATATCCTCAGGTGTATGGAATAAATAAACAAAAACCATAAAATTTGTATGGGAGCCCCCCTAAGGAGTGGTCGGAGGGAATAGGTGTCAAAGGAAAAAATGTTCCTTTGCAAAAATAGTGGGGGTCGGTGATACATATTAACCCTTTCCGGCACAAACACAATAAAAATTTGTATGGGAGCCACCCTAAGAAGTGGTCGGAGTGAATAGGTGTCAAAGGCAAAAATGTTCCTTTTGCAAAAGTAATGGGGGTCGATAATACATATTAACCCTCTCCGGCACTCTTTTAAAGGTCATATGCGCAGGTGTATGGAATAAATAGTTTGCTAAATATTTTTTAAAAAAGATGTCATCAAAAGCGAATTGAATAATTCTACGTCTTGTGTTACTGCTGTATCTTTTTTTTTATTTTCTTTTTTTTTTTTTTTGTTTTTGCATAAAGCGAAGAAAAAATTAACAATTGACCACAGGTGCGTTGACAAGTGCATTTTCTAAGTGACAAAAAAAAAATAATAATGAAACGTATACAATTTACTTACTTACTTACTTCTCCGGGCTTGTCGGTTTTGACCTCGTGTAAGAAATTGCGCCAGCCATTTCTTTTTGCGCTTACTGACGCCAGTTTGAAACACCAAGGGTAGTCAGGTTATCCAACACTTGGTCTTTTCAACGAAGATGTGGGCGTCCTTGTTCTGCGTTGACCACCACCGGGCACCGAATCAAATATTTTTTCGCTGGAGCGTCGTTTTCCATTCGCTCAACATAACCTAGCCAGTGGAACCGCTCGATTTTAATGCACTTTACTATGTCGATGTCAGAGTACAGCTCATACAGCTCGTGGTTCCATCGAATTCGCTACTCGACATTGATGTAGATTGGACCTTAAGAAGGAGCTTTCTCTCGAAGATTCCCAAAGTCCTTGCATTAGAACTCCTCAACGTCCAGGTTTGTGCTGCATATAATAGGACCGGCATGATAAGTGAATTATAGAGCGTGAGTTTTGTTCGTCGAGAGAGGGCTCTGCTTCTCAGTTGCCTACACAGCCTACACATCTCAATACTGACATCGTTGAAAGATTTTATACTGGATCCCAGCTAGACGAAGTACTTAACAATCTCTAAGCAGATGTTGTCAACAGGGAAATGGCTTTCAAGACGCTGGAACTGTTTATTTATTGTCACTAGATATTTCGTTTTATGTGTGACTGGGTCTGTAGATTTTTTAGGGCTAAAGTTTCACCCGGTAGGTGGCGCTGTTGTTGCTGTAGCAGTGTTTAAAGAGTATTTGAGAGTATAACTTAGAAACGAATTGAGAAATTGTGATGATTTTTTCACTTCACCATTACTTTTTATGCAATCAAAATTACAAAAATACACAATGAATAAAAATAATTATAAAAAAAAATCTTATCAAATAAATATCAAAATTTTACAACTTTTCGCCTAAGTAAAACCGGGTATACATTTTGTGTGTTTTATAAATTTTTGAATTTTAAAATTATTTTATTAAAAAAAAAACATTCAATTATTAAATCTATGAAACTGCGAAAAAGCTTCGCTTCTCTTTTGCATCAAACGACACACCTGTTTTTTTTTTTAATTTGACATTTTTTCAGGCTTAATTCTGGAACAAAAAAGAAGCTTTGATTTTTTTTAACCCTAGAAAGCGAAACATTTTTTAATTCGTTTTCAAAATACCCGTCAAAATTAATAGAAGCAAAATTTATATTTTTAATTTTTTTTTTTTTTTTTTAATTTTAAACTCATATCTTGATTAAATTTGTGCCTCACAAATAAAACCACACAAATCCTTGACTTAATCCTATAAAGTCATAGTAACACGTACTGCTGCCAAAAAAATGGTTTAAGTGAAGGAGCACACAGCCTAAATTGCTTCATTATCAATTCAAAAGAATTGCTTTTTCGTTATGAAAAAAAACCTTACAAATGTTTAAATCGCTACCAAGAATAGCAGATATATAAACCATATATATTTGATGCATAGAAATCATGTAAGCCAACAGCAACAACAAGAATATTCCTTAAAGAAGTAAATCACATACACATACACACTCACACACGCACCCATATTTAAGCTGTTTTTTTTTTCTTATGAAATGTCATTTCCAGCATTTGTCGCATCTTGTTGTTGCTGCTTTTGTTGTAGTCTATCGTCCTACCCGAAGCATTTTCAACATCCTGCCTGCACAAAAAAATCATCAACAGGAAATTTGCTTTTCTTTAACGTTTTCTGCTTCCTCCTGCTTCTCTAATACTATTACAACAATAACAGCAACAACTGCGGCAATACAGTGTAAATAATGAAAGGCAAGCAAATTGATAAGAAATAAGAAAACAGTGCGAAAGAAGAAGAAGAGAAAAAAAAAACGTGTGAACACCAAATCAACAGCAAAACGAAAAAAAACATGGTATTATTTTGTAGATATGTAAGAAAATAAACAGCTATAAGAAAGAAAAAGAATAGCAATTGATAAAAACAGAAACGGAAATTCAGAATTGAAAAGCCGGATGTTCATACACAACAACAGCAACAATGGTTACAATCAGAGTTGTGGTGTTTGTACGCTGTTTGCATGAGTGGAAAGGTACGTGTTGATACGCATACATGTATGGGTGTGTGGGTGTGTATTTGTGTTTGTGTGCGTGCCTATATCATCTATCTATCTTTATTTGTCCGTCATTTCTGGTGTAGGCGTTTAGCGCTTAAGAAAAAAAAAAAACGAAAAAATAAACCAAACATTAAATAACCAAAAAATTTACATGTGCTCAATTCAAAAAAAAAAAAACAACAAAAAAAATAACCGCCAATGATACGCATGCTCATAATAATACTCATCTTCTACATTTCTTTGCCTTGAACAAGTTTTCATCTAATCAGTCATACAATCAATCATCAATATATTGATAGTTATCAGTTGGCTGCGACGCATTAGGAAACAGCTGTCAGGTGTTTCAGTATTTTTTAGATTGAAAAATGAATTTCCTATTCAGATGAGGCAGAAAGTAAGAGTGAGTTTTGAAAAATAAAACGTTTATTAAAAGTTCACTCAAACTTCCAAAAATAAACGCTACGAAAACAGTTCACTTACAACCCCCATACTCAACATAATATGGGGTTTGTCAGTTGTATGGCTCTTGACATGAACAGTTTTGTTAACTTTCACTCATTTTCCAAGAAATCAAAATTTAAAATGCTTAAAAATTGAAAAATCTTAGAGAAAAAGAGAAAAGAAAATAGAAAAGATTTGCAGAATTGATAAAACAAAGAAAACAAAGTAATAGAAAAACAAAGTATATGACAAAATGGTTGCTTAAAATAATTGGCTTACAGTCGACAGATGTTCTTAAAATATTTTTAAGATTTTTTTGTTTTATTGAGAATGCGGAATGAAGCTAGTAATGAAAAAACACGGTCATTGTTCATTTCTTTTAGGTTAGGTTAAGAGGGAAGGGCAACCTGACGTTGCATACACGGGGGCATATTGGTCCATTGTGGTTCCCTATGTCTGTGGACCTACTGTGGCAAAACCAAATAGAATCTTAGGCACTGGAGCAAGGTTGGTTGAACCAACCGGTGCTCCGTATAGATCTGAAAAGATCCATCAGTGGTACGTCAACGAGCTCTTGCAGTTCTCCGTACACTCTGCTTCCCATGTGGCGAAGTCGGCGTTTTTGGAGATTGGGACACTCGCAAAGAAGATGCTTGATGGTTTCTGTTTCCTCGACATCTCCACAGCTTCTGCAGAAGTCTGGGTGCGGGATTCCTAGTCGCGAGGCCATTGTGCCTATACAACAATGCCCCGTGAGGACCCCTTTTAAGATGCGAGTTTCATTTTTACTGATTGAAAGTAGGGATTGGGTCCTTTTTTCGCAGAGTTTAGGCCAGAGATGGCGAGAGATAACACAGTCGTCTCTATTTGACCAGGAGTTATTTGTGTTGTTTCTGGCTTCATCATTTATTTTCAACTTGAATTCTCCGATTGGAGCAATGATCGACCTAGTCACAGAACTTCTTTCCAGTTCAGAGCCCTCCATAGCCAATCTTGTCTGCTATTTCGTTTTCCTCTATGTCCCGATGACAGGGGACTCAGCAGATATTGATCTTGTGGGGAGGACTGATTCTGATGAGAGCTTGCCGGCAGCTCAGTACAGATTTCGATTTAGTTGTTTCGCTGCGGAGTGCTTTTATCGCAGTCTGGCTGTCCACAAAGATTGTAATCCTTGATGGATTGATTTTCCTTGATTGGATTGTCGTAGCTGCTTTCTCGATCGCGAAAATTTCTGCTTGAAAGACACTACAGTAATCTGGAAGTCTGTATGACAGGGATATTTGTAGTGTATTACAGTAGTCTCCGGCTCCCGTGCCATTCTCCATTTTGGATCCATCAGTGAAGATCTGGATATCGTGTTCACTAAAAGGGTGGTTCGAATCCCATTCTTCTCTTTTTGGAAAGGAGAATGACATGTTCTGTCGAAAATCTATTTCCGGGGTGATGTAATCGGAGGTGTTGGTGAGATCCTCAGGACTATACTTTGTGAGTATAGAGGCGTGTCCATGCATCCAGTGCCTCCAAAGTTTAGCTTCCTTAAGTCGAAACGCCGCTTTGGTTGCAGTGGTTTTTATGAACTCGTCCAGGAGGAGGAGGTTCAATATGACCTCCAGGCCTGCCTGAGGCGTTGATCGTTGTGCACCTTTTATTCCTAGACAGGCCAATCTCTGTACTCTAGAGAGAGAGTTGAGGTAGCTTGTTTTCTCAGTGGCTTTCCACCATACAATCGAGCCATAGGTTAGTATGGACCTGACGATAGCCGTGTACATCCAATCGATGACATTGGGTCTCATCCGCCATTTTGTGCCGAAGGTTTTCTTGCAAGCGTAAAAGGCACTGGTTGCTTTCTTTATTCTTTCTTCTGTGTTGCTTTTCCAAGTGAGCTTTGAGTCAAGGATTACTCCGAGATATTTTGCTTTATTGTATAGGTGCAGGGTTTTGCTATTTATTTTTGGGAGGCAAACATTTTCAATTTTATTTCTTTTTGTGAATAGCACCAGTTCGGTTTTATCGGGATTGACCCCTAGTCCGTTTGGTACTGCCCACGAGACAGTTTCTTTAAGTGCTGTTTCTATCATGTTGCTGATGGTTGAGAGATGCTTCCCTCCCACCAGAAGCACGACGTCGTCAGCGTCGTGCTGTCACTTTAAAGCCTTTCTCGCTGAGGGTATTCAGCAGTTCGTTTACAACTAGGATCCAAAGCAAGGGAGATATGACTCCACCTAGAGGTGTTCCTCTTGATGTTGTTTTCCTTGTTTTACTGCTTCCGAATTGTGTATTGATGATTCTACTTTTCAGCATTTCAACAATCCACTTGGTTATCTTTTCTTCCACTTGAAGATTTTCAAGAGCTGACCTCATTTCTTTTAGTAAAAATAAATGAAATGGCCAATATTTTGGCTTTATTAACACTTTTGGGGATTTGTGCATTGCGATTGCATAATCGAACCTTAAGGGCAAAGATAGAGCTTTTTAAGCAAAAGAAATACAATAAAAAGTTTTTATTAAAACACTAATCTCGCTAAATGGTACAACAACATTTAGACAACAATTAAGTCAGTGCACAGAGCAGGCGGGCTACTACCACAAGGACAAAAGTCGATTATTGTAGTAGCATGTGTGTGAACACCACTGCTCTAAACTAAAAATACACTTGGCGTGATTCATTTTATTGCCTGTGCATTAAGCGGGAACACCGATGACAAAGATCAACGAAGCAAACCTGCAACAGATGTGGAGCAAGCTCTACACTCCATCGCATTCCAAATATTTAATCCATTCTTAGCCAGAGAACTGTACAATATCTTATATGTCGACAATTAATATACTTTTAGACCTATGGCCGAACAGAAATTAATTCAATAACCAATTTACGTGGTATTTACATATAGTTGCGAATAAACCAGTTGAGAAATATACGTGTTTAAGAAGCAGTCAATGTAAATGTGCTTATTGGAAAGCAATAGGCAGGCTGGTCACAGCAAAATACCTTGCAAGCGAAACACATGTATGTTTGTGTGTGTGTTATTTTCTTGTCTTTTCATTTATTTCGTTTGCAACATTATGTGGCAATGTACGCCGCTTCTTCTTCATGAATTCTGGTGTGAATCCGAAAAGAGAACGGAAAAATGTGAGAAAACTCAGAGCGTAGCTTTATAGAAAGTTTGAGAGCGAGAGTATGATCGTGAGAAAATCAAGTGCTGTATATTCTGCATATTAAGAGAATAATTTCTTAAAAAGGGACTTTTTTTTATTTTACATAACTACAATGACCGATGTGTGTTTTTTTGCCAATGGAGCTTCAGGTGTATTTATAAAATTGTTTTTCAAAAAACTTTTTTGGCATATTAATAAAGAGTTTCACAGAACAATGTCACAACAATAAATCTACCTCAGCGATCTTACACTTGATCTTAACTTTCAGTTTTATTTTTGCCTTAAAAACTAAAAATCAAAAATTACCGGTTATTTTGTACTCAAAAACTATGGGAAAAATTTTAGTTTTTATTTTTGCTTTCAAAAAATTAAGACTTATATATATTCTTTTGTTCAAAACTTTTAATATAAAAAGATAACTAAAACTTTCAAACCGGTCAAACCGGCACACTCAAACCGGTCTCTGCGTTAAATGCAAAGCATTGAATTTTATTTATAAAATGCCCCTTATATGAAATCACTGAGCAAGCAACATTGATTTGAGCGCAATGAAGATTTTCGCAATGATGCAGGCTCTCTCTAGGGCTGCCATGTCACAACTTTTTTCAGAATACAACTTGATATATTTTTAAATAAACATATGTACCTGTTAATATTACTTATATCAAATATATTATACTTACTGTTATTAATAATATTTCGATATAAAATTATATATCTACAATATGTATAAAAAAGTTATCTCTTGAAAAAACTTATTCCAACTTTTCTTGGGCACAGTGTCAAGTTGGCGTCATGGGCGACAGCATATGCTTCATGAATTTGGGTTTCTATAAAATTTTATATCGCAATATTATGAATAATAATATAATATGTGTAATATGAGCAAAATTCATAGAGGTTATATTAATATATTGAATTAAAGATATACCAACGTTAGTATTCTAAAAAAATATGAGAGCCCTAGTATGAGAGTCTACTTTGCGAAAATCATAATGCGCTCAGGGCAACTCTCTTATTCACTTCTGCTTCGCTCTATCTTTCTCTCTTCTACCCGAGTCATGGTAACCCCCCTATCTACCACACATAGAACGCAACCCAGCGGGAAAATAAAAAGCGCTTCTAGAAACACGGCATTTTATACGCAGTTTAGGTATGCTTTGGGGATGCGGTCTTCAGAGTTCGGATTTGCGGAGCTCATATTTTTATCTACATTTCGTTATCATACAATCAAGCGAGGAAATAGCAGAGCTTTAAGTTATTCGACTGTAATGCCAGCAGCCCGAGTTCAATCCCTGCATGTGACGAATTTTTTTGCATCTTCATTTGTCATTTACTAATTTAACTGCATCCACAAAGCTTCCCAAAGATGCAGTAAAAATGCGCAGGAATTTGCGGACATGTAGAACAAAAACAGAAATGAAGTTTCATCAAAACAGATGCGCTACTTGCTTCAAAAACAGCGCATCATCATTAGTGTTTCAGCGCTATTGTTACCCGCTGGGAATCAGCACACAATCTGCGGCTCTTGCCATCTAAAGCAAAAGTAGTTTGATTAATTGGTATGTAGAGTATATTTCTATATGAAGAGTTTAGCTCGATAGATAGGGCGTTGTCTTTGTAATCTTAAGTTCGCAGGTTCGATCCTGAGCGGTGACAAGGAAATTTTTTCAGTCTTTTACACAATGTATATCTCTCTCATTTTCTCTACTATAAAACATATCTTTCTTCTCTATCGTGTAACGTAATGATGTAAAGTGACCTTGAAATTTCACTCCTGAATTTTCTTTCAAATTTCGAAGTGCCGTCTAAGAATTTTCACTACAAAAAACGCATTTGGGACTCGGAAAACCCGTACGTTATTGTCGAGAAGCCGATGTCTCCACAGAGAGTGACAGTTTGGTGCGGATTGGATAGTGTTGACATCATTGGACCATTTTTCTTCGAAAATGAGGCTGGGAACAACGTTTCCGTCAACGGTGAGCTTGTAATTCCTTATTATTGAAACGCGGACACCTGCCGCATAGGCTTAATTCCACTTTGCCCTATGGCAATGGGGTCGAGGTTCATGGAATTGATAGAATTGATGCCTAGGAGATAAATCTGCAGGAGTTCTGTGCCATGCTAATACAATATACGACGTCCGTCATACCTCTCCTGGGCGTCGCTTCCATGACTCCAAACACGACCAACGCTCTGTCATAGTAGTTTCAAAACCGGTTGTACACCATACTTAAGTGTATATTTAAATTAATAAATATACTGTATGGATGGCAACCAATGCTTGAACGCAACAGTACCAATTATGGATGATTAGTTGGGTCACCATCCACATTTATTGGTGGAAATCGACACCCATCTAACATCTCTGACAAAGTGGGGCAGCGCACCCGGTTATTTAGGGCAACTCCACGTCGATCACAGACCTGTTCGCGACATTCGTGAACGACCACAGCCAGCACGATACTCCCCGAAGGACCACCCCTGCAATAGTCTTCCTGGGCATTTACCTTGACACACACCGACACATCTGCACCGTCGTTCATGACTGTGATGGCAAAGCCACCACAATTGGACGTGCTACAGAGTAGACCACATCACTACTGACAGTGTGTGACACTTGGTCACCCAGAGAACGCAAATAAACGACACGATATCCGAACTGATCTCTCAGAGGGTGATACAAAAACGTTATTTTGCATTCGTGAGTTCTAACGAAACACGAAACTTTTCAGAGGAAGAGACAACTAACGTAATTCTTTGAATTTTTGCTAACGTGTCAGTATAGAAAACGAAACCAAAGTAAACGTTTCATTAATGATCTCTGGAATGCAAAAGGCATTGAACTCAAACTCTGTCATACATATTTATAAACTCTCTCCGGTACTCTCTTAAAGGCCATCTATTCAGGTGTATGGAAAAATATACAAAAATCATAAAATTCGTATGGGAGCCCCCCTAAGAAATGGTCGGAGAGAATAGGTGTCAAAGACAAAAATGTTCCTTTTGCAAAAGTAATGGGTCGGTCATAAATATTAACCCTCTCCGGTACTCTCTTAAAGGCCATCTGGTCAGGTGTATGGAAAAAATATACAAAAATCATAAAATTTGTATGGGAGCCCCCCTAAGAAGTGGTCGGAGAGAATAGGTGTCGAGGGCAATAATGTTCCTTTTGCAAAAGTAATGGGGGTCGGTCATACATATTAACCTTCTCCGGTACTCACTTAAAGGCCATCTGGTCAGGTGTATGGAAAAAATATACAAAAATCATAAAATTTGTATGGGAGCCCCCCCCCCCCCCTAAGGAGGGGCTTTCATGCTCCAAGACTTGCAAACTTGCATACTCCGAGACTACTAAGATATACTTTTCACCTCGGAATACCCAAATTTAACACTTCTTGTTATGCACCGTTTAAACTTTACCTTATTAAGACATCCATAAGACTAATGCCAATGTTCCGGTGGAGATTGTGACAGTACGTCTGTCGAGCGTAACGACAATCCCCGTGCTAACAAATTTTAAGGATCATTGCCTTTTCTTCATAGGCATACGCTACCGTTTATGTAGTCAAACGGTCCACCTACTCCCCAGATTGGGCGACCAACTCCAACATCTGAGTAGTCCCTCTACATTTACACAGGATAGAGCGAACCTGTTGCCTGCGACCATCCTCCTTTATCCTGGCTTTGGATAGGCTGCTCGTGAGAACAGGCGGTGTTGGTCAACGGTGAGTATTACAGAGTCATGTTAAGCGACTTTGTTTTTACTGAAAATGGAGACATGAATTTGGATGACCTCTGGCTCATACAGGATGGTGCACCATGCCACACAGCCCATGCCAGAATCGATTTTCTGCGCACCACATGCCCAAATCGTGTTATCAGCTGTCTTGGCGATATCAATTGGCCGCCTCAGAAATGCGATTTGGCCGCTTTGGACTTTTTTTTTGTGGGGAACCGTGGAAAACCGATGTTATGCCAACAACCGAAAACGATTTAAGCACTTAAGGCCAATATCATCCAAGTAGTCCGTGAGCTACAGCTCGAAATTATCAACAAGGTCTTGGAAAATTTAAGTGACAGAATGCGGTACTGCAAAGCCAGCCGAGGCAACCACTTGAACGACGTTGTGTTGCATAATTAATGGGAATGTTTGCTCTTACTAATAAAGTCATAATACATGGAAACATTTTTTTTTTGTTTTCTGAACGCACCCTTTCACTAATCATCGAACTGTCACTGTCAATTTATCCAGTAGACTCAACATCATGGTAAATTAGACGAACGAACAACGTCTGCAAATTATAAAAAATCTACTACCGAAATTCGGAGACGGTGATCGCAACTTTAAGAGCGTTAACTGCAATTTTCGGTCGTAATTCTCGCCCTAGTAGACAGACAATAACAAGTTAAGTGCCAAAATTTTAGTCTAAATATTCGTTGTGTGATGTTGCCGTGCCAGTGAGACAATGGGTTGGTCGAAGTGTCGAAAATATCGCTGCCGTTCAGGTGTCCGTAGCAAACGATACAAAACAGTCAACTCCACGGCGTTCTCAAGAATTGGGCATTGCCCAGACTACTTTATGCCGAATTTTGCGTAAGGATCTTGGTTCACACCCATACACGATCAAGCTGACTCAAGAATTGAAGCCGATGGACCATTTGAAGCTACGTACGTTCTCCGATTGAGCTCTGGAAAAGATGCGCCAAGATAATGAATTTCATCGCAAAATCATCTTCAGTGACGAAGCTTATTTTTGACCCAATGGGTTCGTCAATAAGCAAAATATTCGTTATTGGTCGGGTGAAAATCCACATGTCCTTCATGAATCACCACTTCATCCACTAAAAATAACTATTTGGTCATTGGACCATATTTTCTCGTCGACGATAACGATCGTAAAGTTACTGTGAATGGCCATCGTTATCGCGCCATGATTACCGATTATTTTAGGAACGAATTGGAAGATATGGACTTGGATGACATGTGGTTCTAATAGGACAGTGCCACAATCCACACAGCACATGTTACAATCGATTTATTGAAGAGTAAGTTTGATGAGCGAGTTATTTCAAGAAATGGGCCAGTCGATTGGCCGCCTCGTTCTTGCGATTTAACGCCTCTAGACTATTTCCTTTGGGGCTACGTCAAATCATTCGCCAATAAGCCGACGACGTTGGAAGAGCTCAGAGCCAACATTGAAAAATAGTGGCCGTTTCGGCCGAAATGTGTGGCCGAGTCATCGAAAATTGGGTCCAACGAATCGACCACTTCATACGTGCTCGCGATGGCCATATGAACGAAGTCAAGTTACATTCATAAATATTTTAATTCGAATTAACGCTGATAGTAAAGTTTTTGAAATATCTCAAGTGGTTTGCGTTTTATTTAAAAAAAAAGTTGTCAAGTCCTTAATGGAAAACCCTGTTTGATTTTACTTTGTTTGGTTTTGAAATTGCGAGACAAACAATTTATTTTTTTTTTTTTTTGTAACCATTGCATTAGCTAATAAAATGCTGTCACTTTAGGAATTCATCCAAACTGAAAATAAGCTGAATTGCTTGTGAATACTTCCTGGTACTTTTATTGTGTTATTTGAATTGGTTGTGACATTTCTGTGCTGTACCTTGTTTCTAAAGTGTCACCCCTGTCTGAACAATCTTAATGAAATCACTAAATATGCGACATGAACGCTTAGCTTCAAACTTTATTTTCGATTCAAAGAAATCTCAGTTAAAAGATTTCCTAGCACCACAAAAAGACGTGCAACCTTTGCGACTTAGTTGAAAGGGGACACTTTAAAATCGCATTAAAGAGAGTTCGATAAAAAAAGAAAAAAAAAACAACAAAAAAGAAACACAGATCGCAGCTGCTGTCTTAGGGCGAGCGACCCAAAAAAAACTTTGGATGCAGCGCATCCTTATGTATGTATATCCTTTTTATAAACTTGCCATCTTTACTATGCAACCAACCTGTGAACAAATTACATCTAGGGGTGACACAACAAAAGAAAGACGACACTTAAAGCGTCGAATGATGTTGCGGAAAGAGCAAATACTCTAGGTTGGTGAATTTGATGGCGATAAAAAAGTTTAGTTTGGGTCAGTTGGTTATAGAGAGACACACTTGAAGGCGATAAATAAGCGATGAAGGGTTGTCGTCGACTGTTGACACCTACGGCACATGTCGGGGTTTTTTTTTTTTTTTTTTGCATTAAAACAACAACAATAGAGGGAAGACAACACAAAAGCAAGCTGCGGTAATGCTTTGCAAAAGCAACTAAATTGAATGGAATGAAGTTTTGAGTTTTTCAAGCAAAAAACAAAAGGAATTAAAAAAAACAACCCCTCATTGTTTTTTTTTTCCAGAAGTTTTTCAAGTGAGTGGCTTTGAGTTTAAATTAAAAATCCACAAAGCGAAAAAAAACAAAAAAAAAACAAATAAAAACAATAGTTTTCTTTTACAAACAGCCCTTAGAAAAGCTGTAACTCTGCTTCAAACTGTTATCGAAAAATCTTTCTGTGCTCTTTGTTTCTCTTCGCTTTTACTACGTTTTCAGTATTGCGCCTCGACGACTTTGATTTTTCTGTAAGAAAAGTTGTTAAAAGTACAAAATTGTAGCAGAATCAAAATGACAAGAAGTTTTTTTTTTTTAAACATGCCAAGCACAGTTTTTTCGCTTTCCAGCTGGACGTACGTAAGAACAATAACAAGAAAAGCTTAAAAAAGCTTAACAAAAAGCAGCAAGAAAAGTTACTAGAAGATCTTTAAATAAAAAAAAGGAATTATTTTTCAACTTTGCCCAATGCTTAAAACTTTTCCATAAAATTGCTACACTTTATGCGGCGTTATTTTTCTACTACTGCTTAAATAAAAGTAGTAATTTTTTCTACTACTATTTTTTTTTAATTTTGTTTTTAAGCAAACTCAAAAGCTGCAATGTTATTGCTTTGTTTTCGCTGGCTGCCGCACTTTTACGATATTTTTTCAGTTTTTTACTGTGCTGCGCCGTTTGTAGTTGTTCTCCCTGAAGTTGTTGCCATTGTGCTGCTTCCGGTTGGTATGAGTCTTTTTTTTTTTTTTTTGTTGTGCCCGCTTTTCCTCACTTTGCACTCGTTTAGTTTGATTTCTTTTTTTCAATTTTTTTGCTTTTGTTTCACTTTACTTCCGTTTGCCAAAGTTGTGCTGAGTACCTTATGCTTTGTTTCCGCAGTTTCCTGGTTTTTCATTCAATTTTTTTTTTTTTTTTTTAGCTACGTTCCAATTTAATTCCCAGCACAATGCCTGCTAAAAATGCGGGTGATATTTCAGCAGCGCTATTGCAGTTCACACAAGAACTTAAACACACACACAGTCACACACAGCCGTCGCCCAATTCTTTGGGGAAATAAAATTTTTTGTTGTTGTTGGTTGTTGCTGTCTTTGAACGTCACTTGTTGTGACCAATAAATTGCAAAAATTTAAACTTTTATTTAAATCCGTTGAATATATTTTTGTTTTTCACCAGATTTCCAACTGAAATACAAGTAGATCTGCTCTGAAATTGAATTTTCTTTAGAAAGTTCTAGTTTCAAAAAAGTTGTACATTTTAAGAAGTTTAATATATTTAGGTGTGGTTGAAAAAAATCGTAACAAAAACAAAAAGTTTTTATTCGCCAAATTGAATGATTGGTACTGAATGAATCAATTTACTCCGGAGTCAAACTTCTTTCCAGAATATTCTTTAAGAGCTGCTTAGTAAAGAGTCCTAAGAATAAATACAACACATCCTTAGTAGATATATTTTCCTGAAAAGCTCTCAGAAGTTGTATTGGTATATTTCACATTAATCCCAGAGGTATGGGAAGAATTGGTTAATATCTTCTCATCACTTTTCAAAACAATCAATAAGAATCTAGTAAGAATTCTTGTTAATTGAGAATTGATTTTTATTTTGATTTTGAGTTTGAGTTTGATTTTGAGTTTGAGTTTGATTTTAAGTTTGGGTTTGAGTTTGAGTTTAAGTTTGAATTTGAGTTTGAGTTTGAGTTTGAGTTTGAATTTGAGTTTGAGTTTGAGTTGAGTTTAGGTTTGAGTTTGAGTTTGAGTTTGAGTTTGAGTTTGAGTTTGAGTTTGAGTTTGAGTTTGAGTTTTAGTTTGAGTTCGAGTTTGAATTTGAGTTTGAGTTTTAGTTTGAGTTTGAGTTTGAGTTTGAGTTTGAGTATGAGTTGGAGTTTGATTTTGATGTTGATTTTTATTTTTATTTTTATTTTGATTTTGATTTTGATTTTGATTTTGATTTTGATTTTAATTTTGATTTTGATTTTGATTTTGATTTTGATTTTGATTTTGATTTTGATTTTGATTTTGATTTTGATTTTGATTTTGATTTTGATTTTGATTTTGATTTTGATTTTGATTTTGATTTTGATTTTGATTTTGATTTTGATTTTGAATTTGAATTTGAATTTGAGTTTGATTTTGAGTTTGATTTTGACTTTGAGTTTGAGTTTGAGTTTGAGTTTGAGTTTGAGTTTGAGGTTGAGTTTGAGTTTAAGATTAAGTTTGAGTTTGAGTTTGAATTTGAGTTTGAGTTTTAGTTTGAGTTTGAGTTTGAGTTTGAGTTTGAGTTTGATTTTGATTTTGAATTTGATTTTGATTTTGATTTTGATTTTGATTTTGATTTTGATTTTGATTTTGATTTTGATTTTGATTTTGATTTTGATTTTGATTTTGATTTTGATTTTGATTTTGATTTTGATTTTGATTTTGATTTTGATTTTGATTTTGATTTTGATTTTGATTTTGATTTTGATTTTGATTTTGATTTTGATTTTGATTTTGATTTTGATTTTGATTTTGATTTTGATTTTGATTTTGATTTTGATTTTGATTTTGATTTTGATTTTGATTTTGATTTTGATTTTGATTTTGATTTTGATTTTGATTTTGATTTTGATTTTAATTTTAATTTTGATTTTGATTTTGATTTTGATGTTGATGTTGATGTTGATGTTGATTTTTATTTTTATTTTGATTTTGATTTTGATTTTGATTTTGATTTTGATTTTGATTTTGATTTTGATTTTGATTTTGATTTTGATTTTGATTTTGATTTTGATTTTGATTTTGGTTTTGAGTTTGAGTTTGAGTTTGAGTTTGAGTTTGAGTTTGAGTTTGAGTTTGGTTTTTATTTTGATTTTGATTTTGATTTTGATTTTGATTTTGATTTTGATTTTGATTTTGATTTTGATTTTGATTTTGATTTTGATTTTTATTTTGATTTTGATTTTGATTTTGATTTTGATTTTGATTTTGATTTTGATTTTGATTTTGATTTTGATTTTGATTTTGATTTTGATTTTGATTTTTATTTTTATTTTGATTTTGATTTTGATTTTGATTTTGATTTTGATTTTGATTTTGATTTTGATTTTGATTTTGATTTTGATTTTGATTTTGATTTTTATTTTGATTTTGATTTTGATTTTGATTTTGATTTTGAGTTTGAGTTTGAGTTTGAGTTTATTTTGAGTTTGAGTTATAGTTTGCGTTTGAATTTGAGTTTCAGTTAGAGTTTGAGTTTGAGTTTAGTTTGAGTTTGAGTTTGAGTTTGAGTTTGAGTTTGAGTTCGATTTTGATTTCTTGGAGGGAAATTGCATACAAAGTGATAGGTTTTAGATAAGCTCAATAGTAATGCTATTCAGTGTATTTCAGTGTATAAATTTCGCAGAGAAGAAGTTTTAAGCCATCTATTTTTGAAATAATTTATTTTATAAATGTTATTTTTTTTTCATTTCAGACAAGCCTATCTGTCGCCCAGACCAGAAGAAAATCTATGGAGTAGCACGTAATGAGGCTGCTGAAATTTTATGTGAAGTTGATGCATTTCCACCGCCAGAAAATTTTAAATGGTCCTTCAACAATACGGCCGAGACTTTTGACATGCCGCAAAGTGGATTTCGTGCGCACTCCGCACAAGGATCAACATTGACCTATACACCGGTCAAGGTAAGTAACAATCCAACTTAAGTTTCTATCATAAGCAATAAGAGAAAAATTAAATAATATTTTAAGTTTCGGCGGTAACTGTTGATTCTGTCAAATATGTTGCAAAAGTACCTACATAAATTTTTCACTTTGCAGGAACTCATATATCAATCAATACACATGCAACACATGAAACATATCCAATTTGACAAAATGGTTTCCATTCCCTACGATATCTAGCAATTTTCCATAAATTTCCTACACATGAAATTGCCATGTCACCGTGTAGCAGAGTGTAGTTTCTTCTACACATGTTTCTTTTAATGGCATTTTTTTTTATGTTTTTTTGTTGATGCAACGCAAAATTTGTCATTAATTTTACAGCTGAGCGCGCACAAGTAAGGAATCCCTTCCGCAACTCTGTGAAATCAGCATCATTTCCGGTATCCGGCTAACGATGAGAACGATTCCGTCTCCACACAGCCAAACTCCATGAGTAGCTCATTAATGTTAATATAAGTTGGGGAAAATAAAAAAAAAAAGAACCAAAAAAATGTCTAGGATTGGTTTGAGGGAGGGGGGGGGGAAGGAGAAGAGTAATGTGAAAAAAAAACTATATTAAAAGTGACAAAAAATATTTTTGGTAGCAATTTCCGTAGAGTTGTGGCTGACATTCGTAGGTTTGAGTAGCTAGTTGTTAAGTAATAGCCACAGAGAGTAGTAATCCTTGACGTTGTCGTCATTGTCGTGCAATGTTTGTGTCACAGGCGGAAGCAAAAACTCGGAAACGGAAACGACAAATGCTGATGTAGGCAATGCATAGACAGCTACAGCTGAAATTCTTGCGTTTTTACATAAACGAGCAATAATTTTAAATTATTGTGCAAGAATGACAATGATTAGAAAAATTGTAACAGTTGTAACAGTGCAAATTGGTCAAATTGCTCAAAATATTTGGAATTTATTCAAAAATACAATTTCAAATAAAATTCAAGTGATTCAATCACAATTTCAAGCATATTTATGAGTTAATTACCAACACTCTGAGAGCTCAGTGCCACAAAAATTTCAACAAAACTCTTCACTTTAATGACACAATTAAACTATCTCTTCACATTTTACTATTTAAATGCATAATTGTGCATTTTTAATTGCCTACAAGAATTGCTTTGATATAAAATTAAATTGAATTTAATAAAAAAGTCTTTCAAAATTCCATTCTTTAATGAATGAGTTGAAATAATTTTAAATATTAATATTTCCTTCTTGTCAACGCCAGTTAAAATGTTGATGAAAAATTCCTGAAATGCCAAACAGCCACAAAAACACACACACACACACACGCAAACAATGCTCTTTCCTTTATATGCAAAACAGCAATACTAAATATTGCATTTTAATGTGCTAGCAATGTACTGACAGCAGCACCATCACCAACACCAATGAGCACCAGACATGATGAAAAATCACTGTGACAACAGCCAACACCAATAACAATGACAACATCAACACTAACAGCAATACATCTACCAACACACACATACGCTCACTCACTCAAATACACACACAGTCAGTCACATGCGGAGTGATATATAACACCAACAACAACAACAACAACAACAAACACAACAACAACATGTAAATGCTGCATAAATAAACATGACACAAATAATAATTGGCCGGAAACGGAAATTCATAAAATGTTATACCAACACTTTCTCGCTCAGTATGCAGAAATGTTGAAATGGATGACCACAAATTATAAACAGCACAAAAACAAGCTACAATGCAGACAGACAGACAAACGGACAAACGGACAAACAGATGTACAAACAGACAAACAGTTGAACAGCCAAGCAGTCAAACGAAGAGTCAAACAAACAGGCAGACATAGCTGAACAGCAGGACAGTGCGACCAAGCAGACAGACAGCCAGCCAGCCAGTTAGTGTTGGCAACAAAAGAAAATAATAGCCGAACATTTAAATAGCAACAACAATGAAAAGTTATTAATAAATATAAGTACAGTTCTCAAAATATAAATGCATAGCTTTAAGTTGACGCAATTTGAAAGTTTAATTTGAGTATTTTTATGAATTTATCTGAATAAGTTTTGAAATCAGTGTGCGTCGAAAAGACGGAGAAAAATGGGTTTAAGGGGGGAAATATACCTAGAGGCCGAAAAAAAAGTCATGTTAGTGCATTTTTTTAAGGAAACTTAGTGATATTTTTAAATGAGGGTTTAAAATATATAAATAAATACTTTGTATATAAATAAATACTAAAATACTTTAAAATATACACATTCAGGAGTATTTTAAATTTTTTTTTTATTAAAAAAAAAATTAATATTAAGGTCGATACAGCATTTTTTGTAGAGCGCCCTGAAAAAAAGGTGACCAAGATTGCTCCTACTATGTAAATTCAACTGAAACAAAAAAATAAAATATATTATTAAACTAGATGCTTAAAACTCATACTTGTCATAGCCGATTTTGTAAATATTGATTCTTCACAAAATGGCGGACTTCCGAACGTATATTAACGATTTTCGACCAAAAATTCGTCATTATTTTGCCTAAAACTAATGAACGAAGCTACGAAAAAAAATCCTGTGACAATTACGAGATTATTATGAATAAGCCTGCAAAAAATCAAAACGATCGGTTCACTGAGCTTCGAGAAATCTTGGTCACTGACTTTGAAAACATGGTTTCGAGAAAAAAGCGTTTGAAAATAATGGCCAGCACTGCGCGCTCTAGAAGGCGGTTAGGCTATAAGTTTGTTATATTTTGAGATATCAACTTGAAATTTTCACCACATATTCTTGAGACCCAAAGCTTTAAGATAATGCAAAACACTAGTTCTGGGTATATTTCCCCCTTAATTGAATTCAATTTGTTTTTTCATCAAGGGTTTTCCATTAAGGACTTGACAAATTTTTTTTTTAAATAAAACTCAAACCATTTGAGATATTTCAAAAACTTTACTATCGGCTTGTAGTACAAACAAAATATTTATGAATGGAACTCGACTTCGTTCAAATGGCCACCACGGGCACGTATGCAGCGATCCATTCGTTGGACCCAATTTTCGATAACTCGGCCATACATTTCGACCGAAACGGCCGATATTTCGCGTTCATCAATATTCGCTCTGAACTCTTCCAACGTATAAACCAATTACTTGACGTAGCCCCAAAGAAAATAGTCTAGAGACGTTTAATCGGCCCATTTCTTGAGATAACGCGCTCATCAAACTTACTCTTTAATAAATCGATTGTAACGTGTGCTGTGTGGCTTGTCGCACCGTCCGGTTGGAACCACATATCGTCCAAGTCCATATCTTCCGATTTGGGCCAAAAATAATCGGTAATCATGGCGCGATAACGATGGCCATTCACAGTAACCTTACAATCGTCATCGTCGACGAAAAAATATGGTCTAATGATGCCGCCGGCATGCAAACCGCACCAAACAGTTATTTTTTGTGGATGAAGTGGTGATTCATGAATCGCATGTGGATTTTCATCCAACCAATAACTCATATTTTGCTTATTGGCGAACTCATTGAGACAAAAATGAGCTTCATCACTGAAGATGATTTTGCGGTGAAATTTATCATATTGGCGCATCTTTTCCAGAGCCCAATCGAAGAACGTACGTCACTTCAAATGGTCCATCGGCTTCAATTCTTGAGTCAGCTGGATCTTGTTTGGGTGTAAACCAAGATCCTTACGCAAAATTCGCCATAAAGTGGTATGAGCGATGCCCAAATCTTGAGAACGCCGTGGAATTAACTTCTTTGTATCGTTTGCTACGGACGCCTGAACGGCAGTGATATTTTCGACACTTCGACCAACCCGTGATCTCACTGGCACGGCAACATCACACAACGAATATGTAGACTAAAATTTTTGCACTAAACTTGTTATTGTCTGTCTACTAGGGCGGAAATGACGACCGAAAATTGCTGTTAACGCTCTTAAAGTTGCGATCACCGACTCCGAATTTCGGTAGTAAATTTTTATAATTTGCAGACGTTGTTCGATCGTGTACTCTACCATGATAAAAATGTTGAGTTTACTAAATAAATTGACCGTGAAAATTTGATGATTAGTGAAAGGATGCGTTCAGAAATTTAATTCAAATGTGTCAAGTCCCTATTGGAAAACTAAGTAAATATTTTTTTACAGTGCTGTAGGATGGTGCTTAATCACCGAAAGTCATACTAAGTTGATTGCTGAATTCTTTTCTTGTCAATCCACATTGAAAATTGTACAAAATCATCACCCAAAAATGTTCACGGAAAAATTCCATTTTTTTGTTAGATATACAATTTTCAAACTACTAAACAACATAATAAGCGCACATACACCAAAACGTTGTGAGTACGTTTATAATAAAAAATGTCAGATTTTTTAATAAAAATGTAAATAAGCTTATGGCGATGCTTAGGGTTGTCAAGGCGCAAGATATAAAATTGAAAACTTAAAAAAAAAATTGAAAAGTTGCTTTAAAACAACTCTTCCATATAAAATTTCAGTGTTAAGGCAAAAACCTCAAAAATTATGGAAGAATATAAGTTCCTTTATATATACTACTGCTATATATATACTATATATACTACTTTGGAAATAAGTTTCCAATATTTCCCAACGTTTTCCAAGCGTAAAGCGAGGCATCAATACATTTCTTTCCGCGGAGGTATGATACTGTTTTTATGTCAAGATTTCGAGCGAGAAACAGCGGTCAGTGTCAAAATAACCTATGATTTAGAAATAAACCACTTGATGGCCCACCCTTTACATTGAATGGTAACTCTGATGCAATAGTTCTGTATCATGTTGACTAGCTATGGATTAGTGCAGGATTTTTCGATTTCGATACGGTGGGACCTTTTATTTTTTGAAGTTTGATAAAAAATACATGAGCCAAAAAGTTATAGGGATGAGAAGGGGGTAAATGGCGTCGCATCAAGGTCAAAGTTGAAAAATTTACGAGATTTTTAGACAAATCAGCCTGCAGATGCTCAGGAGTTGCCGATAGAGCAGTGGTTTGTATGACTAACCCTTATTAGTTTTTTATCCTCAACATTTTTTTCAAATATACTTACCACCTTTCTCTACCCATTTGCGGGGTTTCCATACAAAAGTGTCGCTTTTATGAAATTTTCTCCCAAGCCTCCCACTGCTACCAGAATGCCCCTAGAGGATTCATGTTTATGCCCAACCTCCATTTATTTGTTCTTAGCTACTTTTGTTCTAAAGAAACAAACCCCCTATCACCACCCCTTAAGGGGTCGTCTACACAAAATTAACTTTCTTGACGGAATTTCAAAGTTCCCAGTGTATCCTAAGAGAATTTATTTGTATCACCGATCCCCATTTATTTATTCTCACCAACATTTCTTTTGAACATACTAACCCCCTATCACCATCCCTTAAGGGGTCCCCTATACAAAATTGACTTTCTTACAGAATTTTGTTCTGTCTAACCCTCAACCTTGCTTGGACTGCCTTGCTACTAAATGGTTGGATGTTATTACCAATCCACATTAATTCTTCACACATGTATTTTTTTTCAACTTACCTCCTTTCTGCTCCCTCTTGGAGGTTTTATAAGCCGGCTGATTTGTCTGAAAATCTCGTAAATTTTTCAACTTTGACCTTGATGCGACGCCATTTAACCCCCTCCCATCGCTCTAATTTTTTGGCTCATGTATTTTGTTATCAAACCTCAAAAAATAAAAGGTCCCAGCGTATCGAAATACCAATATTAAGAATCTCCATAAGTCAATATTCCATATTTAATGTTGACTCTAAAGAGAATGTTGATAAGTTTAATTTCAGTGCAAAGGCATAAATATCAAAGGTACTGGAATATAACTAAGTTTGTTCATTAAAAATGGTCTTCAGAACATTTTTTTCCAGATATATTGAATGGTTACTCTGGTGCAAAAATGCTGTATGATTTTGACATGTTGAAAGGGCATGTTGATAAGTAATAACTTTTTGGTTCATAAAAACAAAAACCCCAAAAATATACAGCGAGTGTCTTTCAAAATCAAACAGGCAAATATTCTTAAATATTTTCATCCGTACCCTAGACTACTTTCGATTTTTTAAATTAAAATCTTGAAAAAATATTTAACGTAAATACATTTATTAACAAAAGTTAAAATATTTCAGCTTAAATAACAAAAATAACTAATTTTTATCATTAGTCAGAAGAAATGAGTCAGTCAGTTACAATCGTACACTATATGTTTAACAAAAAAAATTGCAGAAGATATTTTGAATTGTTTATTTTATTTTTAGTACTTAGTTGGATATATATCTTGCAAAAAGCTGGTTCTATGTTGAACCATTCCTCTTTAAGCGTTCGCTTTAAGTCAGCAATATTTGAAATCATGCGTGTCCAAATATTGAAATCCGGCGATTGAGCAGGGGTTTTAAGCACTTTGGGGCAATTATAGAGCACCCACATACGCAAATTATATGGTGTGTGCTTTGGATCATTATCAGCATACAGCTTAAATGTGGAAATTCCCATTTTCTCGGCGCTTTCCTTGCGAGTTTTCTTTAGAATACTTAAATAATTCCATTGGTCTATTCGGCCATCTATAAGAACTAAATTGCCTACGCCGCACAATGAAGTATTTTATGCCAAAAGTGACGATTAATTGAAAAAAAAGTTCAAGGTACATAGTGATGTTAGGTACCCGATGAAAGAAGATAAAATTCTGCATCATAAGGTGAAAGAATAGTTGAAAAATATTCTACCGTTTACCCGCAATGTAGTTTGAAAGTCATCATTTTTTTCTCTTTGAGTGTGCACAGTGATAAACGTGTTTATTCGAAATTTTTAAAGTTTTTTTTTGTGTATTATTTTTTAAAAATTACAAAAAATTACGATGGAACCTTCTTGTTCAGGTATTTAAGCAATACAAAATTAAATTTTTTTTATGAAATAGTGTTTATATATATATTAATTTATTTATTTTAATTTAACCTTAAAAAGTTGCATTTTTCAATATGTTAATAGAGATATAGTTGTGTGTTCAGTGGAATTAAGGAAAACTGTTTTGATTATCGTAAGCTATGAACATTCAAGCTATATTCTATAAAAAAAAATGTTGCGTCAATGCTGCGCACTTTCGCGGTATTTCGATTTTTTTACTTTAACTTACATGCCACGAATTTACGATTTAATTTCGAAAAATTAAAACAAACGAAATAAAGTACAAAATAATTGTAATTACTTAACAGATTTGGCTGTTTTTTGTTTTTTTTTTTTGTTTTTTTTTGTTGTTTACCAGTACTCTTCTTCACTTTGTTTTTTGTTATCCGCTATATTTTACCATACATTATGGAAAGCGGCATATGCAGTGCACCTTTCCACAATTAAGGTAGATAGTTGATGTTTCTTTCAAACACCGGCTTTTTATATATAAAAAGAAGCAGCTGAATGTGCTAAGCTATTAAATTAAATTATTTTTGTTCGATTTTAACACTTATTTTCTGATTTTGATATTAGTAAGACATAAATTGTTTGCCCTGCAGTTTGCAGGGTACATGTGCAATCAACATCATTGTTTATGTTTATTAACTATTGTTATTGCAATCCTTTGTTTTTGTATAAAATGTCGTTCAAAGTTTGTTTTGTGCAATTTGTAGTAATAACGAAAATGATGTTCTATATACTATGTAATTCGGTAAAAGGTAAATAGTCAATGATTACATTTTGAAGCCGCCATTAAGAGTTTTAAATTTTTTACTTCGGATTCATGATCAGCGACCTCACAAACCCCAGTATACAAATTTTTACCTCCAATAAACGTTTTTTGCAGAACATACCTTGTTTATGGCCGCCATTTTGAAGCCGCCATTTTTAATTTCAAATTTTTGACTTCATATTTTTAATCAGCGACCCCACAAAACCCTGTATACAACATTTTACCTCCTTTAAACGTTTTTTGTAGAAGTTAGCTTGTTCATGGCCGCCATTTTGAAGCCGCCATTTTGAATTTCAAATTTTTGACTTCAGATTCGTAATCAGCGACCCCACAAACCCCTGTATACAAAATTTTACTTCCATTAAACGTTTTTTGTAGAAGTTAGCTTGTTCATGGCCGCCATTTTGAAGCCGCCATTTTGCATTTCAGATTTTTTGACTTCAGATTCGTGATCAGCGACCCCAAAAACCCCCAAAGTACAATTTTTGTCTCGATAAGTGGCCCCTGTCAATTAATCGTCACTTTTGACATTAAATACCCCACTGTGCGCCGTGCAACGAGATGGCTCCCCGGAATCACGGAATCCTTACCGTGTTTTACTGTTGGGCGCAAATTTTTCGGATTCATCGCCGTGTTAGGTTTTCTCCAAACATTTACCTTAGCATCTAATACTAATAAAATGTTAAATTTGGATCCATTCGCGTAAATTACGTCATCCCAAAACTCTAGATGTTTCTTAAGATACTTTTTATGTTTTCTGCAATTTCTGTTTTCTCTGCAGCCATCATAGTAATTTCTTCGAAGGACTCTTCTGACAGTTGAGTCACTTACATCTTTTCTTAAGAATATCTTGAGGTCCGTGCAAATTTTAGGAGCAGAAATTGCTGGATTTTCCTTCACTTTCCTTATGATCCAACGTTCATCACTGGCAGTTTCTTCTTGGGGTATTTTCTTATTTTATGTGCGGCACTTTTCTCACTTTTGTATCTTGCAATTATGTATTGGACTGTGCTTCGACTCCAACTTATGATTTTTACGATTTTTCCATAAGTTTTGTCGGTTTTGTGGTGCTGAATAGCAAGTTCTCGAATTTCTATAGTTGTCTGCTTCATTTTTCACAAAAATTAACAAAATGTTAATGAGGAAAGTATTCCAAAATGAATGCTGTACGATTTTGGATGGTATCATCCTCACTGTATATATTTTAAACTATGCTTCGACGACCAGAATGATTGAAGAGTGTTCTTAAACATTTTTTTTTTGTCTTGTTTTCTTTCAATTTGGCTCAAGCAGTAAGCTTCTTGAATATTTTTAATTTTTATTTATTTCATTTTTTTTATCCATTTGAACATCCTTCAATATGAGGCGCTCGAAAAAGAATAAAAAAAAAAACAAATAAAACCCGGTTTATATAGATCAGTTTACAAATTTACATTTATATAAAAATGCAAACATATATATACCTATGAGAACAACAAAATATTGTTTTTATATCTCCTGTTAAAAAAAAACTGCCAAAAATGATAAAAAAACAAGAAAACCAATTTGGCCACATTGTAAAAAAAACGAAAAAAAAAAATATATAATAACATCAACAAAAAGAAAACTAGGTCAAAAGTGCTTAAGACAACAACATAACAGCTGCTACAACTACTACCGTAAACATCAACCTACACACACACAAACGCGCCTTAAACTTTCAATAATATTTTTACAACCATTACTAAAACTGCAGCGACATGAAAATTAAAAAAAAAAGGTAGCTGCTGTTGTTTTGGCCAAAATACACACGGTTGCATTAGTTTAGGTGCAAATGTAGTATGTGTGTTTGCATGTGTATGAGTGTGTCTTGACTTGAATTTCCGTAGCTGTATGCAAGTGTTTGCATTTGTGTGAGTATGTCTTGACTTGAATTCCCATAACAACTATGAGTGTGCATACTTCAAATATATGGATGTGTGCTTGTGTATCTAGAATGCAAGGTTATACATGCATGTGCTTCGGCGTGTATGTGTGCCTTGCTTGTCATGCTGGTCAAAATTGCATTGTTGCTGGCGCGAACTGAAGTGATTTTTCGAGTACACACCATAACAATAACAAAATTGCGCCATAAATTTTAGCTGTAACAGTGTTGCCAGCGTTATGCAAAATTAGCTAAGCTGAAGTGCAGTCGTAAAGACAGTAAAAGTCAGTTGATGGTCGTAACTTCAAGAGTGAACTCAGGATATGGTGCAAAATGTAGAAGCTGAATATTAAGTAGCTAGCAATTTCAGTTGGATATGCTGATCACGCCAGAAAAATCGAAAGGAAGAATTTTTGTAATATTTCCAAGATTTTATATTTTTGTTCGCATATTATTTTTTAGTACAAGATTAAACTAAATTTTTAAAAAATTAAATTCTATGTTCGCGTTTTACCCGAATCAGCCGCTTTGGTTCTGTTCGGGCTCTTAGTCTGCGATTTAGGGTCGGCTGTCCGATTTATCGTGCAACAAAAAAACAAAATACATGAAAAGGTATGCAGCCACCAATTCGCGACGGAAAAACGAAAAAATTGAATCTATTTGATTTTTTTCTCCGACGACTATCGAATCTCTCTTTTTGGGACGTAAGTGTTGCCATATGTTTGCTAAGGATTTGCTGTATTCAGTGTTATTTCCTTGGTTATACCACAAATGTTTCGCTTTCTGTGTCTGTGTTGCATACATGTAAGTTCAAAACGAAATTTTATATTTTGTACCATACTTGTACCATTCACACACCGAAAATCAACGCTGACCCGACAAGCGCTCCTATTCTTGACGTGGTCTCAGCGGATTTCGCCGAGAGAGGAACGACAACCGACAGCCGCTTTGATTCTGTTCGGGCTCTAAGGGCGATGCTATGTAGACAGCAGTGTTGCCAGATTAGGGGAATTCCCCCTAGATTTAGGGGTTTTTTAACTGGTTTAGGGGATTTTTAGGGTGACTTCAAATTTTCTAGGGGTTTTTTAGGGGTATTTGGAAAGTTTACCTTTGGAAATAAAGATTTATTACTTTTCCTTAAGACTATGCAAAAAATTTAGAAAAAATACTTTTTCCTCCATATTGTGTAAAAAGCGATTTCATGAACACTTTATAAAAACAGCTGAATTGGCAACACCTACAATAAATGACCAATCATTTCCCACTTCACTTCAAACTCGCTTTGCGCTTAACTTGCAACTCTAGGTAAATATTAAAAACAAAGCAAGTATGGGGAAAACTGACGAAAAGAAAAGGTAAGCCCAAAATATACAAAAAAATGGGAGACGGAGCCTGCTTTCAAAGGTAAAACTAAATTTTAAGGCCAATTTCAGATTGGACAATTGAAAGCTACAAAGCAACTTCCTGAGCTTGTTGAAGACGTCCAAAAGCTTAGCCCTTTAAATACATAGGAACACATTAGCAATGTGTATCGCAGTTTTGAAATCGTTTCGACATAGAAATACAGTTTTAAGTTATTTACAACTGTATTTCTGTATGTTTTTCGAAAAAAAATTTTAGAGGAATTTTAGAGGGATTTGAAATCCAATCTAGGGGCAATTGGTGAGAGGCATCTGGCAACACTGGTAGACAGTCACGGGCAAGGCACGGACATGAATTGTTGTTGTTTCCATGTAAAAGGGAAATTTGAGAGAATGAGCGAGGGAATAAATTTTGACCTCCGCTGTCACCAAATGATTCGACTGTTGAAACTAAATCACTGGATAAAAACAGTGTAGCGTTGTGGAAATATTCACAATATTTGTGTTTTTGCTTGAAAATATTACACTTTTAGTACGAAATGTATCAAAGTAGTTATGACACCTGCTTAATAGCAACATTCATCATACTCATACTTATGATTCTTTGTTCCATAAAGTACTTAAAGTAGCATAGCCAGCATTACATACTTTGGGCACGCAATTCACCAAACGGAAAAAGAGAGTAAGAATTTGTACCCTTGCCGTGCCCATTAGGGTGTCCCAAATTAAACTTTATTTTCGCATTTCATAGTTGCTCAACCTTTGTTTGAAAGCTAATGGAATCAAGTATTTTTGAGATATTTTTCAGCTTTTTTGAATTTTTTTCCGCTAGTCGGATTTTCCCTAAAAATCTGGTTTTTCGGAGAATTTTTGAATTTCAATCATAAGTGGGTCAATAACACACATTTTCGAAGTCTTTGGGTCATAATTTCGAAAGACATATATCCAAACTTTACTTTAATGTACATACATAAATCAGAAGTGTTGCCAATTTTCTGGACTTTTTGGTGTACTACATTTTATTTTCTTGTGAAATTTGCGAAAATTTTTTAAAAAACGCTTCATTACTTTTAAAAATTTCACCAAAATTAAAAAAAGTAATGATGCACTTTGAACTATGGTAAAATTTTAAACAATTTAAAAAATTCGTTTATTTGTAGAATGAATTTGGTACTTTTTTTTTTTTTTATTTCATTTCAATGTATTGGTCTCTTCGATTGTGTGAATACAACACACACAAAGAAGAAACGTCAAGACATAATAAAAACCAAGGAAATTTCTTTGAACCAGCGCAGGGCACTCCATAGCTCATTGAGCTTTGTGTGAGCGTAACTTTTCTCATGTACAAAAAGCTCACAACAGAATAGAATATAATTCAGTCATTCGCTGACGATAATGCTGTGTGAATCTTTGTCGTTTTGCGCTTCAAAATTTACGTACACTCGTGAAAAACCAACTTATCGATAATACTTATGCACATATTTTGACGTGACGAAGTTACGTTGTACTGCTCTAGTTTCCAAAAAAGTTGAAAAATGAATTTTTTAAAAATTCATCTGCGTTTCATTGAATTGTTACTCGCTGAGTATAAGAGCTATGATTAAAAAAATAGTATGAACATAAAGATTAATTCTTTGACTATATTAAAAAAACAAAAAAAAATTTAATACGGCATAGGGACGTAGTGGGAGGTGCGTAAGCAACGCAACTGAAAATTTGTTACATGGAATTATTACTCACTGAGTATTAGTGCTAGGATTAAAAATACGATACGCCAATAAAACCCTACTGGAAGCCCTCACAACAAAATTAGACAAAAAATTTCTCACATCATGGGGACGCTGAGAGAGCCGCTCAAAGATCGATAACGCAACATTCATGCAGCGGCATTGCATTGAATTTTTACTCAATAAGTATATAACCTACGATAAAAGTTTAAAAAGGAAAATAAATTATTTATACATGGCTTTACGACAAAAATAAAAAAAAAAAATCCGGCGTCGTCAGGTCGTGAATATAGCAGCTTATGTAACAGAAATGTAATATCGTTGCATGGAATTATCACACACTCAGGACGAGTGCTACAGTAAATTTTGTTTTACGACAGCAGGGATGTGTTATTACGCTTCACAACTAAATTACAAAAAAAATGTTGTTGTCATGATTTCAGGGATGCAATCACATAATGCAGTAAAAATGCTACAGCCATGAAAAAACGTTGCATGGATTTTTAACTCTGTGACTACTTGTGCAACGGTAAATTTTAAGGTACGAAAACAAGGGTGAGGTCTTCGGGCATATGACAAAAATAAAAAAAAAAAATTGACGGCATGTCAAAGACCCTCAGGGAACCGCCTAATGTGACGGATATGCATCACTTTTGCTGGATAAATTAAAATTAGATCACAACCAATGGGGAAGCAAAACAAAGCTAAACGAAAAGCACCAACTTTAAATCCAACAACAACCCCAACACCAACACCAACACCAACACCAACACCAACACCAACACCAACACCAACACCAACACCAACACCAACACCAACACCAACACCAACACCAACACCAACACCAACACCAACACCAACACCAACACCAAGACCAACACCAACACCAACACCAAGACCAAGACCAACACCAACACCAACACCAACACCAACACCAACACCAACACCAACACCAACACCAACACCAACACCAACACCAACACCAATACCAACACCAACACCAACACCAACACCAGCACCAACACCAACACCAACACCAACACCAACACCAACACCAACACCAACACCAACATCAACATCAACATCAACATCAACATCAACATCAACATCAACATCAACATCAACATCAACATCAACATCAACATCAACATCAACATCAACATCAACATCAACATCAAAATCAACATCAACATCAACATCAACATCAACATCAACATCAACATCAACATCAACATCAACATCAACATCAACATCAACATCAACATCAACATCAACATCAACATCAACATCAACATCAACATTAACATCAACATCAACATCAACATCAACATCAACATCAACATCAACATCAACATCAACATCAACATCAAAATCAACATCAACATCAACATCAACATCAACATCAACATCAACATCAACATCAACATCAACGTCAACATCAACATCAACATCAACATCAACATTAACAACAACAGCAAGAAACTTCGTCACGTCAAAACCTACGGGTGTGTCCACGGCACAGCTAACTCTTTCTTTTTTTATTTTGTAGAATTTCATATTCGTATATCATGAATTCCATGTCACGCACTGTTACAGCTTGCGAATAATTGCAACTGATTTACTTAAGAAGAAATTTTTCCGAAAACTGGTTTGCAATTTTTATTAATTAATTTTACGGTCTATTTAAAATGTGTAAAGGTTTTATGAATCCACTTATGAATTTCGGTGATATTAAGCAAAATGTAGCGTACGCACGTGCTACAAAATTTTCCCTTTAAAAATTTGATGTCAGCTTCTATCTGAAATTTCTGCGAATTGACTTCAGATAGAATTTTCATATTTTTTTACAGCAATGAGAGGTTATCCTAGATTATATTAGTAGCTAAGTTATTTGAGAAAAAAGAATTATAAAACAATTTTTTCAACTTTAAACATCGTCACGCACATGTTACATTCGTCACGCACAATTACACCGTACGTTCATATTACTGTTACCTTCGACCATATTTACTAAAAACTGAAATACAAAACAAAAGGATTAAAAATTTCTTATTTTCTTTTTTTTTAATCTCTTTTATGTCATGACTAGAGACATTTAAGAAAAAAATTTGAAAATCAATTATTTTAATCGATAAAAACTATTCCATTCTATTCGATCCAAAAGTCGATGCTCTCAATCACTGGAATTGAAGAAGCTGGAACTTTGGGGACTCTTCAAATTCTTCAACAGATTCCATGTGAACCTCTTCAGGTGTATTCTCATTTCTTATGCAAAGAAATTCGCCTGGCCTTTGAGAGAGTACCCGTAAAGACTGCACCCGTACATCACCAAGTTCAGTGTTTTTGTGAATATGATTCCTTAAAATGGATTTATTTGAATAATAATTTATATTCCGATTTATTTGAACCCTTAAACGCCCAACAACACCGATATCATTAAAATTATGTTGTGCTAAATGATCCCCTGAACACGACCTCGTTTTTATTTTTTTTGGAAAAAATTTTTGTTTAAAGAAAATATGGTTGTATCCAAAAACATACAGTGGGCATTCTGACGAATACCATCAATCAGCTTGGTTGTAGGAGTTCAAGGCAAAAACGTGGAAAACGATTCTTTTTATGATAACTCTAAGTTTTTTTATTAAATGATACTCTAAAATTGTTAATAGTTTAAAAGGTATTTCATGTCAAAAACCGAACTTTCCGTAAAAATTAAAAAACTTTTTAATTTGACGATCAATATTTCCCAAACCAACAAAGTTATGCCAATAATTAAATTTTTGTTTTTTATTTGAAATTTTCAGAGTGAAACTACATATCCAGCATTTTAATTTTTGCAATATTTTAAAATAAATAGCTTATTTTCTCGGTTGTATCCAAAAAGATACATTGGGCATTTAAGGGTTAAATTAAATAAAACTCACTTATGAGAATTCATATTGACACTTGTCAATAGTTAAGTGTCAATTTAGACGTTTGACCGTTTAGTTAAGATGTAAGGATGGACATTTTTTTAAATGAAGGGTGTATTAATTTAAATTTTTTCGAGTTGTTTTATTTTTGGTCACTTTGCTATATATGAGACCCCTCATATCATTACTAATCGTAATACATTTTAAAGCCCCTCCTTCCCTCTAAATTGGTAACGTAATTTATGAACGACCCCGTAGTGTGTAAAAACTATGTACATTGTTGTATAGAAAAAAGTGTAGCATGTTCGAAACGCGTGGAGTTTTTTTCAATGGAAATAGTAAAAAAAATGTTTTTCAATCTGGTTTGCCATCTCAATATCCACACATAACAGCATTTTCCGCAAAAAATTTCTTATATTAGAGTCTGCATTGAAACTTATATCAATATTGTCACGCACATGCTACATATTTTCTGAATTTATTTAACTGCTCTTACCACGGTATGTCGTTGATAATTATTTATTCATATATATGTATGTATGATTATTAGGAAAATATTAAAAAATTTGAAGCAAATATTTTTTTTTTATTGTTGTAATAAACAGCGCACGCCCTCACGGCAAATATCAAAATAAAACTGGAAAAATTTCGCTCAACTTATTCACCACGCGAAAGTAAAAAACAACACAGAAAAACTACCGTTATCTTGAAAAATTCAACTTAAAATGTGTTGTCCGAATTCGATAGAATATATTCTATATAGTTTCTCTTCTCTCTTTACAATTTGATTTTTGACCTATAAGGTTGACTTTTTCGTGGAATTCGTGATATATTAAGGTTTTATATATTTAATACATATTAGGTTTTAAGATTTTTTTTTTTTTCATTCACATTCCTTATTAATTAATTTTTTAATAATTAATTTTTGAAAATTAATTAAAAAACCAAGTTTATAAACATATTTCAATGTTTGGACCAACAAATTGTTGCGAAAGTGCCTTCTAAATCATGAAAGCTATTTAAGCAAGCAACGCAACTCACTTAACTATCAATATTTAGAAGATTTATTTAGAAAAATGCTAGAGTGACAACTTTTTCGCTCAGTGGGCGCGATTGGGGAGCGCACCAATACTAACAAGACCCCAATAAACATTTTGGCAAGAGGTGGTTCGTTAACGAATCTCTTATGAAAGTTTTTTTTTAATTGTTTTCAAATAGTTCCGTTCCGACTGTATCATAGGTTGGCTTGATGCTTAAAGAAAGCACCGATTGAAAGTATGACTTTGTTAAATTCCATTGAAGATGTTTTTAGCCCAATCGAAGCAAAGAAACAATTTTTTTTCGATTAAATATTTTTTTTCAGTCCCAACGATTCGCTATCGAATCGCCTTTCAAAATTTTTATAACTCGTTAGTGAATCAATTCTTTAAATTTAAGCGATTCGTTAGCAATTTTCTTCTCTCATCCTTAGTCATTAAGATTAGATAAGATAAGATAAGGTTCGTCTCGGTGAATCGTTATCGAACTGCTTTCTTCAGTTTTGGAGACTCGTTAACGAATTGCTTCTTATAGTTTTGGCGAATCGTTAATGAATTCCTTTTTTCGGATTTGAGGATTCGTTAAGGCGGTCTTCTCATTCAAAACCCGTTTTTTGGACCCTTTTTAAAAAAATTCTTATTTGAAAACGCAAAGAATAACGCAATAAATTCTTAGAAGAAAACTTTTTTTATTTATTGTATTACAAAAGGTTCAAAGTAAATAAAAAAATTTTTTTGCCTCGATACGTGGGCTGTTCAAAAAGTAATGAGACTTCAAAGTTGGTGGTGAAAAAAAAGGTGTCGTCACGGCGGCCACGATTCCGGGTCTCCGGAGCGACTGAAATGAAAAAAAACGGGGTTATAATCAGTATAGATGTAATTTTTGGGTGAACCTCAAGCTTAATGTTGTGATTTTTTTTTGACAAAATGGCGGCCATTCAAAAAAAAAATTTCAATTTCGGGTTTTTTTTTTGTAGTTTAGTGTAAAAAAAAAATAGTAAAAATTTTTTTAAAATTATGGTCGAGATTCACCCGAGAATGGTGACAATTCTGCGTCGATTCCACTTTGTTTCGTGAAAATCGGTTCAGTTGAACTGGAGATATCATGGCCGCCAGTTCGAAAAACGTGGGTTCGAGATAAACGCGTTTAAAGTCTGAAGTAATTTTTTTGGGAAAATTTCAGTTGAACACCTGGACTCAAAAAATGCTTCAACCCCTAAAATAAGCAGAAATGTGTATTCGTATGTTTGTATGAATATGTGTGCAAACACGTTTTTACCTAACAATAAACATTTTCAACGGAATTCGGAGGTTACTTTATGCCGCTTCGTTCGAAAATGAGTCGAAAAAAAATAGCTCATTTTACGAAGACCTTGCTTCACAAAAAAATCTGTATCTTCTAAAGTATTTCGAATTTCTAAAAATCCTTTTAGGGGCATATTCACAACTACCCAAGCTCTAAATAAATGCAAAAAACAAAAGTCGAATAAAAAAAAAGTTGCTCAATGAGAAGACCGAAGGAGGAATTTCTCCCGCTCGCGATATTATAAGTGAATCGCTTCTAATAATTGCAAATGAATGAAATGTACGAGAATTCGATTCGTAAACGATAACATTAGTGAATCATTTTGTTTGTTGTGACAAAATAAAATGTGACTGTGTTAGAATGCCCAGCCCTGCTTTGATAAAATCCCATTTCTAGCAAAAATACGGCAACATTAATAGCACTCAGAGAGGAAATCGTCGGTCGCAAGAGAAAACTAGAATAGATTCTAATTGTGCGATATATCGTTGCGGCTGCCGACCTGCGATTTCATTCTGGACGTGTTCATACATTTTCATGCATTCTATTGCATTGCGATGTCGTCAATCGCAACAATTTTTGATTCTGTTCCGGCTCTAACGGGATTTTTTTTTTGTTCTCTTTACTCTCTCTGAGAGTATTTGACTGAAGTCTGCTGTGCTACCTACTGTATGGGATTAGTATCGTTTTGCCTACTATTTTATGCTTTTTCTACTTACAAAGGTACTATTATGTTCAATCTACTACCTTCTTATCAATAACTTACTACTAAGCAGCAGCCGAGTTAAAGTTTGCAACTCTTTGACTGAAAGATTCAGGTCTAGAGTGTGGTCAAAATTTTGATTGATGCGATGAAGTATTCAAAGTTAATTTTCTCTCTCGCTGAGAGTTAATTTTTTTTTTTTTTTAGCTTGAGAAACAACAACAAATTTGAGTTCATTCAATAATTTGATTGACTTGTGGCCACAGCCTTAGGCCGTTGTTATGGAGACGCTCATATGATTCCCGATCACGTCCTTTATTACGCTCTTTTTTCGTTTGATGAGCTCTGTGATGAAAGTATGTTATACAGACGGTCATTTTATCCCTGAACACTAGTACACTTTTTGCTACTTTCACTACTTTGTGCAAAAAAGTATCACGAGTATCATTACTGCTTTAATACATTTCGTACTAAAAGTGTACTTTTTTCCTGCAAAAACACAAATTGCACAAAAAAGACACTACAATTGGCTGGACAGTTCTTGGAAAGTGTGTGTTTTGGAATTCTCATGTCATATTATTGATTGACTATTTTGAGAAAAGAAAACCAATAACTGACGAATATTATGTGGCATTATTGGACCGTTTGAATTATACACTCAAAACAAAAATATCGCATTTAAAGAAAAATACATCATCTTACAAATCACTGAAAGAATTTCTAAAAATAAACATATTACGCTTTAAATTGCTTCCCCGTCCTTCGTATTCTCCAGATATTGTCTACAGCGACTATTTTATTTTCCCCAATCTGAAAAAAAGATTTTTTTTTCAAAAAGAAAGCTTAGCGGAAAAAAATGTACATCAAATGATGAAATTTAACTGAAATTCGAAACGTATTTCGAATAGTTGGACCAACAGTACTATTGCATACAAAAGATATTGTATTGTTGAAAGATCGCTGGGACTTTGTTTTTGTATTTTGCCAAAACAATTACGATTTTTTTTGTTATAAGAACAAGGACTTATAACAATCTACCTAGTATCTGACGCACTAAACCAGTGGGGCCCAAGAAATTTTAAACGCGGGCCAATGCTTAAAGAAACAAAACAAACATAAAATGTTACTTATCATTGCTTTTGACAAAAAATCAAACAAAACAAAAAAAAAAAACCACAACGCAATAAAATTACATATCATGAAGTACACTGCCAGTGCATTGCTACAAGTCTTAATATCTATTACAATAACAATGATTGCATGAAAAATAACTCGACACACAAGTAAGGGGACAATCAGCTTCAGCTTCGACATCATCGAGTGTGGATTTTTTTATTTTGGCCTTGCATGCATTTGTTTTTGTTAAGTTCGCTGGAAAATATGCTGAACACTGAACGAGTGTGTTTTGTGTTGTTGTTCTTTGCAAGTGTTCTTTGATTCATTGGCTCTTTGGCTCATCGCAAAGACAAAATTAAGATAGAAAAAAATTTGTATGAAGGGCCATACGGGCCACTACGTGAGCATGTTTGCACTAAACGGTGAATGTGTCTAAAGGGTTTGAAAACACGTGAAATAAGTGGGGAAAGCAATTTTGTCTTTATGAACTGATTTTTTTTTCTTTTTTTCCCCTGTCTATGGTTTAAGAGGACAATACCTCACTTTTTCACGGTTTGTTGGGCTAAGAGTTTCATTTCTACAGTTTATTGATCCCTACCTCGATCTATAGCTTCAGAGATTATCGCCCTTGATTGATCACGCTCTATTGGATATAGGGTGTTAGTAGAAACATAACACCCTGTATTTTGCTCATCAACCGCTATGTAACCGCTTCGGTTACGGTTTCCTAAACTGTGATAAGGGTCCGGAAAAAGGTCTAGTATGACATACTTTTTCCAGCTGTATACGACCCTGACAGCTCCACATTTGATTTATAGAATCCATTGAATAAATTACTTAAACGATTTGTCAAAATTGAATTTTAGGAAGCTTTGTGATAAGTTCATTATTTTAATTGAATGTTGGGATTTAAATTAAAATTAATGAGATGGCAATTTTTTGAAAGGATTCAAGTGGCAGGGCATGGTGTGAATAAAATTAAAAAAATAAAAAATGCTAACATAAAATTTGGTGGGATAAATTGGTGGTTTTCATAAAAATAATACAAATTCTAAGCTTTTGACTGTCGGTATTTTTGCAATTTTTTTTGCTAATTAAAATGCAGTTATGTGTGTGTATGTATCTTATTATCGGCAGTGATATTTGCTATTTTTGCAAAAGCAAAAAAGGAAACTAATGACAGCAACAACAACAGACAACTACAACACTTTCAAAGGCTACAGCACAGATTATAATAAAAATGACGAATTGTGTTGCAAGTGTAATGTTTGCGTGAGTGTGCGTGATTTGTTGCTGTACTATTTTTACTGCAACGGGGCCTGATGATGAGCGTTTGAGTAAATGAAAATGTCATTTTACTGTTTGGCAGCCATTGTTATTGACATATTTGACATTTTGCTTATTAGCTTAAGTGCTGGCAGTCGTAGTTTTATTAGGTGTATGCGTTGAATGTTGGCATGTGTGTGCGTGTATGCGTTATTAAGCTGTAAATTGAAGTGCTTAAGCTTTAGATTAGTTGTCCTTGACACATAGTTGGCAGCTAGGATCAAAAATTATGCCCTACTTCAGGGAGAGAGAGAGTGAGAGAGAGAGAGAGAGAGAGAGAGAGATAATTAAAGATATTAGGGCCAAAGTGATGGCAAAAATCAACAATAATAAAGTAATGTCATGGCTTAGCTGACCCTAAGTGGTAGCTGTGCTGCCAGATCAGCATGAAATATGGTCATAAATTAGTTAGCACAAGTTTTTTTTTTGTTCTACTTCTTGCCCCCAAAGCATATGAATAACATTAATTAGCTTGCAAAATGTTCGTTGAAACTAAAAAGTAAATATTTATCTTATGCTTTGCCTTCATAAATAACAGAACTACACACTTCATTGCGAGCTTGTGTGTGTGTGTGTGTGCATGTATGTATGTGTGTTGCGTTGTGTCTATTCATCAAGCACATACCGCTATTATTCACACGCATACCATACAAAAATAACTACAAATACACGCTTTATAGCAACACATTTAATACGATGGCTTGATAAATTCATACAGAGCAGCACATAAATTAATTTATTACCAACTCATTCATCACAAATGATAAAACTTCACGCTCCGTAGAGTAGCAGCAGAGCACAAAAAAAAAACAAAAAAAAAAAACAACCTCTTTACACCGTATTCATACAAAAATGCGTGCTACTTACACATTCGCATTGTCAGCAAAATCATTACCAACAGTCTCAGTCTCAGCCTCAACCTAAACCTCATCAGGCACAGCCCCAACAACAACAACAACAACATTTTGCCATGTGATGATAAGTTATTCTTAATATTGACTGACTGATTGATAGAAGCTGTCAATAACTTTCACATTAATGCAATTTTTGTGCCTTGAGCTGTAGCACACAGGGGCAGCAGCTTGTGCTCTGCTAAGGGGTGGAAGGTCAGCTGCAAACAGCTTGTTGTAGGCCCAAAATGAAGTTAGCAGTTGAGATGATTTGTTTGAGCAGTATTGCAGAGACCTGAAGAAGCAGCAAATTGCTTTTAGAAAATTAGGTGTGTCATAATTTAATGAAATTTTGTAGCAATTGCAAAAAATTTATTGCAATCAAGAGGACAGCAGAAAGTGAGAAACGAGCTTAGACCAATAAGCTTAGAATTGAGCAGATATTAACGTGTTTTCGATTGCGTGCGAATGAGTCACGTGTTTTTAGCTGAGTTACAACTCAGTTAGCTATGGTCAGAGGCTGTCTCAAAAGATATATATACAAGACAAATACTAGCTATAAAGCTTACGAAGTTGCATGATCTCTTTTCTTAACGTGACGAAGTTACTTCAACATCAACAGAGAGCCTCTCTAAGATCGACAATGAAACATTCATGCAACGGCGTTGCATTGAATTTTTACTAGGTGAATATATAAGCTACGATAAATGTTTCAAAAGGAAAATGAAGGACTGATACCTGTCCTTATGAAAAAAATAAAAAAAAATCCGGACGTCGCACAGTGGGGTATTGTATGCCAAAAGTGACGATTAATTGACAGGGGCCACTTATCGTGACAAAAATTGTACTTTGGGGGTTTTTGGGGTCGCTGATCATGAATCTGAAGTCAAAAATCTGAAATTCAAAATGGCGGCTTCAAAATGGCGGCCATGAAAAAGCTAACTTCTACAAAAAACGTTTAATGGAGGTAAAATTTTATATACAGGGGTTTGTGGGGTCGCTGATCACGAATCTGAAGTTAAAAAATTCAAATTCAAAATGGCGGCTTCAAAATGGCGGCCATGAAAAAGCTAACTTCTACAAAAAACGTTTAATGGAGGTAAAATTTTATATACAGGGGTTTGTGGGGTCGCTGATCACGAATCTGAAGTTAAAAAATTCAAATTCAAAATGGCGGCTTTAAAATGGCGGCCACGAACAAGCTTACTTCTACAAAACACGTTTAATGGAGGTAAAATTTTGTATACAGGAGCTTGTGGGGTCGCTGATTATGAATCTGAAGTCAAAAATTTTAAATTCAAAATGGCGGCTTACAAATCGTGGCCATGAACAAGATATGTTCTGCAAAAAAAGTTGAATAGAGGTAAAATTTTGTATACAGGGGTTTGTGGAGTCGCTGACTACGAATCCGAAGTCAAAAATTTGAAATTCTAAATGGCGGCTTCAAAATGTAATCATTAGCTATGTACCCTTTACCGAATTGCATAGTATAGAGAACATCACTTTCGTTATTTCTACAAATTGCACAAAACAAGCTTTGAACGACACTTTATACAAAAACAAAGGATTGCAATAACAATAGTTAATAAACATAAACAATGATGTTGATTTCACTTGTACCCTGCAAACTGCAGGGCAAACAATTTATGTCTTACTTATATCAAAATCAGAAAATAAGTGTTAAAATCGAACAACTATAATTTAATTTAATATCTTAACACATTCATCTGCTTCTTTTAATATATAAAAAGCCGGTGTTTGAAAGAAACATCAACTATCTACCTTAATTGTGGAAAGGTGCACTGCATATGACGCTTTCCATAATGTAGGGTAAAAAATAGCGGATAAAAAAAAGAGGAGAAGAGAATTGGTAAACAACAAAAAAAAAAAACAAAAAAACAGCAAAATCTGTTTAGTATTTAGATTTATTTTGGACTTTATTTTCATTTATTTTAATTTTTCGAAATAAAATTGTAAATTCGTGACATGTAAGTTAAAGTAAAAAAATCGAAATAACGCGAAAGTGCGTAGCATTGACGCAACTTTTTTTTTTATAGAATATAGCTTGAATGTTCATAGCTTACGAAAATCAAAACAGTTTTTCTTAATTCCACTCAACACACAACTATATCTCTAGTTATGTATCGAAAAATCCAACTTTTTAAGGTTAAATTAAAATAAATAAATTAATGTATATATAAACACTATTTCATAAAAAAAATTAAATTTTGTATTGCTTAAATACCTGAACAAGAAGGTTCCATCGTAATTTTTTGTAATTTTTAACAAATAATACACAAAAAAAAACTTTAAAAATTTCTAATAAACACGTTTGTCACTGTGCTGACTCAAAGAGAAAAAATATGATGACTTTCAAACTGCATTGCGGGTAAATGGTAGAATATTTTTCAACTATTCTTTCACCTTGTGATGCAGAATTTTATCTCCTTTCATCGGGTACCTAACATCACTATGTACCTTGAACTTTTTTTTTTCAATTAATCGTCACTTTTGGCATAAAATACCCCATTGTGCGTCGTCAAGTCGTAAAGATAGCAGCTTATGTAACAGAAATGTAATATCGTTGCATGGAATTATAACTCACTCAGGAGACTGGCTACAGTAAATTTCGTTTTACGACAGCATATATGTGATATTGGGACTCACAACAAAAATACGAAAAAAATTCATATCGTCCTAATATCAAGATGGCAACCACATAATGCGGTAAAAATGCTACAATTATGAAAAAACGTTGCATGGAATTTTAATTCTGTAACTAGTGGCGTAAAGGTAAATTTTAAGGAACGAAAATGAAGGTAAGGTCATCGGGCTCATGATAAAAATAGACAAAAACAGTTGATGACTTCATGAGGCCCCTCATGAAACCGCCTAATGTGACGCATATGCATCACTTTTGCTGCATTAATTGCATACAGCTAAGGCAAAGGAAAACAACAACCAATGGAGAAGCAAATGCAACAACACCAACGACCACAACAATAACAACAATAACAACATCAACATCAACATCAACATCAACATCAACATCAACATCAACATCAACATCAACATCAACATCAACATCAACATCAACATCAACATCAACATCAACATCAACATCAACATCAACATCAACATCAACATCAACATCAACATCAACATCAACATCAACATCAACATCAACATCAACATCAACATCAACATCAACATCAACATCAACATCAACATCAACATCAACATCAACATCAACATCAACATCAACATCAACATCAACATCAACATCAACATCAACATCAACATCAACATCAACATCAACATCAACATCAACATCAACATCAACATCAACATCAACATCAACATCAACATCAACATCAACATCAACATCAACATCAACATCAACATCAACATCAACATCAACATCAACATCAACATCAACATCAACATCAACATCAACATCAACATCAACATCAACATCAACATCAACATCAACATCAACATCAACATCAACATCAACATCAACATCAACATCAACATCAACATCAACATCAACATCAACATCAACATCAACATCAACATCAACATCAACATCAACATCAACATCAACATCAACATCAACATCAACATCAACATCAACATCAACATCAACATCAACATCAACATCAACATCAACATCAACATCAACATCAACATCAACATCAACATCAACATCAACATCAACATCAACATCAACATCAACATCAACATCAACATCAACATCAACATCAACATCAACATCAACATCAACATCAACATCAACATCAACATCAACATCAACATCAACATCAACATCAACATCAACACCAACATCAACATCAACATCAACATCAACATAAACATAAACATCAACATCAACATCAACATCAACATCAACATCATCATCAACATCAACATCAACATCAACATCAATATCAACATCAACATCAACATCAACATCAACATCAACATCAACATCAACATCAACATCAACCTCAACCTCAACATCAACATCAACATAAAAATCGACATCAACATCAACATCAACATCAACATCAACATCAACATCAACATCAACATCAACATCAACACCAACATCAACATCAATATCAACATCAATATGAATCTAAGTAACAATACGAAGCCCTTAAAACTTCAAAGGAAGTTTAATCAAAAATGTCGTGGTTTCCAAGAAGCTGGGACAATTTGTATGTTGACACCAGATCATGCTATCTACATTCACAACGAAACGTATACGACTCAGCTTTTTTTCTTTTCTCGAGAAGGCTACACTTACTTCGCGCGAATTAAAGTCATTGCTATTGTTCTTAACAGCATAACAGCTTTTAAAAGTATTCTTCCACTACATCTTAAATCAGCAGCTCGGATAACGAACTCCATCATTAGTTTGAAGAGGTCGCACACACAGTGACAAATATAAAAAAATCGTTTTTCTTTATGTTTATAACCTCCTTTGGAGGTTGATCCCTTTCAAAATGGTATAAAAGGTAGCCTTACTTGCCGAAGCGGTATTTTCTTTTAGCATAGTGATTGCCTCTGAAAAGAAAAACTTTGTTGATTAGCATGAGATAATTTCTAAAATTGAATGAAAACCCAAAAATTTTTCTGTCTTAACACACATTGACCAACTGGACCACATATCTACCTGTTTCTGTACTTTTTTGCGACTCATGTGGTTTTCTTTGACCAAGTCAGTTATAAACATGTTCAAAGCCTTAGTACATAATGTAATGAAACTTTGGTGGTTAGCAAACTTTACATGCTACGTGGTACGCGAAAGATCAACAACAACGACAACAGAAATTTGGTTGCTTTCTCCCACACACAGTGCTATTGACAGATAGCACAGAAAGAGCTGAAAGAAATAGCTGTTAGTTGAAAGAAAAATGTTGCTTTTTACTTATTTATGTAGTTATTTATTTATTTATACATTCAATACATTCGATTACATAATTTTTACGAAGCTAAATAGAAAAAAACAAAAACTCTACCCAAGCAGCATGTAGCCAAGAAAACCCACATGCAGCCAAACAAACAGCAGCAAGTCAATAACAAGAATGAAGTCTGACAAAAAATTAAGTGCAAAAAAAAAAAATAAAAATTAAAAAATAATACCTATATAAAGAAAACTTTGCTCCCTTATTTTGTGTAAATATTGAGTTAATAAATTGACATTTCTTACTTGTTTGATTGAATGCGATATTTTGACGTTGCTGCTATACGACGCATAGAAAAATCCTCGAACTTTACTGCTGCTGCTGCTCTTTTTAACGCTCATAACACATGGCCTTGTCAGCTGAAATGCTGTCCTGGTTGTTGAAAATGCTTGCTTGTATTGTTGTTGTTGTTGTAGCCAATACTCACATGTAATATTAATGACAAGCAACACAAACAGCACAACTTTGTTTCAAATGTTTTTCTATTGCGTTAATTAAGTAGCACACAAGAATTTTATAATTTTTTATTCCTTTTATTTCAATTTTATTTTGTTGATTTTTAGGTTTCAGTTTTTTTTTTTTTTTTTTTTTGTGTTCTGTTTTGTTTTTGATGTCATCATGTTACTCTGTGCTGTCATGTTGTAGCTACTCTGTTTCGATGACAAATAAGCTGCAATTTTCAGTTGACAGTTTTTCGGAAAACTGATTTTCATTCCTAATGAGATACGCTCTCTTTCTCTTTGTCTCCCTCTATCTCTCTCACTCTTTGTCTGTTGGTTGTAGATTGCTGGTTGTAGGTTGTTGGTTGTAGCGCTTGAGTTAGTAAAACTTATTTTGGCAGTCGTAATTGGAGCATTATTTCTGACAGTTAAGTAGCAAAAAATTGTCTAAAATTAATTCGAAGGGACAGCAAAATAAATAAGATTTTTTGGGTTGGTTGTCCCTAAAGGATGGGCTGCACATATTCGTTGCTTGCATATGTTAGGTATCCTGTTCCATATACTATCTAAACATAAAGAAACATATATTTGGCTTGTGTGGGGGGGTGATTATAGTGAAAATATATCGTTCTTAGAAAACTAATTTTCATTTCAACAGAGCTTAAAATACATTTAAGCAGTCTTTCTAGAATGTGACTCAAGATAGCTATAAAACTTTAAGAATAAAATTTTGTTGATATGACAATTTTTTTGTACAAAAGTTAACCCTTAAATGCATGAGATTTTATTTTCGTTTGAAAAAAAATTTTGTGTAGAATTGCTAAAAAATAAAGAAAAAATATTACAAAAATTAAATAAAAAAGAGTTGGTTGTGTCGTGGAAACATCCGTAGGTTTTGACGTGATGGTTTTTTTTATACTCCTATTTTATGTCAAAACTCTTGTTTTAATCCATGACCACATTCTTGACTTAATCTTACAACTTAGTTTGTTGGAATTTTTTGTTGTTGTTGTTGATGTTGATGTTGTTGTTGTTGTTGATGTTGATGTTGATGTTGATGTTGATGTTGATGTTGATGTTGATGTTGATGTTGTTGTTGATGTTGATGTTGATGTTGATGTTGATGTTGATGTTGATGTTGATGTTGATGTTGATGTTGATGTTGATGTTGATGTTGAAGTTGATGTTGATGTTGATGTTGATGTTGATGTTGATGTTGATGTTGATGTTGATGTTGATGTTGATGTTGATGTTGATGTTGATGTTGATGTTGATGTTGAAGTTGATGTTGATGTTGATGTTGATGTTGATGTTGATGTTGATGTTGATGTTGATGTTGATGTTGATGTTGTTATTGATGTTGATGTTGATGTTGATGTTGATGTTGATGTTGATGTTGATGTTGATGTTGAAGTTGATGTTGATGTTGATGTTGATGTTGATGTTGATGTTGATGTTGATGTTGATGTTGATGTTGATGTTGTTATTGATGTTGATGTTGATGTTGATGTTGATGTTGATGTTGATGTTGATGTTGATGTTGATGTTGATGTTGATGTTGATGTTGATGTTGATGTTGATGTTGATGTTGATGTTGATGTTGATGTTGATGTTGATGTTGATGTTGATGTTGATGTTGATGTTGATGTTGATGTTGATGTTGATGTTGATGTTGATGTTGATGTTGATGTTGATGTTGATGTTGATGTTGATGTTGATGTTGATGTTGATGTTGATGTTGATGTTGATGTTGATGTTGATGTTGATGTTGATGTTGATGTTGATGTTGATGTTGATGTTGATGTTGATGTTGATGTTGATGTTGATGTTGATGTTGATGTTGATGTTGATGTTGATGTTGATGTTGATGTTGATGTTGATGTTGATGTTGATGTTGATGTTGATGTTGATGTTGATGTTGATGTTGATGTTGATGTTGATGTTGATGTTGATGTTGATGTTGATGTTGATGTTGATGTTGATGTTGATGTTGATGTTGATGTTGATGTTGATGTTGATGTTGATGTTGATGTTGATGTTGATGTTGATGTTGATGTTGATGTTGATGTTGATGTTGATGTTGATGTTGATGTTGATGTTGATGTTGATGTTGATGTTGATGTTGATGTTGATGTTGATGTTGATGTTGATGTTGATGTTGATGTTGATGTTGATGTTGATGTTGATGTTGATGTTGATGTTGATGTTGATGTTGATGTTGATGTTGATGTTGATGTTGATGTTGATGTTGATGTTGATGTTGATGTTGATGTTGATGTTGATGTTGATGTTGATGTTGATGTTGATGTTGATGTTGATGTTGATGTTGATGTTGATGTTGATGTTGATGTTGATGTTGATGTTGATGTTGATGTTGATGTTGATGTTGATGTTGATGTTGATGTTGATGTTGATGTTGATGTTGATGTTGATGTTGATGTTGATGTTGATGTTGATGTTGATGTTGATGTTGATGTTGATGTTGATGTTGATGTTGATGTTGATGTTGATGTTGATGTTGATGTTGATGTTGATGTTGATGTTGATGTTGATGTTGATGTTGATGTTGATGTTGATGTTGATGTTGATGTTGATGTTGATGTTGATGTTGATGTTGATGTTGATGTTGATGTTGATGTTGATGTTGATGTTGATGTTGATGTTGATGTTGATGTTGATGTTGATGTTGATGTTGATGTTGATGTTGATGTTGATGTTGATGTTGATGTTGATGTTGATGTTGATGTTGATGTTGATGTTGATGTTGATGTTGATGTTGATGTTGATGTTGATGTTGATGTTGATGTTGATGTTGATGTTGATGTTGATGTTGATGTTGATGTTGATGTTGATGTTGATGTTGATGTTGATGTTGATGTTGATGTTGATGTTGATGTTGATGTTGATGTTGATGTTGATGTTGATGTTGATGTTGATGTTGATGTTGATGTTGATGTTGATGTTGATGTTGATGTTGATGTTGATGTTGATGTTGATGTTGATGTTGATGTTGATGTTGATGTTGATGTTGATGTTGATGTTGATGTTGATGTTGATGTTGATGTTGATGTTGATGTTGATGTTGATGTTGATGTTGATGTTGATGTTGATGTTGATGTTGATGTTGATGTTGATGTTGATGTTGATGTTGATGTTGATGTTGATGTTGATGTTGATGTTGATGTTGATGTTGATGTTGATGTTGATGTTGATGTTGATGTTGATGTTGATGTTGATGTTGATGTTGATGTTGATGTTGATGTTGATGTTGATGTTGATGTTGATGTTGATGTTGATGTTGATGTTGATGTTGATGTTGATGTTGATGTTGATGTTGATGTTGATGTTGATGTTGATGTTGATGTTGATGTTGATGTTGATGTTGATGTTGATGTTGATGTTGATGTTGATGTTGATGTTGATGTTGATGTTGATGTTGATGTTGATGTTGATGTTGATGTTTTTATTGATTTTCGTTGGTGTTTTTGTTTTGCTTTTGCTTCTCTATTGGTTGTGCTTTTCCTTCGTCAATTTTTTTTTTCATGTGCCCGAAGACCTTATCTTCATTTTAGTTCCTTAAAATTCACCGTCAAAATTCCATGCAACGTTTTTTTATGGTTGAGGCATTTTTAATGCATTATGTGGTTGCCATCTTGAAATTATGGATTTCAGAATTTTCATTGTATTTTAGTTGTAAGGCGTAAATATAACATTTTCTTGTCTTCATGCGAATTCTGTTTCGGCCCAAGAAAGAGGCCATTATGTCTACCCCTCCCATGTTGGCATTGTATTCTTTTACTACCTTTGGGCATGTTATGGACTTTATCTTCTTTTCACACTTGTCGTACCTTTCAACTGAATCCAAAAGTTGTACACCAACATATGTCGATAAAAGAATAACTTGTTTTTATCTTTCCAACATACTGCTGACGTTAGGATATCGTTGTAATTGGTCACATATTCCTTAAAAGCTCCTCTAGCTACAGACTTGGTCATTACTTGATGTTTCGTTGGCAATTTGCAATTTTACCCTAAACGGTTCCTCTGTACAGTCCCTAAGCATAATATTGCTTCCTTGGCCATGCAATACAAGACAGGTAACGACGTGTAAAAATTGTCAAAGTAAATTATATGATTCATATTTCTCGGGACTGCTCTTGAAAGTTTAGTTACAACATTGCCTACAGCTTCCAAGTCAGGCTCGCTCTCTAGTATAGTATCCGAAGTATCCTTTCCAGAATAAATGATAAATTTACATGCATAGCCTGATAATGAGCACATCACATAGAGTTTCAATCCGCATTTATGAGGTTTGTTTGGTAAGTACTGCTTTATAAAGTGGCCCATTTTCGTAGCACACATTTGTTCATCAATTGATAGACGTTGTTCCAGAAGAATATTGGAAAATTTTTGGTTTAGATGGTCTATTATTGGGCACAATTTATGAAGCTTATCATGTTGAGGATGATCCAATGGCTTATTTTGGTCGTTGTCATTGAAGTGAAGGATGCTCCTTATCTTTTCAAATCTATTAATTGAGTCTTGGCGTTCTGGTTGTTTCTGGATAGAGTACCTGGTTGCTTCCTCAACAATTTTCGTTACCAAATCAGGGCTAAAGAAATATGCAAAAAACTGACCGGGAGTTTCAAGTATCATTACTTCTGAAGGTCTTGCTGTCTTGAAATTTTATGTTGTCTTCGGAAAACAGAAGAGATTGTTTCTTCCATATGAGCCTCTGGGCATCAAGTGATCGAAATTAAGTTCTATTATGGCTTGTGCTAGGGCTACGCAGAGCTGCCTGGATATCACCAATCAAACCATACATTGGAAGATTTTCGAATTCTTTATTTACATATTTCTTCATTATCCTCAGAAAAATTAAGCCTTTCTATGTCTTCAACAGTTGAATAGTAATCAAGATCACCGTCCGACTCGGCATCGTCTTCAGAAATTTGTCCATCATCTAATCGCGTTTGAAAAAGCTTCTATCTCCTTGTCATTCATTCTAAAAATAATGACCACAAATCAAAAAACCGTTTGACCACTCACATAAAAAATTTAAAATAACGGTCTAAAGTGCATGTTATATCATTTTTGATACAAACAAATAACGTGTAATTTGTTAAAAAAAAAAAATGCTGGTTTTATATAAAATCTGTTAATTAAAAGATAAACTTAATACTCACCTTTGATAATAAGATTTTTCTTACACGATTTAGCAAAACCTTTGTCAGAATTCCACTCATAAAAAGTTTACTTTTCACTTCTTCACAAAAAAACGACCACTGCGCTTATAATGGCACACAAAACGAAAAAAATGTTACTGTTGTCACTTGGCTTTCGTTTCTTTGTAAAAAAATAAACAACGAATGATAATCTATAGTTAGTTTGTACAGATGGAATATGATTTTCAGCTTATACGCACATAAAAACGACGTTTCATTTTTGATACAATATGCATTTAAGGGTTAATTTCCATCGCACATTATTCTTAGCAATATTACATATCTTTTACATGTATTTTTTTTTTTCTTTTCATATGAATTCACCTCTAAACTAATTCTTCGTTTCACTGAAAAACGAAAAAACCAAAATAGGAAATGGATTTTGGCACCATAATGTGTTGGGCCGATAATAATGTGGGTCAGCAGAAAGAACCATGCGTTTTTCATCTAATAGCCGCTGGCAAGCCAGAGATACCAACCAACTGTACGGTGGTTAATCAAACATCGGATTCTTTGGAAGTCTATTGTATAGAAGGTAAGTTCTTTTTTTAAATATTATGAAATGAACAAAACGAAATCGTACGTAATGCCCCATGTATTTTTCGAATGGAATAGTGTTTTTCAAAATAATATTCAATAATTTGCAATTGTGGCTTCTGCGTGAGTCTATTGAATTAATGATGAATTGTCAAACCAAACTAACCCCTAAACAGTCGATAAATGTCTAATCGGCTGTCACAAAAAAACCAATGTTGCCATTTTGAGGTTATCCGCCTCTTCAATAAAACACCCTTTATATGATACAAAGCCAGAAGCCATTATGACATTTATTATATTTTGTCATTTCAAAAAGAAAATATGCCATTTCTTTAAAAATCTTCGACATTTAAATTGCGTTTGTTTTTCTCCGACCTCAGCGCAGTTCTTGGAAGTTTATAAATTCCGAATTATTTTATTCCAAATATATTTAAATTCCTGGAAAATTTCATAAATGTCAAAAAGTATTTACATATGTATATATGTTAAATGTCAATGATCAAAAAGAAATAAAAAAAATCTCCTCTGTTTGAAGATGGATTGAAGAGGTTCATAAACTCAAACACAGCACAGGGAAAATAAATGTCAACCAGTCAAAATAAAAAAGAAACAAAACTTAAAATTTTAAATGATGGCAACCTTTGGGAATGCCTCTATTATTGTAAAGACTAAATTTAAAGGGATTACAAATGAAAAATGTTTCGTTACAAGTTTAGTAGGAAGAAAAAACTACTGAAATATTTAAAATTTTTTGTTTAATTATCTACAAAGTTATCTACACAGAGCTATTTTAACCCTTTGGCGACTGCTTCTGAACCGCTGAGAAATTCTTGAATCCGACAACGGATTCGTGTTCCGTGACTCCAAATTACTAAACGAAAGTGTCGCGAAAAAACAAGTTTTTTTATTATCTGTAAAGATGTCATGGAACAAAATCATGGAACCTATACATCCCTATGTTCGTCAAGGGTAAAAATAAATGCGAATATTTTCTCTCGTTGACAGTACGTGAACAAAAAGTTTGAGGTCAAATTTTGATTTATTTTATGAGAATTCATTGTTGTTAATCTATTTTAAAGTTAACCAATGAAAGTTTAAAAAATAACCTTTGCAACTATGGTACTTTGACCTCTATGTGACTATTGGTTTAGGAGATATTTCCAAAATATTTCAAAATTACGTTAAAAAATTCCATAAAATCTAATATCTGGTCTTCTTTATTTGTAATTTCATAATGTTTGACATCCAATGAAAGGTTAATAAAAAACCTTTCCAATGGGGGTACTTTAAACTCTTTTCGACTATTGGTTCAAAATATTCACAAAATAGGTTAAATTTTCCAAAAAATCTGACCATTCGTTCGATGCCAAATATTACTCCGTAAGTAATAAAGAGATCCAGATATTAGATGTCTTGAGATTTTTTAACGAAATTTTGAACTTTTTTGGAAATATCTTCTTAACCAATAGTCGTAGAGAGGTCAAACTACCACAATTGGAAAGGAAATTATATTTCTAAAATTTTTGATTTCGTTATTTTATGTCATTCCTACTACGAACACGATCGCAAATCAAAGTTCAAATTCTACTTGCGACTTTTCTGTGATCGCTTTGATTTGAGTGTGCATAATGCGCACAAGTTGATACAACAAAATTTTTACGTCAATTACTGAGCCATTTTCTATATCTGCATTGGAAGTCCGCGCGCAACTGGCTACTCAAAATCGATTCGTTTACCAACCGCAGGAGACCACCTCGCGAAGTTGTAGAAAAGGCGATTCAAACTTGCGGAGGTCCCAACTCTGTCCGATCATATCCTCTGCAAAAGTGAAACGGGACGTAGGCATGTATTTTCTGCTTCAAACAACACAATGACCACGAACCAATGCTATATCGAACCAATGCCTTTTTGCAAAAAAACCATTTTGCCTCGCCTCGAAATTGCTTCGAAATTAATTATAAAAAAATGAAATTTCAATGTACTGATCCAAAATGCAAGCAAATTCAGTTTTATTTCAAATAAATTAACTATTCAACAAAATGAAATATGTTAAAGATTTTTACCGTTACCGTTACCATTGGGACATAAAGATCTCGTCAGATTTGGTAGTCGCGTAGATAGTCGAAGTGAACTATCTTTTTTTTCACTTTTTTGTTAATATAGAAAGTAGAAGGTTGCCCGCAATTTCTCCAAAAATTTGAACCTTTAGCTCCTACCACCATCAAAATATTGCAGCAAGAAAAAGGGAGAAAAAGTAAAGATTTCTCGACTTTGGGGTTGTCTGGTGGGCAAATGGATGAATCTACCCTTGAAAATTGAGTACTTTCTGAAAGCCACATTTATTCACTTTTAAATAATAGTTTGTAAAGAAAATAAACTCGATTACATAGTTTTTTCCCAGAAAAAATTCGAAAGGAAGCGGGTGACCTGTGCCCCAGTGGCCGTCAAAGAGTTAAGTGTCTTATGGGCAAAAGTATGTCATTTTTGGGGAATTTAAATTAAAAAATAATTCATAATATTAATTTTTCAAGAGTATCAATAGCAGGGTCTTAAAAGCACGAAGAAACTTTAACTTAATAGACATTTTTATTTTTATTTCAAATAAAGGGGGCCACCTGGGTACTCGAAACCCGAAAAAAGCCCGGGTAGCTCAAAAGCCCGAGTATTCTGGCGTTACCCGGGTAATTTCATAATCAATGCCTGGGTATTACCGGTCTTTCGAGCCATCCGGGTAGTTAAGAATTTTCTAACTTTACTTTTTGATTTGAACTTCTTTGAAATAAACTTTGAATTTTATTGCTTTTCAATGACCATTTAAAATGATCAAACCGATAAAAGCTATATTTGTTTCAATACCGTAACAATCGCGCTGCTAAAATACTTAAATTTTATTTTATTTTATTTTAATTTTATTAAATGTAAGATATACCAGGTAGCTCGAAACTACCCGAGTAGCTTGAATTAGCCGAAAATGCCCGGGTACGCGAGTATTATTCGGGTAGCTTGAAATACTATAAAATACCCGAGTGCTCGAAGAGCTCGAAAATCGAAAGCTCTAATTAAAAGCACTACCACCTGGGGCTATCGGCTTCAAAACCACCCAAGATTTGTTGATATATCCTAAAGGACTGGCTGTAGGGTATTATAATGTTTTACTCAAATTATCACTTAATTGAGAGAGAACTATTCCCCTCAATTCAACTTCATATTTCACTAACGGTACTTATGAGAGTAAAAAAAAACAATATTCACTCTTTTTCATAAGTATAAAACCACTTTAAAGAAACCAAAAATAAAACCATTTTAATTTTCTTTAATCCATTTTTTTTATTAAAAAACAGTGTAATTGGCCTCCATTTTTTAAAATAACAGTGCATACTCTGGTATTCATACTATCTTTTAAATTTTTCAGCAAGTTTTCATCAATTTCACTCCATTTTCTGACAAAAGCATTTTTCAAGGTTTCCACCGATTCGTACTGCTTGTTTTCTTTGTAAACCCAACGAACCAGAATACCCCAAAGGTTTTCGATGGGGTTCAAGTCGGGTGAGCAAGCTGGCCAATCCAAAATTTCCAATTTTCGCTCTGAAAACCATTTTTTTAAGTGGATTGACGCGTTATCTTATTGGAAGACGAAGCTTTTTTACGATTTCTTATTAGAAAGGGCATTAAACTCATCTGGAGCACATCAGTGTAAGCTTTGCTATTCATTTTGCTGGAAGTGAACTGTTCTTCCAAGCATCCAAATGAGCAAAATGCCCCCAAAGCATAACGCTACCACCGCCGAAGTTCCTCTTAGAAAAATAGATGGGTTCCTTGCGTAAATAGCGCCAATAACCTTGGAACCAATCTGGACTATCCAAATTTAATTTTTTTTTTCATCGGAAAAAAATTACCTTAAAATATTTTTTCGTATAAAAAAAAAAACAACTTTTTACAAAACAATTTTCACTCACATTTTTTTCAATTCGTTGCCGTATGTTTTTGAGCAAAAAGTAGCCTTGTATCCTTATGGCGTTTCGTCAAAAGTGGAGCAGATCTTAGTTTTGAAAATTTTAAGTTGGGCCTGGCGTGCAAGATGCGCCAGACCGTTGATCTGGAAAGGCCCCAGGTCTGTTAACCAAGTCACGCAAGCTTTTTTGGGAATTACTTGCAGTTCTCAAAATATGGCAGACTGCTTGGTCATTAATCTTTTTTTTTTTCTTCCACAACGCTTGCTTTTGCCATATCACTCCGGATTATTTAAAAAATTGAAAACAACGTTATGACTGTGATGTAGACTAAAATTTTCCATATTTCTACATCGAAAAGACTGAGACCACGTGGTATTTTAAGAAACATATACTTTTTTCCACTTATTAATTTAAAAACAGCTCCTTCTACTCTGAAGCCCATGCGTTATATGACAAACTTTAGAGTGGTCTTATACTTATGAAACAGAGCGAATATTGTTCTTTAACTCTCAAAAGTACCGTTAGTGAAATATGAAGTCGAATTGAGGGGAATAGTTCTATCTCAATTAAGTGTTAATTTGAGTAAAACATTATAATACCCTACAGCCAGTCCTATATGAAATATAATCTTGGGGGGTTATATAAATATGAAACAAGCCTTAGTTTTAAATAAGATATTGGCCTGCTAACTTTCGAAAGAGCTTTTGCCATTTGTTGTATTGCATGTTCAAAATTCGTTATTTATATAATTTCAGTGTTAATCTTTGCAAGTTTAAGGCGCTTTTAAGCCAAAAAAGTCCCATTCAAGCCATTAGCACCTTCCTAAACTCAACCATTTTTCAGGGCATTTAAATGTGAAGCTCATTAGTTGAGTTTTTTATGAGCTGTTAATTGATTTACACATTAAAATTGCACTCTTTTATGAGGAAAAAGCCACAAAAACAAAAAAAAAAAAGAAAGCGAATAAAACTCCACGCTAAGGTCAAGCAACACTGAAGCGCATATAAAATAAAAACAACACAGGACACTCCAGAATAAACTAAAGCATAAATGAAGTTGAGAAAAAAATAAACACAAAAAAACCCCAAACAGAGATAAAAAAAAATTTCAAGTTATTAGTTTACCGCTTAAAATCAGTCAAAAGAAAGTGAAAAAAAAAGAATACAAAAGAGTAAAGTTGAGAAAAGATATTGCTCTATGTACCGCTAAGATGCTGCCGGCAACCTACCCACATCATAACCTTCTTCTAACGCAAAACCCAATCTTCGCTGTAATTTAGTGGCGCTGCTTTATTATTATCCTCATCAGCATCATTAAAAGTTTTGTAGCTTCATTTTCTTTCGATTGTTTTTTTTTTTTATTTTTTGTTTATTTTTTCAATTTTACTTTTGTTAAGATTTATTACGCATTTTTTTTTTTCTTATGCTCGTTTCTTTTATTTAGTTTTGTGGCAAGCAAGAAAAATGTAAAACTCGCTGCTGCTGAAGTTCAACAGTTTCGAGTGGCTCATCAGTGGATATTCTCTGTGATATTTTAATTTATCCTTTTGTGGCTTGTTTTCTTTTTTTTTATTTCTTTTTTGTTTTGTCTTAGACAAAAGCAAAAGTTTTTGCTGCTATGCGCTTCATTTTTATTATTGCTTATAGAGTTAAGTTAAAAAAAAAAAAAAAATAATTAACCCCTTTTACATTGTTATTAAATGTTCAGATTGGCAAATACTGTGGCGAATACTGTCTTAATAATCAGTGGTGGAAGTTAATACGAGTCAGCCGCCTTTCTCTTGATTCTTTTAGCTGGAGAGGGGAAGAAGTATTCAAACTAGTTACGTAAAAGTTGGTGCATTTCTCAAATTTACCGACAGAAAACAGTTTATAAATACTCGTATGTAGCCAATAGTCAAATAGTCAAAGTTTATAGTTAAAAGTCAAAAGTCAATAGTCGATAATCAATAGTCAATAGTCAGTAGTCAATGATCAATAGTCAATAGTCAAAAGTCAAAATTCAATAGTCAATAGTCAATAGTTAATTGTCAATATTTAATAGTCAATAGTCAATAGTCAATAGTTAATAGTCAATAATCAATAGCCAATAGTCAATAGTCAATAATCAATGGTTAATAGTCAGTAGTCAATAGTCAATAGTCAATAGTCAATAGTCAATAGTCAATAGTCAATAGTCAATAGTGAATAGTCAATAGTCAATAGTCAATAGTCAATAGTCAATAGTGAATAGTCAATAGTCAATAGTCAATAATCAATGGTCAATAGTCAATAGTCAATAGTCAATAGTCAAAACTCAATAGTCAAAAGTCAATATTCAATAGTCAATATTCAATAGTCAATAGTCAATAGTCAATAGTCAATAGTCAATAGTCAATAGTCAATAGTCAATATTCAATAGTCAATAGTCAATAGTCAAAAGTCAATAGTCAATAGTCAATAGTCAATAGTCAATAGTCAATAGTCAATAGTCAATAGTCAATAATCAATAGTCAATAGTCAAAAGTCAAAATTCAATGATCAATAGTCAAAAGTCAATAGTCAATAATCAATAGTAAATAGTCAATAGTCAATTATCAATAGTCAATAGTCAATAATCAATAGTCAATAGTCAATACTCAATAGTCAATAGTCAATAGCCAATACTCAATTGTAAATACTCAATAGTCAGTAGTCAATACTCAATTGTCAAAAGTCAAAAGTCAATAGTCAATAGTCAATAGTCAATAGTAAATAGTCAATAGTCAATAGTCAATAAGTAATAGTAAACAATTAATAATTAATAGTCAAAAATCAAAAGGCAATATACAATAGTGAATAGTCAATAGTCAATAGTCAATAGTCAATAGTCAATAGTCAATAGTCAATAGTCAATTATCAATAGTCAATAGTCAATAATCAATAGTCAATAGTCAATAGTCAAAAGTCAAAATTCAATGATCAATAGTCAAAAGTCAATAGTCAATAATCAATAGTAAATAGTCAATACTCAATTATCAATAGTCAATAGTCAATAATCAATAGTCAATAGTCAAAAGTCAAAATTCAATGATCAATAGTCAAAAGTCAATAGTCAATAATCAATAGTAAATAGTCAATAGTCAATTATCAATTGTCAATAGTCAATAATCAATAGTCAATAGTCAATACTCAATAGTCAATAGTCAATAGCCAATACTCAATTGTAAATACTCAATAGTCAGTAGTCAATACTCAATTGTCAAAAGTCAAAAGTCAATAGTCAATAGTCAATAGTCAATAGTCAATAGTCAATAGTCAATTATCAATAGTCAATAGTCAATAATCAATAGTCAATAGTCAATACTCAATAGTCAATAGTCAATAGTCAATACTCAATTGTCAATACTCAATAGTCAATAGTCAATACTCAATTGTCAAAAGTCAAAAGTCAATAGTCAATAGTAAATAGTCAATAGTCAATAGTCAATAAGTAATAGTAAACAATTAATAATTAATAGTCAAAAATCAAAAGGCAATATACAATAGTCAATAGTCAATAGTCAATAGTTAATAGTCAATAATCAATAGCCAATAGTCAATAGTCAATAATCAATGGTCAATAGTCAGTAGTCAATAGTCAAAAGTCAATAGTCAATAGTCAATAGTCAAAAGTCAATAGTCAATAGTCAATGGTCAATAGTCAATAGTCAATATTCAATAGTCAATAGTCAATAGTCAATAGTCAATAGTCAATAGTCAATAGTGAATAGTCAATAGTCAATAGTCAATACTCAATAGTCAATAGTCAATAGCCAATAATCAATGGTCAATAGTCAATAGTCAATAGTCAATAGTCAATACTCAATAGTCAATAGTCAATAGTCAATAGTCAATAGTCAATAGTCAATAGTCAATAGTCAATAGCCAATAGTCAATAGTCAATAGTCAATAGTCAATAGTCAATAGTCAATAGTCAATAGTCAATAGTCAATAGTCAATAGTCAATAGTCAATAGTCAATAGTCAATAGTCAATAGTCAATAGTCAATAGTCAATAGTCAATAGTCAATAGTCAATAGTCAATAGTCAATAGTCAATAGTCAATAGTCAATAGTCAATAGTCAATAGTCAATAGTCCATAGTCAATTATCAATAGTCAATAGTCAATAATCAATAGTCAATAGTCAATAGTCAATTGTCAAAAGTCAAAAGTCAATAGTCAATAGTCAATAGTCAATATTCAATAGTCAATAATCAATAGTCAATAGTCAATAGTCAATAGTCAATAGTCAATGGTCAATAGTATATAGTCAATAGTCAATAGTCAATAGCCAATAGTCAATAGTTAAAAGTCAATAGTCAATAATCAATAGCTAAAAGTCAATAGTCAATAGTCAATAGTCAATATTCAATAGCCAATAGTCAATAGTCAATACTCAATAGTCAATAGTCAATTGTCAATAATCAATAGTCAATAGTCAATGGTCAATAGTCAATAGTCAATAGTCAATAGTCAATAGTCAATAGTCGTTAGTCAAAAGTTAATAGCTTAAAGTAAATAGTCAATAGTAAAAAGCTATAAGTCAATAATCAATTTCAATAATCATTAGTTAAAAGTCAATAGTCAACAGTCAATAGTCAAAAGTCAGAAATAAGTTGTCAGTATACAATAGCCAATAATCAATAATCATTAGTTAAAAGTCAATAGTCAATAGTCAATAGTCAAAAGTCAGAAATCAGTTGTCAGTATTCAATAGCCAATAATCAATAGTTAATAGTTAATAGTCAATAATCAACAGTCAATCAATCAATCCATAGTCAGAAGTCAATAGTCAAAAGGCAATAGTCAATAGTCGTAAGTCAAAAGTTAATAGCTTAAAGTAAATAGTCAATAATAAAAATCTATAAGTCAATAATCCATTTCAATAATCATTAGGTTAGTCAATAGTCAATAGTCAAATTAAAAAAATCAATAGTTAAAAGTCAATAATCTTTAGTCGATAGGCAATAGTCAACAGTCAATATTTAATAGTCAATAGTCAAAATCAATAGTCAATAGGAACTTTTATAGAAATGAAATAGCTTTAGCGTATAAATCTTTTAAAGTTACTAAAATTTAGTTTTCGATAATCTTATACTGGGTGTTTGAGGGGAGGAGTCTACTTTTGTGTTCTTTTTAAAATAGTCAATAGCCAATAGTCATTAGTAAATGGTAAAAAGTCAATATCAATAATCAAAAGTCAATAGTCAACAATCAATAGCCAGTAGGCAATACTAAATAGTCAGTAATCAATAATCATTATATAATAGTCAGTAATTCAAAGTCAATATAAAAAAAAAATAACAGTTATAAAGTCAATAGTCGAAAGTTAACAGCAATAGAGTCAATAGTTAACATTCAACTGGCAATAGTCATTGACTTAATAGTCTCAATGACTCAATATGCAAAAGTTAAGAGTTAATAGTGAATAGTAAAAAATCAATAGTCAACAGGTAAAAGTAAGGAGTCAATAGTCAGAGGTGAATAGTCAAAAGTCAAAAATAAAAAGTCGATAGTTAACAGTCAAGGCAAAAGCCAGGTCAAGTGAGCCAAAAGTTAAATTACTTAAATGCGAAGTCAAAATCAAGTCAAAAGTCCAGTCAAAAAATAAGTCAAAAGTTAAGTCAAAAGTCAAATTAAAAGTCAAGACAAAAATCTAATAGTTATATGGCCAATAGTCAGTGATAAGAATTAATTGTCATATAGACGATAGACAAATGGGAAATGTTGACACCCAGACTTGGATCGATTTCGGGGAAAGTCCGCCAGGACGTTCGAAAAAACATTTAACGTGAAGTGCGAATAACTTTGCAATTCTTCGATACAACATTTTTTATTAGTTTTTAGAGTTCATATAATTTTTACCAATCGAAAAAATATATTTATCTATTGAAAATATTTCACTTTTCTCTCTCTATCGCACGTGAATGCACACTGCAACATTGCATTGCATGCATCGTTAAGTTCATCTCCTTAGGCAACCCTGACCATCCAAGACCAGCTAATGTATTATTTAACCCAATACTTATTTAATCATTTCTTTTACCTTTTCTACGAAAAAGTTAAACGTTTTAACGTACACAAAGTAAACAATTTCCTCTGAAAAGTTATTGGGTAAAAAAATACATGGACCCACACACACATACTGGAAATGTAAGCTACATAGATATTCAAACACACTACCAAGCATTATACATATACAGAGATATTGCAAGTTGCATGCAACTGTCAGACTTCAAAAAGCACTCAAGTTGCTCATGTATTTGAAATGAGATGAAATGGTTTTTCAACGTTTGGTGGGTGGGTGGATGGATGGAAGGATGGAAAGATGGTGGCTGGTGCCTAACATTTGTAGCAGCAGTTTTGAATGCAAGGCCATGGCATGAAATCAAAGACAGATACACAAGGTAGCTTGTAGGATGAAGAGATAGACCCCGAGATGCTTACTACTTTTGAGCCAAGAGTACATTTTTGTGTCTTACTATTGCAAATAATGAACAGATCAATACTGGGAAGAAAAAGAGAATGCAAAAAAAAAAATAAAAAACCAATGGGGCAAGAAGTCAAAAGTTATTTGTTGCACTTGAAAGTTCTAGAAAAATTTATTGCATTCTTTGATGTTGAAAATGTAAAATACCCTCTATTGCTATTTTGTTTTTCCCCTTTTTTTAACATTTCAATGTTTCCAAATAATGGCAAAGGAATTGAAGTTAATTTTTAAGGATATAATTTTTTGTGTAGAAATATAATGTTGAATGATTTTAAAAGAAGTTTGATCGCAAGTAAAACTATCACGTCAAATAAAGGTAATTGACGAAAAGTTAACAAGAGTTAATATTTTTAAAGAAATATTTCAAGCTTTTCACAGTTAATACTTTTGATTTTAAAATTGGGCTTATTTGACTTGGTACATTTTATACATACTAGTGAGTTTAAGGGCGTTTATAGTGAACGCTTATACCGAAGATTATTTTGAAACTGAAAAACTCTTCATGTGTAACCTCAAGAATGATAGAAACCAGATTACGCGTTCCGCAAATGAGAGAGAGAGAGAGAGCATGACGTCACTAGCGATATTGTCAGACTTTGGAATAATTTTACTCCCACACCCACATCTAAATATTTTTTTTTTTCTTATTTTTATAATATGTTTATGGAACTCCTTAACCCATTGGAACAATACAATTTTGTCAGTCTCGAATAGTTTAGGAGATAACTGGTAACGTCCAAGGGAGAGCAGTCTTTTCCTGCTTAGGGCAGGGTAATGGGCAAAGGAGATACTCAATGCTTTCCTCCTTTTCAGCACATGTACGACTCCTGCAGTCATTGGCTTAAAATTTTTACTAGAGGGCATGTATTTTTATCAAGCAATCTATCTTGGTTTTTCAACGTAGTCTCAACTGCTGTATGGGCTAAATTCTGCATGACTAGGAGTAGAAGGTTCAAGGAACTGATACCCAGAAAATGACTTTTCAGGTTGTTATCGCCACATATAACTTCCTTCAAAGTGTTATCAGGATGTTCATTGTTCGTGTAATTCAAACTTCCTCCAAACCACTTCCTGGGTGTCACTTCCCTGATTCGAGGTGTGACAAACAACCTTTAACTCAAATACTGAGTACATCCCTTATATTTAATGAATTGATATTTAATACAGGGCACATAACAGCACTGCAACTCCTAGTACCAGTTTGTGAATGCTAGTGTTATCACCATTCACATTTTTTGGTGGAAATCGAGACCGATATAAAATCTCTGACAATTTATGAGCATTGCCACCCGCTTCTAGACAAGCATAACTTCCATTATAGATCATAGGTCATTGAGCCAGCACGTTACTCCCCAAAGAGCCAGCCTACAATAGTCACTCCGGCAAAAGGCTGCACAAAGATAAACCGCAGCAATGCCTCCGAACATCAAACAAATATTCAGGATAAATATTTCTCTATATTTCCAGATAGGCTGGGGATATTTCGAGGCGGTGTTCCTATTAAGCAATGATTGATAAGTACTTCTACCAGAAGAGAGAGGTCCAATATTCTGAATCGCAGTATAGAGGAGGCACGCCTGAGGTTATATGAATGTCGACTTATTCCAACCATGTTGCAGGTGGCAATCTCCCAAACTCTTTTTGAATTTGCGAAATGTATTTTGCCTGAGTTGGATTTTTATGGCTAAGGGTAAATGTACTTTATCTTTCCGCGGGTGGCTAGTGATGGTCGACCTCTTCCTTACCACTTTGCCAGCTTTGTAGTTGCCTTCAATAGCAAAGCACCAAGGCACACAGATGAGTTGTATCTTGAAATGCTCGGCCATTTCGTTAAGAGATATTTGAGGTGGACAACAATGGGTTAAGAGTTGTAGATGTTGTAACAACTAAATTTTTATTTGTATAAAATTTAGTTATACACCTTGTATTTTTATAAGTAAGATACATGCAGTGTTGCCATATTTTTTTTTAAAAAAACTTTAATTTCCAGAAAAAAAAACTTGTTTTTTGGTGAAAAAACTTGATATTAAAAATGAACTAAAACATGTATTTTTAAAATGTGTGCTTTAATGTGTGCTTTTTGGCAATTCGCTTTGTTCCCTCGTCGTCCCGCTATTTTGGCCACTTCATTTCTCAAGAAAATACGGAAGACTTGATCGTCAACTCTGAATGTATTACTATGTTTCCATGGCGAGTTAACTCGGGGTTAGGGTTTTCGTCGAGTTAAGAAAATGGCATGGATAGTGTTTCCATGCACAGCATCGAGTCGAGTTGAACTTGTTGATTTCATTTGAGATTTTTGTTATTTTTTTACATTAAATGGCAAAAATAATAAATTATATTAAATGGCAGCATTCACTTTGACAGATAGAACCCAGTTAAATCTTACAAGTTTCGTGGATTTAACTCAACTCAACTCAACTCGCGTTTCCATAGCGAGTTAACCCCGAGTAAACACCAAGTTAACTCGCCATGGAAACATAGTTTATGCAAACTGAAGCGTCAAGTTTAAAAAGGAATGCCAAAAATTGACCGCCAAGACTCGACGAAGGGAAACCGAAGCAAAAGAACAGAAACAATGACAGCAACAATAATAGCAACAGCGCTGCCATAAAAATAAACTTTGAAAAGGAGTGAAAATTAGTAGTAGCAGCTTCAAATTATACTTATGTTTTTATAGTAACATACAATTTAGTTTATCTATTTGATTCATAGATTCACTAAAATAGAAAGCATCGTTTTAATCGTAAAAACTTGAAAAACTGGGTAAAATAAAATAAAACTTTATTTTTTTAGGGAAAAACTTGAAAACTTTCTAGCCTCTCAAAAAACTGGCAAAACAAGTTTTATCTGCCCACATGGCAACACTGGATACATGCAACATAATAATAGGAGTGAGCGAGAGCAATAAAAGGGAAGCAGCATATTGCGAGAGACGACTTACATACACATACGCATATGCAACATGCTCCATATCATAACAGTAAAAAGGAGAGAGAGAAAGAGAGAGATAGAGAGAGGGAGAGAGACAAAGAGAGAGATAGAGTGAGATAAAGAGAGAAAGAGAAGCAGAGAAGGCATACCAAGCTAGAAAAAATAATAAAAAAAAAAAAATGTTTATAGGCATTTATAAACAAAATTTCGTCTAAATTGTGGATGGAAAAGATCGTACAAATCAGGTCTTTAGGACCTTTGCTCCAATACACTAAACGTTTACACTTTTAAAATGTTCACTTTAAAACTAGTTAAAAAAGAACCATTTTTAGGCTAATACGAAATCAACTAGTTTAAAAATGTTCATAATGCTACTAGTTCAAATATGGGGAAAAAGGAGTGTTTATGGGGACAATTGTCTTTTCCTATGACATCAACCCGCAAAAAGCGTCAGTTCGTTCAATGTCAAAGGGTATTGTAGTGGAACTAGTACTGGTCCTTTTTGGAACTAGTTTAGAACTATTTCAAATTTGGTCCACTTTTCTGCTGGGTATGAACACATTTTTTGAAAACATTGTGTTAAATTTTAAGCTAATGTACAGTACAGTCAAAGTGATCGGTCATTCGGAAGCGTAAAAGTGATGAGTGTAACATTGTGGAGTCAGAGTTCTTCTCGATTTATGTAGACACATATCCGGTGGTTAAGTTTCCTTCCCCGGTTATATATAGTTTCCACCCACGGGTGCCACGATTACGTATTGGTGGTTAAATTTCTTTTTCCAATATAGTAATCAATACTTCTTTGTCACGCTTTAGAATAGTTTTCTCGGTTTATGTAGACGGTTAAGTTTCCTTCCCCGGTTATATTTATTTTCTATTTATAGGACGCCGCGATTACGTATTGGTGATAAAGTTTCCTTCTCCAATATCGTAATCAATACTTCTTTGTCAGGCTTTAGAATAGTTTCAGTTTCCTTCCCCGGTTATATTGAATTTCCGGTTATATTTAATTTCGATTACATATTGATGGTTAAGTTTCCTTCCCCAATATCGTATTCAAACTTCTTCTGCCGCAGCGATAGTTATTTAATTAGACTTCTACTGCCGCAGCGATTGTTAATATTTCAAAACCAAGATCACACAAAACACAGAGAGCGCTCTAGACAAGCGCAAGCACCGCGAGTCAATCAAAGCAACCCCGGAAGCACACCGTGCTTCAATCACGTCAATCAAAAACGACTGTGACCTACACTTGACCTACTACGCTTTGCTACAGAGCCTCCAAGACATCACCTACTACCATCAGTCAAGTTTATCGTGTGTATACTCATTAACCTCAAAAGCGGCCGTGACCTACGCTTTAACTTCGCCGCAAAGCCTACAGGACATCACCACCTACCGCCAGTCAAGGTCATCGTGTGTATATTCATAAGATTTGTAAATTAACCACTAGGATTAGGTGGAATCTTGAGTTGTCAATAAAGAATTATCATCTTCAACGAATTATCATCTGCAACGAACGCTGGACAACGGCGAGTATATCTCAGATCTTAATCCGGAAAACGTCGTTACAGTGTAGGGGATTATAGCGTCTTTAGAGCTATCTGACTATTTGAAAAAATGTAGCCTTGTCTGGTAAATGTTCAGTATAGCTTCTTGGCTACCCAAAAATACCACTTGATATACGCTACAGTGATCGGGAAGTTAGAAGGAAGTCTCAATCCTCAGGTCTGGATGAAAAACTTTCCCTCTTACTTTTCCTTCGAACTAAGCGCCGTTAGTGAATATGTTTAAAGCTCCGTGCATGTAATGGGGTCTATTATTCTATTCCTTGGGTATGAAGGGATGCAAACATCGTATTTTTTTGCGATTATTAACTCTGATATATAGTGGTCAGTATTGAAAGGTATGGCACCAGAAAGACACCCATCCGTAACTTAATATCACTTTTTTTTTTTTTTTTTTTTTTTGTTTTTAGTTAAAGATTGTTAAGGAGAATTATCCTTTTAAAAGATAAAAGTAACAAAAAAAAAAAAAATAAAAATTTACTAAAGCAATCTTAAAAACAATTAAAAGTCATAACAATAATGTTAATAATTTTAAAGACATCATATCTGGAACCGGAAAATATATTCTAAATTTTCAAATTTGAACTCCGATTTAAAAGCAACAACCTTAAAATTAAGAATCGAGCAAGGTAACAGCAAAACTTACTCGAGTATTGCGTCTTAACCTAAAGGTTCATGCCATGCAATATTTCAGTATTTTCATCTAACCAACTGGTTTTCATTTCATAGAAGAATTAAATGCTTGAAACTTTTGAAGACTCTTGACATTTAGTGACATTTATGTTGCAAGTGGAAACTTTGAAAATGGAAAATATCATTATTTACACTCTGAGAAACTTAATGATATAAATATTAAAATTGATGCACTTGACTTGTAAGAGCGGATCTTTAAGTGAAGCATGGTAGAACTTTTCACAAGGATGTTTTATCTCTTTCCTTTTAGATGTTGCGTTCTTTAAATGTTTATTTTTAGTTATTTATGATACGAATTTTTCAAGCACCAAAGTTGAGTTTATTTAATCACTTAAGTAAGAATTTTCTTTTATGTCAAATATGCATACAAATAGCAGCCCACGCTTATATCTTTACAAATATTAATCAGACAAAAGCAATCATTATTAAATGCAGCTCACAAAAGGTCACAAAATGTATGCTTCATTACCATATGTTACCAAAGCAGAAATACAAACACTGACCTATTCTCACTCTCGCTCTTTAGATATTCTATTCATTTTGACCTTTAAACTTTCTATAACAAAAGCAAAACCAATACTTTGACTAACTCAAATATTGATTTATGGATGTATGCAATGGCTTGCCTTTGACAGGATTTTGCTGCAGAAACCATCTGTAGCACAATAGCGTTTAATAATAAAAAAAAGAGAAAAAAAAATTAACTCATCTGTTACGTTGATTATATTTTATTCAGTATTTATAATGCTAAAGGTCAGCTTATGAAAAATATTTAATTAAAAATGCTTTTTGTGTCTAATTATTTTTGAGAAGCAGAAACTGTGCAAAAAGGCTCAAACAAAGCCTGCGATTTTTGTTTTTATTTTTTTGTAATTTTTTTATATTTACTTTTGTATTAAATTAAGCAGAATTTATTAGACAGAGCACGCTAATAAAAAATAAATGGTTATAAAAATCGACTGCACTATAACACACATACACGAAAAATATTTCCAAATTTTATATTTTTACGAAAGCAAGGTTCAAAATAAAAAACTATGAAAACGTCAACGAAGTCCCATGATATTGGTCCCAACCAAATATTTCACTTAAAAATTAATGCCAGCTCATTGTTTTATACGAGACTTGCCTTTTAAGTCTTGCGCCTAAAAGCCTCTTTTCAGCTCTCAAATAAAGCATATTTTCATACAAAAAAATGGAGAAGTAATCAAAAAGAACTTTGGAGACCCAGGTTCAAACCCCAGCAGCGACAGAAAATTATTTGAATTAAAATAATTTTTCTGTACGGCCGCCACCTCTCTGCAGACAATGACAAACCTCAGAGAGTAATCAAATGCCATGTAAAGCTTCTTGAGAACGAGAAAATTCCGTTCATCGCCGTTCGGAGTTGGCGTTAAGCATGTAGGTCGGGTTCTCGGTAATTGTGTACAAACTTAATAACACGCACAACACAATTGATCATAAGAAGCTAGGTCAAAGTCCTTTCAAGGGCTGAAATGGCCAGTTATTTATTTTATATATTTTTATAATCAAAAAGAAATTAAATTTTCTTTTATTAAAATTACTTGAAAGTGAGTTTAGCTCTTAAGAAAAAATTTTTTATTTTTACTACTTTTTTCCATTGAGAACTGGCAACGGCTGTCAAATTCAAAGTGACTATGAATGTCAAGAAATATATGAAAGTCTCATTATAACTGAAAGTTAGATTTTGGCAAACAACATAAAAAGGTAAGTTCGCAAATTATTTTGCGAAAACGAAACGAATATATAGCCTACTACTATATCACACTCAAGAAATAGAAGTAACATTTGTCTTAAATAATTACTTGAAAGATGAATAGAGGCCTTAACAATGAAAAAATTGTGGTGAATAATTGAAAATATTTTTATTGTTTTTAAAAGAACTCTTCAAGATGATCAAGTACACTTTGGCAGTAGCTTGAACCAATTTTGAAAACAATTTTGCCTCTCTGAAGATAATACCTCAGGATTTTAAAGGCCTCAACAGCCTGTTCGGGCGTACAAAACTTTAGTCACGCATTTTTTCTTAATGTCTTACCTTCTTTCGGTGGTTGGTTTTCCTCAATTCCCCGAAGACTTCCGGAAAACAAATGCTTGTGTAACATTCAGCATTAACAGTTCTTAGGTGAAGGTCCTCAATAGTCCCACTAATTTCCAAGAATAACTCCATCTTACGATATGATACATGTAACATGCCAGCCAGCTTCAAATAGTTCACGCATAGTAGGGGTGGGCACAATTCTTGGTCGTGCTGCGACTGCGTGTAGGCAGCGAGCAAGCAGCGTGCGAAATCAATTGCATGATGAATTTGGGGGTGAATCAGATTGCGGAATGGAAAATCCTCTCTGTAATTCTCTCACAATATGCACTCACAAGCAGTGATGTTAACATAATTTGTTGAAATTACTGTGTTGGGCACGAAAAATTACTGTTTTTGGTGTAAAATTACTGTGCATTGGAACAAAAATTACTATGGAATTACTGTATAACTATAACAAATAAAAATATAAAAATCAATTTTATATAATTTTTTTATTATATCGGCTGTATTCATAAAAAATTGTAAACCTCTTATAAAGTCTTCATAAGAAAAAAATTGAAAAACATTTTTTATAAACGTTAAATAGCGTTAAAAACATCTTTAAAATGCTTCATAAATGAGATAATTTTAAAAATTGTTGAAAACTTAAATAAACCCCTTTGAATTGTATTTATGTTCTCATCAGAGCATAAATTTTGTCAAAAATATATAAAATTACTTCAAAATATATCAAAAACAAACAAAAAGTCAATAAATGTTTGAAAATGTTTGTTTATTTTTAAAAATGGCTGAAACATGCTATAAACTCCTCACAAAGCATTTCTAAAATTATTTGTTCTCATTTGAACACCAATATTGTCAAAAATTATTAAAATAATTCAAAATATAAATTTTGCAAAATATGTAAAAACAAAAAATTAAAAATATTTGACAAGAAAATTTATCAAAACATATAAAAAAATGTACGAAAAACACAATAAAATTACAATTTTTCTGTGCAGAGGGCTTTGAAAAACTTTTGATGTAAAAATATCAAAATGTTGACGAAATTGTGACAAATAAATGTAAAGTCATTGAATTTATCTAATACACAAACCATTATTTACACTCATCCCACTTCAAATCGAAAGTGCATGTTCAAAACGACTTCATTTAACGCGTTACTCGAAAAAAAGCTTTTTTTAACATGATCGTTCATACTGCCTTAATTAGTTTCAAAATTTCAGTTTATTTGTTTATATTTTGAAAGAAATACAAAATTGTTTATTAAAAAATATAAAAAAAATAAAAAAAAATTCAAATAAATTCAAAAATTTGTTAAAAAATTAAAAAAAAAATTGTTAAAGAATTGATTGGTTTACATTAAAAACTTCAAATTAAAAAGCCCTTCAGATTTGGCTGCGTTTAAAAAGCAATAAAAAGCTTTTCTGACGTTAGCAAGAACACAAACCAGTGATTTAACGAGTTTCGAAACGTGTTTAATCATTTAACACGTTAAATTTCCAACAACAATTGTACACTGAAAAAAATATATTAGCTCAAAATTGAACACAATGTGTTCAAAAAATGTGTTTTCATCCGATTTTCAAAATTTTTAAACACATTTGCTCTTACTTTGACGAAATTTGTTGCAAGCTATTTTTTAAACACAAACATCGTCAAATTAATAACAACTGTCGTCAATTTTAAAACATTTTTTTTCAGTGTACGCATTTAACTTCATCCAAACTTCATGTGAGAACTTGTTTTTCGATTTAACTTCATTAACTCGATTTAACATAATTACAAGCTCAATGTGGACGTACTATAATATTAAAAAGCTTTTTAACTAATGAAGCTAAAGCGTTTTAAAGCTATTTTAAAATATTTTCATGAATACAGCTTATAATATACAAATGTAACAAATATATTTGGATACTTGATACATTTAAAAAAAATTAAGAATTTTAGATATTATTTATCTAGATGACCGTCCTAAAAGCGCAAAATGGTTTCTTTGGAATTGTACGTTTGTTGGTGCTAACTAGCTATAATTTGCATAGTTCTCAAGGCAACGTTCCATTTTGCAATACATTCCAGAGATGGCAAAATTATGAGAAGAACAGAGATATTACAAATGTGATTTTAGTAAATTTTTCTAAAAAAACTTTATATTTTTGTCCGGCCATTGAAATTACTTGATATTTAAAAAAATTACTTTCGTACTGTATGAGCAGTCAAATTACTGTAGAAAACAGTAATTACTGTGCCGTTAACATCAGTGATTCACAAGAGCGCCCTTGAGATTGCGTTAGTGCAGAAAAATATGTATTCGTCTCACGTACAGAACGATCAAAGCTTCAGTCAAAGATCATATAATATTATATGATCTTTGCTTCAGTGTTCAAGCGAACGTCAAGCAGGCAAAATCTACGCTGGCCTCTTCCTTGAATAGATGACTAAAAATTGTACACAGTACAAAATTTGATGCATGCAAAATGTTTGATGCTTCTGTATTAAACTGCATAATTTTTTTTATTGCAGTAGTTTTTGTTTATACATTTTTTTTTTTTTCAAAATACGACTATTTATAAATCATCGACCCTGAAGTCAGATTTAACTTTTTTTTTATTTTTTGTTAAAATCATTCAAGATCTATAACAATTTCATTGTTTCAAAAAATCAAATCTAACATTGTAGGACATTTTTTGTTTTTTTCTATTTTTATTTATCATTTTCCCATGAACCCATCGCCGTCCCATTGTAAAATTGTGTGCACTTTTAGCCGAGATATACAAGCCAAAATTTAAAATGGATTGTTTTCAGCTTTTTACATATCCGTTTGCTTGTCTATATTTCACTTTATTCATCTGTCAGTGTGTTTAAATTTTATAATCCGTCCACTACACATTTATTACTTTTCGCCGTATAAATCAGAGCAAAGAAAAAATCTCTTCTACCTATAAGATTTCTGCAAAAACCACTTTAGTACTACTTTGTTTTCAGTGTGCTTTATAGAAACCGTAAGAGCGACAGCATGCTGTTGTGAAAAGTAAGTGTTGCATATCTAGCATATTAAGAGGATTGCTTATTAAAAGGGAGTTTTTTTTTAAATTACTACCAGCAGCTATAAAATCGCTTTGCAAAAATAACTTCTTGGCATATTATAAGGGTTTCGCAAGAGCATGCAACCATTATAATTCTAAATCTGCCTCCTAACATATTTGTAACTAATATTTTTTTTGAAACTGAATCACCATATTAAATTTATACTTTTATTTTGCGCGTAACTACTTAAAAGCAAGCTTTGGACACAAGACGTTATCGAGATATAAACATGATTAAATTCAAAATATTAAATAGTAAAATTATAAATCGCCCTTTTTTTATATAAATGGCATGCAAAATTGATTATGAACTGTTCTGAGCGCAAAAAGCACAATTCTATATAATAATCAGGTATGGGCACCATTACATCTTTGCTCTTAACGCTCCTAGAGCGCTCTCTGCCCATAGCTGATAATAATCTATATTACGCTCTTCTTACGCTCTATCTCATTATATTTGTGCATGTCCCTCGTTTCCTTTACCATCGAATATATGAAGCAATGCTGTCGCCCGGGAAGCAAGCAGCATGCAACGAATATACACGTACGGGCAAACTTTGCCCACCCCCAACGCATAGCATCGATGTTTTTCGATGCCACAACAGTCATTCTTGGAAAACCTTCAAGAAATTCGTCTTGGAGACAACGACGACCATCCTTGAACTCATCTAACCAAATACTGGTTTAACCAAATGGTACAGTTGTGGGCATTATGCTTCATCACACGAAAAGTCAAACTAAGTTAATCGATGCATTCTTTTCTTGTCAATCCATCCGAAATGTTCCTGATGAAATACAAAAAAAAAAAACTGTAAGCAACACAATTTACTCCAAAACGTTGTGAGTACGTTTAAACTACAAAATGTCAAATTTTCGAATGGAATTGAATTTCAAATCCAAATTTTCATTTGGATTGCTATGCAATAAATCATTTTAAAATAACATTCTTTTTTGAAAAATCAGATTAAGAACTTTTTGTTTTAAAAATTTATGTAAATATCGTTAATCTCGGATTTAAATTCGAACGAAAGTGATTAAAACACGAAATTTACGAAAATAACCTTTTCTCGGGATTTTAGGTATCCCAGAATTGACAAGTACGTTTCTTTGCGAACAATGAAGATTTTCGCATAATATGCAATGGCAGAAACTTCATCTAAATCAAAAAAGTTTGGTTAATCTTTTCCTTATTCATAAATTTCAAAATATTGTTGTTCATTTCTTCTAAGTATTTCTACTTCTTAGTATCTAAAAAATTAAATATATCTCCCTTTTCTTCTTCAATAGGCTTCGATGGTGGTCTGCGTCAATGGTTTCTAATGGAAATATTCGATCAACATAGCGGTGCACTGCAGGCCAATATATCTTCAAAGTATCCCGTACTGAGCGTTACTGGCTTGGATTCGGGACGCCTATTTAAAATATTCATCTATGCTGTGAATTTGCGTGGACGCAGTGAACATGTCACAGTTGAAGGTTACACATTGAAGGCGGCAGAAAAACAAACAGGTAAAAAAAATAAAGAGTACTGCTATGAACACTCTTTAGATTTTTGCTTTTGATTTTGATTTTGATTTGGAGTTGGATTTTGATTTTGATTTTGATTTGATTTTGATTTTGTTGATTTTGCTTTTGCTTTTGATTTTGATTTTGATTTGGATTTTGATTTTGATTTTGATTTTGATTTTGATTTTGATTTTGATTTTGATTTTGATTTTGGTTTTGATTTTGATTTTAATTTTGATTTTGCTTTTGCTTTTGCTTTTGCTTTTGATTTTGATTTTGATTTTGATTTTGATTTTGATTTTGATTTTGATTTTAATGTTGATTTTGATTTTGATTTTGATTTTGATTTTGATTTTGATTTTGATTTTGATTTTGATTTTGATTTTGATTTTAATTTTGATTTTGATTTTGATTTTGATTTTGATTTTATTTTGATTTTGATTTTGATTTTGATTTTGATTTTGATTTTGATTTTGATTTTGATTTTGATTTTGAATTTGAGTTTGAGTTTTAGTTTGAGTTTGAGTTTGCGTTTGAGTTTGAGTTTGAGTTTGAGTTTGAGTTTGAGTTTGAGTTTGAGTTTGAGTTTGAGTTTAAGTTTGAGTTTGAGTTTGAGTTTGAGTTTGAGTTTGAGTTTGAGTTTGAGTTTGAGTTTGATTTTGATTTTGATTTTGAGTTTGATTTTGAGTTTGAGTTTGAGTTTGAGTTTGAGTTTGATTTTGATTTTGATTTTGATTTTGATTTTGATTTTGATTTTGATTTTGATTTTGATTTTGATTTTGATTTTGATTTTGATTTTGATTTTGATTTTGATTTTGATTTTGATTTTGATTTTGATTTTAATTTTGATTTTGATTTTGATTTATATTTTGAAGAAAAATCAAATCCTAGCTATGCAACAATACCTTTTTACATACAAAATTGTCACGTTAATGAATTGCAAATGCTAAAAGGACTGTCAAGTCATTATTTTAAAAAACAGCTGAAAATAACAAACATGGCAAATGACCAAATGTTTTTGTGCATTGAACCCAAACAAAAACATAAACAAGACAACATCTTCAACCCCAGAAGTGTCTTACAAGTACGCAAATAAACAACAACACGTTTATACATAAAGCAAATTAATTTTATTTGAAAAATAATGAAACATCTTGGCAGAGGCCAATTTGAATTTTTCAACATTAATGTAAATGAGTGGCAACGCTAAGCTTCAAATTGAAGCACTAATTGAAAGTTAAAGCAAACAGCGTGGCAGAGTATATAAGTACTAACAAGTTAGATAACAACAACAATGACAATAATAACAAAAACAACATGAGCAAATATAATAAAATTTGCAAGAGTCTTAAGAAGGTTTTATTTTTTTTAGGGACTGTCAAAAAAACAAGGAAGCAATTTGTAAAGTTGAAAGCAATTTTAAAAGCCAAACATATTTTAACTGTTTTTTTCTTTTTTTTTTTTTCTTTATTTTCTTCAGCACTGAGATACTTGAGCAAATTCAAAACACTTAAAAAACCCTCTTAATTAAATTTATTATGTTTAAAGGTTATGTCGACAAATAAAATACCTGACAATTTAAGCGGATTTCTTACATTCCCAATATAATTAATATTTTACGGCTCATTGCGAACGACGATACTTAAACTTTCATAAGTACAGAATTATCCTTTATCATTGTCACAGCAAATTTAAGCAGAAATTTTTCGAAAAATCCTTTCGAATGCTATAAATTATAAATTGCCTGTTGTTTGTTTTTTTGTTCGATTTTATTTGTATTCATTGTTCCTTTCGAATGCATCTTTTTTTATTGTATATTTCGCTTACCTTTCATCTTTTTCATCTCTTCCTGTTGTTTGGTATTTTTTTTTCCCTTCATTGCAGTTGCTCTGACTTCGTACAAAGGATCTCAAACGAATTTCGAATTGACGCCCATTTTGTCGGTGGGCATATTTGTTGGTGTTCTGGTGGCTTTGGTTTGCATTGGTATTGGTACGATTGCTGCATTGAAATTGCGTTCGCATAAGCAACAACAAAAATATCAACATCAAAATCAGAAATTCTCACGTCCTGGCAATTTACAAATTAAGGATAAAATCTCGTTGCCATTAAGTCATTCGGAGGAAATGTACGATGAGAAGAATCCGGATGTGGTGCCATACAATGAAGGTGAGTGAGTGAATGAGTGAATGGGTGAATGAGTGTGTGGGTATGTATAGTACATATGTGTGTGAGTAGTGCTTGAATTTGTTTGTATAGCTCGTTGCGTACACTGAAAATAGATCAATAACAACATTAATTTTGGGTGATATAAATTTAGATCAAAGACTATTTTTTTTTTTTTAATTTTAAACGTTACACCACAACTCTTCGTTGTGATTAACCCATTAATAATCAATAATACTACGAACTAGAATTTTATGCTCGCATGGTCAAGTGTAAAATTTTAATACCAAAATGGGTAATTTTAGAAGAGAATCCTGTCAGAATATTTTAGAGTAAATATGTGAGAATTTAGCGTTAGTTTTTCAACAAATTTAAAATTCCCGATTGTCTGATATTTGTTCTCCCTTTTTTCTCAAAGTTCCTAATTTTGAAAAAATTTTGAATTTTTGAATTTGACCTTTATTTAGAAATCACAAAAATACCTCATAAAATTCTAAATAAATCAAATTTGTTCTTTGAAAAATTCTAAACCTAACATTTTTATACCCATTTGAAGATAGACCATTTTTATCCTGCTTATGGAGTATATTAAGATTGTCACTCCATTTGTAAGGCCAATAAGAAGCCGTGGTGGGCATAGAACAGTATATAAGTACATGCTTGTTCAGAATTACCTCATGCGTCGATTTAACAATGTCCTATATTTTCGTCTTCCATCTGTCCGTCTGTCTGTCCTCACAGTTAGCGCCAGAATATTTAAGCTATCGTTATGATAATGACTTCTTTAATAAGGAAGACCAAGTTGAAAAATGAGCCAAATCTGAAAATCTAGTCCCGTGCAAAGTGACGTCATCAAACTTGTAAATTTCTAAAAATTCATCAAAAATTCAACTAAAGACTTGAAACTCTGCACATAAGCTTTTATTTCAAGTACCTACGCACTTTAAGATAGAAATTTTCCAAATATGAATAAAAAGCAAGACTATTAAAAGTAAAAATAAAAAGCTCATACAAAGTGACGTCATCAAAATTATAAAACTTTCATAGCGTTGATTTCATGTTAAAGCGCAAACTTTTCTGACATCACTATTTTTGAAAATATTGAAACTCTCTGGGTGAATGAAAAGTATTCAGAGATTTACACTGTGAAAAATATCAAAATATAAAAAAAAAAAAATACAATTGGGGCATGTATACAAACTGCTGTATCTTCGAAATCGTAAGTCGTATAGAAAACAAACTTGGATATATTTTAAAAACCATGTAAAATGAGACCGAAAATTAAAAACAAAAAACTGTTTTAATGTTTTCCACAGTGTATATCTTTAAAAAAAAAAGAAACAATTTCCTAAAAAGAAAAATCACAGTTTAAGTAATTTTTATAGGCACTACTAATCACAAATATTTCCGACAAATCGGAAACGCAAAAGTCGGATTTTGCTCAAAATTTGTCGAATTGATATGGAATCATCGTTATATGAATGCCAGAGTTCTATAGCGTTATACTGCAATTTCTTGTACACTCAGTTTATACTTGGTTTTTGTATGACTCAATCTCATTGATACCATACAACGCATTCTACCCTAACGAATTCACTTTCAACGGCAATGATTTTGCAGTAGCCGATCAAACCAATGCCGAACACTATGCGATGTGTGCTTCGATTTCAGCGGTACATACCGGTGTTTGTATAAAATAAGTATGAGTATAGAGCCCGAACAAAACGAAAGCGGCTGTCGGTTGTCGGGAGCGCTGTGCAACAAAATACACGAAAATCTATGCAGCCCCCAAAAATTAAACGGCCGTAGAAATAAGCGATGGAAAAACGCCAGAATAGAATCAATTCTATTTTTTTCTCCGACGGCTGGCGGATCTCTCTTTGAGTGGCGTAAGTGTTGCCATATTTAAGCTAAGAATTGGCTGTGTTCAATGCTATTTTCTTAGTTTTTACTATGAGCTGACGTTTTGTTTTGTGTGTGTGTGTTGCATTTTTACTAATCACACACCAAAAAGCAACGCTGATCCGGCAACCGCTCCTATTCTGGACGTGTACTCAGCGGATTTCTCCGAAAGAAGACCGCCAACCGAGAGCCGCTTTGGTTCTGTGTAGTCTCATACACTGCTCAAGAATGATAGAAACCAGATTACGCGTTCCGTAAATGAGAGAGAGAGAGAGCATGACGTCACAAGCCATATTGTTAGATTTGGAATAATTTTACTCCCACATCCACGCCTTAATATTTTTTTTTTTCTTATTTTTATAATATGTATATTGACCTCCTTAACCCATTGGTACAATAAAATTTTGTCAGTCTCGAATAGTTTAGGAGATAAATATCTTGAAAATTTAAAAAATTCATATTTTTCGTATGCGAAAATATTCATATTTTTATACAGAAGAGTAGATATTTTTACTTTACTTTTTCAAAATAATTTATTTTCAATTTCGTCAACTTGCCTAAGAGATCGCACATTTACGTTTTTTTCAAGCAAAAGTACTGTGTGACGTCATGCACTCAGTTGAGAAAGAGAGCATTAGATAACGGGACTGCGGAACGCGTAATCTAGTTTCTATCATTATTGTACACTGCCAACGCATGAGCACAATGAATATAAATTCGCGCTCTTTTGAGTAATTGACTCGTATACCATCGCATGTTGATTTCAACTTCGGCTAAGCAGTGATACTAATGAACGCGTGCGAACAATCAAATCAGTGCAAACACTGCAAATTGACTGCATGTTAACCCTCTGCAACTGACATGCTCCAAATGTAGCAATATACCTGACGTGGGGTCTAGCAGACCTCACTTTTAAACTGATTTCCTTTGATGAAGTTTCTGACTGTAACTTTCTTGACATCAATTTTGCAGTATATGCTCTGACTTTATCGTTCGTGAGTTTAACATTCGTATCACTGCAATAAAAGCGTTGGTTTTGTATGCAGTGGTTGAGCTGTATGACTTCATTTCGTTGCTTGTGAACGTTCATACTTACCACTGCTTATCAGAAATTTAAACGGACATGCGCTGGTTATCAAAACAACAACGCAAACGGGAAATACCCAGTCTTACAAAAGACAATCAGCGCAATTGGATTCAATTTCGGCAGTACGTTCGACACAATAGCGCAATGCTTGCGATATGCATTCATACTGTTACGGCATTTGTTGTGAGTAGATTGCAAGTAGCAAAAATGGTATCCCTTGCAGTTCTGTAATGAGTGCATTTTGTTAGTAAGAACTTAAATCATGTTTAAAGTATGTAATAAAAATTCTTATTAATTTTTTTTTTAATTTTAATAATATTTTTGAAAGATTTTTTAATAAAATTTCAGTATTTATCTGGTTTTTTAATAAATTTCTGGATTAAAATTTTGTTCAATTCAAAGATATACATATATTTGAAAATAAATAAGTGAAACAATAAAAATAATAACTAGAAAGGATTTATCCAAGTCGTGTCAAGGTATTTCCGAAGTTGAGAAGATTTCATTATGTTGAAGACATCACTGTGTATGGGAGTTAGGTGTTCTTTTTATCCAAGTTTTTTAATCGCAAACTCAGACAATGTTTTTAATATAAAATCAATGGATTGATTTTTATGGTATTTATGAAGGCCTTACTATTTTGTTGACGTCACTTTAGGAGGCAGGTGAGGTTTTTTATTTCAATTTTACCCAATTTCAAACTCAGACATCATATTATATATTGAAGCTTTAAAAAATTTCAAGTCATTATATTATTGCTTGTGAAATTTTATGGAATTTTTCTGTTTAAATAGAAGAGGTGGAAGATGTATTTTGAATTCGAATGAATTTGAACCATGAATAAGCATGTTTGTCAAAATACTTAATAGTTTATGAGCATTTAGCACTCTTGATAAGTCATATGCTAGCTAAACAGATTCCGATATTTTTAAATTTTGCAAAAAATGACCAAGCTCAAAAATCTATAATGTCAAAAATTTTTTTTTTTAATTTGTACTTATATTTTGACAAATTCTAAGCACTTTTGGTTTTGTAAAATTGTTCCCTAAAGTGCCTTGTTTTTGAATAAAAAATCGTTTAAGTTTGAGCATTAAATATTTTTTTGGACCCACTTTTGCTGGTAAGGGTTAACTTTTTAGAAAAATTTATACTTTACAAAATATTTTGAGGTAAGGAACAAGATCATCAAGATAGAAAAAAAAGCTAACCTAAGCCAATTTTCTTAATGTTTCCTTTTTTTGCATAGTCATCTTCGTCCAAAAAAAGTGGCCAACACACTTCTAAATTATAAAAAATTTCAAGAGCACCAAACGGTGGCAAAATATAGAGATTTCAAGGAAAATTTTAAGCCTACGTGGAACTTTTTATCTCAAAAATTCAGACGTTTAGGGGGGTGGCCGATTTGATAAAGAACGCCCCATATATGTACCGCAAGCTAGTTCCGTCATTAATTTTTATTGCATTAATTATCTTTCTCCCTATGTCCGTCCGTCTTCTTATAGATTGCACTCATCGCACCTGCTTTTCGATGTCCGTGAGCGTATTAACCCTAGAATACTAAACGCACCTGCTTTTCGATGTCCGTGAGCGTATTAACCCTAGAATACTAAACATAATTGTTACCCTTTGATACTAATCTTCGCCTGTGAGGCTATTTTTATAAAAAAGCCGATGTTTTGCTTTATATAAATTTTATTTACTGAAACAGTAAGCAAAGGCTTTTTAATTAAAGTCTGTTTATTAAAAAACAAAAGAATTAATTCATTTTTAAGATTTTTAAAATATATATTTATTATTTAAAGGGAACACATTTGTCATTTCTTGGCATACAGAGATCATTAAAAAAAGAAATAAATAAAAAATAGTTAAATTCATTTTTTGTTTTTAAAACTTGAACAGCTTAAAAATAATTGCTTTAAAGTTATATATAAAAAAATTAGAGGTTTACCTCTTATACAAAAACGTACACATTAATTTTAATTCAGACTTTTTTCGTTACTTTTTTTTACCACACATATAACAATTTGGTGACCCATGCTAAAGGCAGTAGGTTTTTTTGCATTGAGAACAGTAATATATAGTCATACGCTTCAATTTTAGTGGACAAAAATCACAAAGTGATCGTTTTCCTTTCTTAATAGCTGGTTCGTCTGTAAAATCTTGTTCATGTTCAGTACCGATCATGGAACTTATGGCTGCACGAACTCTTTTTTGCAGTCTAGGCCTTTCTTCCAAACGTGTAGAGCACCAATTGCTGCACAAATCTTTGCTTAGTTTTTTCATGTAATTTCTTCTTGTCATTGGTTCAATCTTCGAAGCTTCACAATTTGAAACATGAATTATGTAACTGTTAAGTATAGCCATATTCATCATGCCGTAGAACATGCAAAGTGGCCAACGTCTTGTTTTACGGCTGCAACTTGAGTGACCACACATCTGATCAAAAGTGTCCTCAGCACCTTTGGTTTCGTTGTAAGATTGTATTATTTGTGGTTTTCCGGAGACTGGATCAATGGAAGGCGTATCGTGCATGGTGGAAAGTAAAAAACAGTTTTCTGTGGCTTTGGTTTGTAGCTAACAAGAGTAAGCTTGTCGTTAAAGCCAAACATTGATGTCCCAACAGAACGTGATGCATTATGCTTGAACTCTGCCGGAATTTCTTTTTTGTTATTTCTATTTGTCCCGATAAAAGTTAATTTATACTGAGCCGCAAGCAATTGCTCACCTAAAGGTACAGATGTAAACCAGTTATCGGCGGTTAAATTACGATTGGTCCCATATATAGTTTACGTAAGCAGCTTACAATAGTAAGAGCCTAGAAGTTCGTTAATAGTTGTTTCACGGTTTTTTCCTAAATATGGGCTTGCATCAAACATATACTTAGTTCGAACATCACACGTTAGAACTATCTTAATGCCGTATTTTGCAGGTTTGTTCGGAATATACATTCGAAAGGGACACCTCCCCCTGAATGCCAGAAGCTGTTCGTCTATTGTAACGTATGAACCGGGCTTATAAAGTTCTCTGCACTGCTTGATGAAAATTTCCCATATATATCTGATCGGTGCGAACTTATCGGATTTCTTTCTAACTTCTCGAGTGATGCGATCATCGAAGTGAAGACAACTTATAAGAAAATCAAAGCGTTCACAGCTCATTGCAGCAAGGTTTTGAGATCCACAAATTGTAGGATCAAATTGATAGGAAAAATTTTTTTACTGGTCAAGTGATTCTTTTTCAATGCACCGCTCAAAATAAGTACACCAAGAAGAGCGCGAAGTTCCTCTTTTCTAGTGGGCGATATAGTGGTACTCTGCGGTTTATACTTGCTTGCCTTGAGGTCAATATTTTCGTTGGTGCGAATAAGTATCTCATCCATCAGATTTGATGTAAAAAAACTTTTCGAAGCAATCTAAAGGTTCTATTAGACCTTTAGCTTCTTCTTTTGGTCCAGGCAAAATATGGACTATGTTTCTTGATGGAGTTCTGTTTGAAACTTTGTTCGACGAAGGTGGCTTAGAAGACTAAATATAATTGTTCTTACCTCTTATTACCGATGTCGATGGCGTGATCACCAAATGCTCACTATCTGCATGTTCATTATATTGTGACGTGCCTGCCGTTACAGCTTCTTGGAAAGTGGTCGAAGTGGATTGAAGGTTGACATCATCCATTGGTTTAGTGACAACTATATTCTGCATGTCATCGTCAGACTCAGCAACATAGGTGGGGTCGGCTGCACTATCGTCCGAATCAAAATTTTCTTCCAAATTGTCGTCATCTTCACTTCCATTTAGCGAAATCTCTTCCAGCCATTTTATAATTTTTTCATCGGAGGTAGCCATCTCAAAAGCTTGAAAAAAAATTGTACAAAGCTTAGATTATAACAATTAAACAAAAAAAAGCTCAAACACGAATGCACAAAAAAATTACCTTAAACACTAAGCATCGCCTCACAGGCGACTTGCGTATCGATAACTCAGCAACTTCACGGTTTAGCGCAAAAAGTGTCTGCCTCCAAGCTCGTGCAACACTAAACTGAGTTAGCACGAAGACATGCTGTGATATTCATAAACGATCGTCAACTATTTAAAAAAAAAGAATTTTCTGCGCCTCTCAGGCGAAGATTAGTATTCTAGGGTTAAGCAAATTACGAATTTACTTATATAGTTACAATTTGTCAAAAAAGTAACTCTGAACTATAAGCGTTGTGTTTATTCAACGAAGGGAAAACCAAACGAAGTTTTCAGTTGGGAACAACAAATTTTTCATTTGTTGCAATTTAAAAATCATTCGCGCTTATGACAAATGAAATTATTTTCCATCAACTAAATGATGCGTTTCTTCCAACTGACTATTATTATGACAAGTGTTGAAACGTTTGCAAATATGGATTTCAGGCTCGACAAACGAAGTTCATTTGCAGCAAACTGGTGGTCAAACGGTATCATGAGAATGCGTTTTTCATTTTATTAAAATCAGCAGCGATTTTTTACAATTTGAAATTAACTTTTTTTTTAAAAACAAAATAACAAAAACCCATGAAGATAATAACTAGCTTCCCAAAGCGTTTTCTTCCTTTGCTTTTTCGTGTATGAAATAAAGCTTTTCTTAAGGACTTCTTTTTTCTGTGTAGTACATATGGTATTTGCACTGGTTGATTACGATGTGTGCTTGCAGGGTTTTTTAGGGCATAAAAGGGAGTTGGGACAGAAAAAAAAAAAAAAAAATAAAACCAAATACTCCCAACTATAGATAGAACTGCAGATTTATGCAAAAGAGATAAAATTCTGTAGCGAATATTTTGTGCAATGCGCAAGCAAGCAGGGCAATATTTATAGCCTGAGGCTGACAAAACCAATGCATGTGTCAGGTTTTGCCTGGGTGTATGCGTTTGAGTGTATGTGCTGTTGCTATTGTTGTTGTAGTTCTTATTGCATTGTGTATACAACTGCAGCTGACAGCGTCTGCAGATATTACTTTAAGTGTTAACTTCCGTATAACTGCAGTGCGATGATTTTTGGCAATTGTTGTTCTTGCTCTTATGCCTTGATATTGCATTTTTGCCCCGTGGTTATATATTTTGACAATTGACAAGCCTTTCACTGCAGTCAATACTGCAATTGAAAGTATAGAAATGTGCGTTTGTATGCTTGTATGTTTTTTATGTGTTGGTGTAGGTGTGGTTGTTAAGTATCGAATTTAATGCATTTGGCATAAATTAATACTGTTGAGCTTTGAGGTGTTATTTGGCTGTTGGCGTTTTTTGACATTATAAGAATTGGTTCATATACATTTATTGAAAAAAATAATTCACATATTTTATTGAAAGGATTTTTTAAACAGCTTTTGACCTGGGTTTGACAGGCTTAGCTTGTTTTGGTTATTTTATTCTTGTAGCAATTTGTTACAATTTTGAAGAAACAACATATTGCTTTATAGCCATTAAAGCAACTCTGAACTGAGTTAAAATTTTGTTTTTTTTTTAGAAGTGTCCACTGAAAAAGGTTTTTCGGTCCAAATTTATTCAATAACTTAGATCACTACATATATTTCGGGAATAATATAAAGTTCGAAATTCTTTTAATTGTTTTTGGAAATATTCTCCTTATGATTCATAAAATTTTGAAAGCGTCCGAACCATTTGTCATAACATCTATCCCATTCCGCTTGAGACACCTCCAAAAGATAGTTTCTAAACGCATAACGGCTTCTTCTGGTATCAAAGTCGTTATTTGTCCTTGATGAGTGCCAAAAAAAAAGAAATTGTTGAGTGCCTGATTTGGCATAAATACGATGATTTGAGTGCTCAAAAATGCCTCAAGCTCGCATTTTCTTGATGAAGAATAATTCTTCGGCGCCTGTTTGTTTTGCTTATTTCACGGAATATATCAAATATTTCCTATTTTTCTAAATGTCTAAGTGGTAATTTAAAAAATTGTTGTATTTTGTTCAAAATTAAAAAATTCGGTCTTTATAATAATTCCGATAGTATGCACTTGTAATAAAAATTTTTGGATTTTTTTTTTTTTTTTTTTTTTTTTTTTTGGCTTAGAACTGGCTTTTTAATATAGGGCTTAAAGCTATTTTAGGACAAACTCAAAAATTGATTTTGTTATCAATCATCCAATGATTATTGAAATTTCTTGGACTCAAAATGCTTTAATTAGACATAGGTTTTTATTAGCCGCACCAATTTTATCATTACCCGTTTAATAAATCTTTACGAAATTTTTCTAACCTCTGTGATGTGTCTTTGGAAAATTTTAATCTTTGATTTTTAAAAATTTTTCATTTATGTAAGTCTTATCTGAAGACCTTTTTTAATCAGATGTACTCTGTACTAAGTCAAAAAGCATTTATCAGACATTCCAGATTTTTCTGATAATTTTATTAACTGTTAACCAAAATGCTTTCTTTCGAAATTGAAACAAAAATATTTTTGGATAAATTCAGGCCCCTATTAGGTACGACAACTCAACTTAAGTTGAGTGTGTAATTTGTAAATTTGTATTGTCTATTACACATTTGAGGTACATATGTGTCTATCGACTGACAAGTATGTATCTGAGAGATGTGTATGTATTTTTTGTGGTATTAGGTTTAACAATGCAACAATGTCTCGAGTGTAAAAACTGTCAAAAACTTACATCTGCTTTGAGCTAGTTGTATAGCGTCTTTAGAGGTGCCCAAGCCCTATGCACTTGGTGCACATTTGTTTTTGTAAAAGCACTTAGGCATAGGCTGTGTATTCTAATATACACACACAGCACTCCGCACTAAGCAATACAAAATACACAAACAAATTTGTCTTTTTTGTTTTTGATCTTTTTTCGTTGCTTATACCGAAGTGCAAGCAACAACACTTTCGTATGCTTTGTTGGTACATTTTGGTGACAGTGATCTTCTACGTAGATTTTGTTGTTGTCTAACATAGTATGCTTTCGTTTACGAAAGGTTGCAGGATTTTATATGTATTAGTGTTTGCACTTCCATAAGAAAGTTTTGGGCACTCCTGCTCTATACTATTATTTCCTTGCTTTATTACTTGTGAACAAAATACATATATGTACACAAAAATTGAAATTAATGCGAACAGCTGATTCATTTCAACGAAAGTGTCAAAATTTCGGTGTAATCATGCTCCAGTAGAAACAGCAATTTTACACCACAGCTCAACTGAAAATGTATGTTATGCGTAATATGGCAAAAAAGTTCAGTTGAGGTGTCTTAACTCACGTCAACTTAAGTTGAGTTGTCGTACCTAATAGGGGCCTCAGTCTCTGAGCTTTAAAAGTTTTTTGTGTTCATCCCAGTTCAGTTGGTTTCCTCTCTACATGGTTTCCCATAGCCAGTGTTGCCATGTGTGCAGATAAAACTTGTTTTGGCAGTTTTTTGAGTGGGTAGAAAGTTTTCAAGTTTTTCCCTAAAAAAATAAAGTTTTATTTTATTTTACTCAGTTTTTCAAGGTTTTACGATTAAAACGTTGCTTTCTATTTTAGTTTTATGAACCAAATAGATAAACTAAATTGTATGTTACTACAAAAACACAAGTATTATTTGAAGCTGCTACTACTAATTTTCACTCCTTTTCAAAGTTTATTTATATGGCAGCTCTCTTGCTTTTATTGTTGCTGTCATTGTTTCTGTTCTTTTGCCTCGGTTTCTCTTCGTCGAGTCTTGGCGGTCAATTTTCGGCATTCCTTTTTAAACTTGACGCTTCTGTTTACATAGACCCTTTTTACATTGGTCAAGACTTGAAATCAAGTCTTTGAGTTTGTTTATTGATGAAAGACGCGGACATCAACGTGAGAGAGTGTAAGTTTAAAAGGGAATAGCAAAGAATTGATTTCAAGTCTTGAGCAATGTAAAAGGGGTCATACATTCAGAGTTGACGATCAAGTCTTCCGTATTTTCTTGAGAAAGGAAGTGATCAAAATAACGGGACAGCGAGAGAACAAAGCGAATTGCCAAAAATTTAAAGCACACACTTAAAAAATACATGTTTTAGTTAATTTTTAATATCAAGTTTTTTCACCAAAAAAACAAGTTTTTTATTCTGGAAATAAAAGTTTTTTAAAAAAAATATGGCAACACTGCCCATAGCCCACGGGCATCTTATGTTGTTGAGCTTTTGTACGCGAAGTAGCAATCGGCTCACTGTGTTTGTACACTGCGGATAAGTTTGTTTTTTCTGCAGTGCTTTAAATTTCAAGTCAGTATGCTTTGAGCGTTCATGTGGTATGGGAGTCGTTCGCTGTTTTATTTATGAATGCACTTACACTTTTGCAATGTTTTAGAAAAAGTACAAATACATTCTATTTTTCACTTTAACCTTTTTTAATGTATTCTATGTTAAAAAAACGAAAAAACATACACAAAAATTATAAAGAAACTAGCTTTTTCCTGGTGCGCTTTGCTGCACCTTATCTAGATAAGTACCGGAAAATGTTGCAATGCCTTCAGCGTTATTATTTCTAAATCATATCGTACTCGAAACATAGGAGTCGTTCTTAAATTACGTGACCGATTTTCAATTTTTTTTATCCCCCTCCGGTACTCTTCGTAGTGCATTTCAAAAACACTCCCCTCCACCCCCATAAAGTAACGTAGTATATGAAAAAAAAATTAATTGATTAAAAAATATTCGAAAATAGAAAAAATAACATCGAAAAGCAAGCAAAGAATTCTTACTTATCGTAGTACAATTTAAAAACTCTCTCTCTACTAAATTGGTAACGTAATTTATGAATTATGGGGTCATTCATAAATAAGTTACTGCGAAAATTTGAGCTCAATCGGCTCAGTAGTTTTGAGGTCTATAGCAGCGTTCTGTATTGTAAATTTTTTGCATTTTTCATTTCCCAGTAGCAGGATATTACCAAGTAGTAACTTCACTCTTACTTCTTTGTTCTTCGTCTTTTACTTTCATAGCTTTTCTGTGCCATAAATTTGGCTTGTATGGGTGAAGACACACCCCCTTGTCCAATGCATGTCACCTTTTCTAGTAGAAGGACATCACCAAATAGTATCTACATTCTGAGTTTCAATGTTCTGTGACTTTTACTTCTATAGCTATTCTGTATTATAAATTTGGCTTATATGGATGGAGCCACGCCCCGTTTTCGATTGCCCGTGCCAGTTTTTCAGTAGAAAGACCTTCATTGTTATACGACATTTAGTTCCAAAGCAATTCGATATCATAAATTTGGCCTGTGTGGCTAAATTCCCCCTTGTCTAATGTTCGCTCAAATATATAGTAACTGCTTCTTGGGCCCATTGAATCTACATATCAAGTTTCACTATCAAAACATGTACAACTCAGGAATAAGAATTATTTCTAAAAAGTGGGCGTATATATATAGTTAGACCACGCCCAGTTTTAGTATAGTTTCCGACAGTAACCATACAATCTTGTTTACCAAATTTCAGTCAAATACGACCAAAACCGTCTTAAATACAGCATTTTTATTGATTTGTGGGCGGTAAAAGGGGGTATGGGAAAAAAGGGGTATGGAAGATTTTACTGTGCCTATATTTTTCGCACAAATTCAAACTAAAGTGAGACTTGCCAAATTATTCCAATATTCCATTTATTTCCAATTACCCTTGCAAATATTTCCCCATATACACCATATGTGCGCACCTGTATTGTTGTATTAGTTCACTGAAATGCCTATCCCAGCAGGAAACCGAGCGCTTCATTAGCGCATTTGAAGCGCTCCTAAAAAGGAGTAGAGCGCTTTGTTATCCTTGTGGATAGAGCCTTTTTTAACATTGGCATGTCATCAGATGTAGGCGCTTCGCTCTCATTGTAGTAAATAACAAAACGTAGCGAGAACCGAGCACTTGGACTAAAAACAAAGCGACAAAATTTTATTTTTTGTCACATGCGGGGATTGAACTCGGACTGCTGGCATTACAGTTAAATGTGTTAACGCTCTGATATTTCCTTGCTTGATTTCATGTGAACAAAATGTATTTAAAAATATGAGCTCCACAACTCTGAACTCTGAAAAGCGTATCCTCAAGAGCATCAAAAATGCGCATAAGATGCGCTGTTTTTAGAAGCGCTTTTTATTTTCCCGCTAGGTTAATTCATGAACCAATACACATACAAAGACCGTTTATACAAAAAACCTTCATATTGACGTCACCTTTCATGGGAAATTCAATGGGAAAAGAAACACAATCGGTTCACGCATTACAGAGAACATCAATTTCATACACAATGCAACTTATTTTATATAGTATATATAGATGATTATATTGAAAATCCCACACTCGACAAGATTTCATTGCACCAAGTTGTGAGATCTTTTAACAACTTCTTGTTTCAGTGAAAAGCTGTGCACTCGGAAAGCTTTCTATGTTGTTGTTTGAACCGTGCGTTTATCACCACTGGCCTAGTCCCAAGAATGATAGAAACAAGATTACGCGTTCCTTAGTCCCGTTATCTAATGCTCTCTTCCTCAACTAAGTGGATGACGTCACACAGTACTTTTTCTTGACAAAAACGTATGCAAAGAAATTGAAAACAAATTCTTTTGCCAAAGTAAAGTAAAAATATCTGCTCTCCTGTATAAAAATATGAATATTTTCGTATACGAAAAATATGAATTTTTTAAACTTTCAAGATTTTTATCTCCTAAACTATTCAAGACTGACAAAATTGTCCTTACCAATGGGTTAAGGAGGTCCATATACATATTATAAAAATAAGAAAAAAAAATATTAAGGCGTGAGTAAAATTATTTCAAAGTCTGACAATATCTCTTGTGACGTCATGCTCTCTCTCTCTCATTTGCGGAGCACGTAATCTGGTTTCTATCATTCTTGTGGGGAAACCATGTAGTGACCACCACTGCTTTAGGGCGCGTTTATAGTGCCGACTTATTGCCGAACCGGACCGAGCTGAAAGAAACTGGTAGTTTGTATAGTGTGCGCTTTCCGTCACCGACTTGAAGCTGGTTTTTGACTATTTTGGATTTGTTTCTGTATAATACGTTTTTTTTTGTGTGTTTATTTTTGCAATCAAAGCATCAAAAAAGCCACGAGATTTCGTGTCAGCTTTTTTCTTTAATGAAACCAGCGGACAACAAGTGAAGAGACAAAAATGCAAAACAATGCTGCTGAAACGCACATTCAGCCACTGTAAGCTGCTTTAAGCCGCTTTGAGCCACACTTGTTCCGACCTGTTTCGAAATTGTTTTCTACTGATTTTTTTTTTTTTAGAATTTTGTTTTTAGATAAAAAAAAAGTGCGCTGAAAGAATAAAAAGCAAGGTACTAACCAAGCATTATTTGACTCTGCTTCAGCTGGAACGCACTTCAAGCCACATTAAGTCACTTGATGTTCCAAATGGTTTTCATTTTACAAATTTTTTCTTAAGGTTTCCTTGTATTATTGTTGTTTTGGAAAACAATTGATTTTTCATGTCAATTCATTTTATAATCAATTCATTTTATTTTTCGGCGCTTAGACACAGAAGGAATACAAAACGGCGTTGCCCGTTATCGTGAGTTCATTCCATCCACTTTCTCTTCGAAAGTGGATGGAATGCCTCGCAACACGAAATCATGTTCGTTGTTATTGTTGTTTTTGGTTTTTTAGTTTGATAAAGCTTTGCTTTTTTTTTTCTTGTTCTTGTTGCAACAACACATGACAAAATTTAGAGGAAAACAAAACCTACTGATCGCTATTTTTTTCCACACATTTGTTTTTGATCTTCTCAATAAAAAACGAAAAAAAGTCGCAAACAAAACAAAAAAAAATATATGTATGTTATTGGAGTTACAAACTATATGCCAACCGTGCGAGCGAGCGAGAAAGCAAGCATTCAGCACGCTGAACCACCCCACAAGTTGCTTTAAGCTGCTTGTTGGGCTGGCACTATACGCAGTTTGAGCTTATTTTATATGATTGTATGTGCAAGTGTTTTTCAGCTTTCCTTCTCGGTTCGGTTCGGCAACAAGTCGGTACTATAAACGCACCCTTAGAATTTACCAAAAAGCCTTATTATAGAACTTCTCTGAATAGTTAATCAAAAAGCTTCTCAAAAGTTCAAGGTCATATTCAATCACATTTTTGTTAAACATTCTGTTTGAATTTTTAACTCACAAGCACTGTTTGGGCCGAACAACTCACAGGAATTTAAAAATTATAATAAAATTGTATTCGAAAATCTTTTTTGGTCTTATTAAACTCCTAAAAATTAATGATTTTACGTACCTACTTTTTCCGTAAGTTAACAGCTTTATTTCTTAAAAAATTCGCTTAGTAGAAAAAGCTTAATATTTGCAGTAGAACTTGGCCCTTAACTAGAGAGCGCTGCAAAAGCTTAGCATTGCATTTGCATACATTTTTAAAAAAGCTCAAAGAGAAGCAAGTACAATCAACAACAGCGAGAAAACAATTTACATATTAAACTTGCTGTTTTATTTTATATACATACATACTTCTGCGTACATATAAAAATATATATATATATATATACATTCTAGAAACTTAGTAAAATTTCAACTTTCAACTAACTGATTATCGTTTTTTTCATCTCTACTTTTTTGGCGTACTTTCAACATCTTGCAAACTTTGAACTCCAACAACAACGTGACAACAACAACAACAAAACCAACAATCAAAATGAAAAAAACGACGACAATAACGACAACGTAACAACAAAAAAGTCGATGGCGAATATAAACAAAAATCAGCGACACAAACTCCATCCGGGCATCTATCAACAACAAGTGAAGCGGAAATCAGCTGTAAGCCGCTGACGGACGAGCGCGTCTTGTATGCGACAAGCAGCAAGGTAAGTGTTGGCCGAAAAGTGGAAGTGTGTCGCATTGAAGAGTGGGTAGTTTTTTGTCCTTTTCAAAAGTTTGTCCTTAAATATTTTTTGTTTTTTTTTGTCTTTTAATGTAATTTTTTTTTTCTGAATTTCTCTCTCTGTTCCTGCTTAAGATGTTGCCATCGTTATTCAAGCGTAACAATGCGTAGACAGATTTTTTGTTGCAGCAACAACAACAGCAGCAGCATCATCAGCTTTTCTGCCGCCATTGAAGCTGACAATGATTTAGTAGAGCGCGCAGCAGCAGCTCTCGAAATTCTTTCAAACTTTTAATTACTTTGTTTTACAATGAAATTGAATGTTTTATAACTAAGCTGAATTATTTTGCATTAATTGCTCAAAAGTTTTGCCATTTTTATTACCTCCTGCTGAGATGCACGACAGCGTACTACCTGGCGAACTCCACGAACAACTGCGTCTGTGTCACTTTTTCAAGGTGGTGGAAATAATTGATGATGATTGTGAAAATTGTCAGGCAAGCAGGAAGTACAGAATTTTAAGATAATGATTATTAATTGTTGTAGAGGCCAATCGTTGCGCCAGAGGTGATGCCAGCAGCAATAGTCTTGAGTGGGCAAGTTAAGAACGCGCTGCTGGGGCCAATAGAGCAAACAATTAATGACTGTTTGCAATGTTTGCAAAATATATTTAAAATTTTTTTCACGTTTATATAATAATAAGAAGTTACTTTATGTTACTTCATGCAGTTTTTTGTCAAATGCTTTCTTCAATTCAAAATTGTTGAAGTTACTTTGAAATTTTCATGCAAAACCAGGTTGGCCAGGTGTATAAGTTTCGAGAATTTTTTATGCCATAAAAACTTTGAGTTAAGGTTTGTAAGTATTCTACTATCTACTCAAGCATCAGGTTGATTTTGCCTTCTGAAGAACTATATTTCTTTGCAATTTTTCGGGCCTTATATTCCCATAATTTTTATATAAAAATAGTTTATTTAGATAATTTTCCAAACATATATCAAATGACTATAAGGAACAGTATCTTTGAAACTTGGAGCATCTCCAACTCTAAACAATCTTGATGTATTTATCAATAATGAGACAGTAAATTGATTGAAGAAAAAATATAAATTTTTATATTTAGCTTTAAACCAGTGCACTCGCTGCATCCCTTAAAAATTAGTTCAGGGCTCCCATAACTTAACTTTCAAAACTATCATCGTTCAAACGATACCATTTGACGATATCGTCAAGTTTAATTCAAACAATCCCATCGCTATCGTCTTATCCAGCGTACAGTTTTCTTTGGTTTGAAAGCCACTGAAAAAACGCGGAGCATTGCACTTAGCGAATGCATAAGACAGCCGGTTTGGATCCGAACTTATAAAAAGCACTGGAACTTGTAAAAAACACAGCTCGGCTTACATGTGTAGAGCGCGCTGTCGTGCATCCTCTATCTCGTAAACGAATGCAAATCCCGTACAGACAGTATAACCGTACAGAAAAAAATTACTCCGCACACTACCTAATCTGAAGCATCCCAGCAAACATTATGACTCTTAAAAGACTTAATACTCATATAAATGAGTTTTTATCGTCATAATGCGCTCAAAAAAGAGTCTTTATGAGTACATTTTCGTAGGTTGTGTGCTTCAAAATATGATTCATAATAATGACTGCTTTATGTCTCATTTTGGACTCAAAATGAAAACTCTTTTAAGACTCATAATAAAGACTATTTAAAGACTCACAATAAAAACTCTTATAGAACTCAAATAAATTCCTTTTTTTGGACTCGAAATTAAGACTAATTTAAGACTCATATTCAATACTCTTTTAAGACTCATAATAAAGACTCTTTAAGGACTCATAATAAAGACTCTTTAAAGACTAATAATAAAGACTCTTTTAGAACTCATATAAGTTAGTTCTTTGCCCAAAATTAAGACTCTTTTAAGAGCCATATTTAATACTCTTTTTAAGAATCATATAATGGAATCTTTAAAGACTCATATGAAGACTCTTTAAGCACTCATAGAAGTTATTATTTTAAGAGTCATAAGTCTCATGTTAAAGGCTCTTTAATGGTTTAAAAACTCTTTGTAGACACTAATTTCTGACATTGATCCCCAGAAACCCCTTTGCATGAAATACTCATATGTGCCACTTTTTCCATTTATATAATAATAATAATAATAAAAATATTTCCATATTTTGCCATTTATCGTACTCTTAAAACACGCATAAAAAATACTCTTTTTAGAGTCTTATTTCTGAGCAATCTTTTTACAATCATATCAAAGACTCCTTTGTGAGTAAAAAATACACTTTTTAGAGTTTTATTTCTGAGTAATCATTTTACAATCATATCAAATACTCCTTGTTGAGTCTTTTTATTGCGTACTCATAAAACACGCATAAAAAAATACTCTTTTTAGAGTCTTATTTCTGAGCAATCATTTTACAATCATATCAAAGACTCCTATATGAGTCTTTTTATTGCGTACTCATAAAACACGCATAAGAAATACTCTTTTCGGAGTCCTTTTTTTTTTTAGAGGCACTCTGAAAATGTTTGCAGGGATTTTTGAAAGAAAATTTCGAAAAAAATATTTTTTGTTTGTACCGAACGTAGTTTTTGTTATTCATGTTGTAGAAGTTGATATCTTGTTAGTCAAGGACCCCGACCCCAATGACCTTCAAAGCAAAAAATTTGGTCTTCTCGAGATAAAAATATCGACATATTATTCCTTAAGAGCGTACTCTAAATATCGATGATATGACAAAAAATTTAAAAGAACAAATCTTTTATTTTATTCTATTGGGATTATCCCAATATATCCCGATAAACTTTCTTAGGAAGAGTTTAATGATTTTTTGCAAGCTTGTATTTTATGATCTAGAATGGTACATTACGATGGTAGAAACTGGGATCTGGTTGGTAAGTACTAGAACGGGGTGCTTGACATCAATGACCTTTTGAGCAAGAAAGTCGAACTCCTCCAAACAAAAACATTGATATAAGATTCTATAAGATCAGACTATAAATGCCGATAATATGAAGAAAAAAATGCGACCTACGCGACTACGTTCGGTCAAAAAAAAAAAAAAAAAAAAAAAAATAAAAAATCAAATTGGTGGTAATCATTTAAACTTACCCCCTGGCATTAAGTGTTTACGATAAAGTGCTTACGAAGAGAGTTTACGAAAAAGCTCCCACGTTACCCACATTCGGCACATTCTTAACCATTCCATTACCTTCATAGCATCAGATAAAATTCCTGAAAGAGAGCTTTGGGCGACCACCACAATTATTTTCAGTCAACCATTGATAGCCTCCGCCTCCAAAAACTTTCAAAGTTCAACACAACTTTAAAATTGGTGGAATGTGTGTTTGCCGACATCCACTTTGAAGGCTAATTGCCTCTTATTCAGACACAAATGCCTCCTTCAACAAACAAAAGCATGAAACAAAGCTTGATATGTTACAAAAAAAAAATTTATTAATATTATTAAGACACTCTATTACTCCCGATACATACTATTTTGATGGAAGAGCAAAAGGATCTGATATATCTCTAAGAATCCTTAATTGTCACAGCAATTCAATTTTTTGTTTTTGAACAGTTAGCTTGTTGTAATTTTTTTTTTTTAATAAATAAAATAATAATAAATAACTGGTAATTTCAGTCCTTGAAAGGACTTTGACCTAGCTTCTTATGATCAATTGTGTTGCGCGTGTTATTAAGTTTGTACACAATGGACCGAGAAACGGACCTACAGGCTTAACGCCGACTACGGACGGCGATGAACGGAATGTTCTTATTCTCAAGAAGCTTTACATGGCATTTTGATTTCTCTCTGAGGTTTGCCATTGACTGCAGAGAGGTGGCGGACGTGCAGAAAAATTATTTAATTCAAATAATTTTCTGTCGCTGCTGGGGTTCGAACCCGGGTCTCCAGATTCGTTGACATAGCGGCCACGCACTTTAACCAACTACGCCACGGACGCCACCAATTTTTTTTTTAATAGGTTTCATTTATTTGCCTGATTCATTGATTTTTGGCATAGAATTCCATAAAACCTAGTAACCAACTAGTTTCCTAGATAGTCTCAGTGGAACCTATTGTTCAGAATAATACATTCGTGCACATCATTCCAGAGAAACCTATTTAGCATAAAATAATGGGTAATTTTCCAAGAAGTGCAATGGGCTTCAGTCTTTCACACAACACGCTCGACAGAACGTTATATGCAATATTTTTTATGCAATTATGCAATATGGAAATATTTTTACATTATGTTTTAAAGATAATATCTTTCAAATGCTGCCCATTGTTTGCTTCGGCCTGACGTGCTCTTTCTAGAGCATTTCCATAACTTTTCTTAGAATTTCAGGTCGCAGCGCCCTCACTTCTTCTTGAATATTAGCCTTAAGCTGTTGGATGGTTCTTGTCTTATTGGCATACACCTTACCCTTAAGGTAGCCCCACTTAAGGAGGCCACTTGAAATCAGAAAAACGTGAAATTATTTGATCGCCAAAAATTTCGCTCAGGAGAGCCATAGTTGGGCTAGCTGTGTGAGCTATGGCTCCATCTTGTTGGAACCACAACTCTGGGTTGTTCTGAACCTCTGGCCTAACAAAATTATCAATCATTGTCCGGTATTGAATGCCATTTACACTAACCGCAACTTGTTCATCGTTTTCGAAAAAATTTGGTCCAATTATCTTTTCTGAAGATATTCCACACCATACTGTGCATTTAAGTGGGTGCATTTGATCTTCAACAATTATTCTTGCATTTTGGGTGCCCCATATTCCGTAATTTTGTTTATTCACGTGCCCATTGAGGTGAAAATGGGACTGAGTTTTTGAATTTACTCGTTGTTTTCAAGGCACAATTCTTGCAAATGGCGACTTTATTGAATGCGTTCTTGTGGATAATTTGTTTTTAACTCGTTAACTATCATCGCATCTTATATGGAAAAAGGTGTATCATATGTAAAATTTTTTTGCAAAGACCTCCTAGATATCACCAACTGCTGACAACGTCGCCTGGTGGAAGTTTCAGGGTCTTCCTCAATACTTGCTTACACCCGAGCAATATTCTCATCATTTCGAATTGCAAGAGGTCTTCAAGCACGTGGAAGATCACAGACAGCTCTTTGTTGCCCAAACCGCTGAACCAATCGCTAAATTGTTGGAGCATTAGGTGCTAATCGAACATGAAAGAAAGTTCGATGTAATCTTTGAGTCTTAATAATCGAGTGCTGATTTTCAAAATAGCATTGAACCACTTTGGTTCTTTGTTCAATGCTGAGTCTTTCTATCATAAATTTCCCAAGTATTCAAGAGGTTATTCTGATAAGAAAATAAAAACAAAATTCTTGATAGACGAAAATAGATGGATAAGAAAATAAAAACAAAATTCTTAAGCAAAAAAATTTATCCAATGATGAAATCATAACGTTACTTATGCGCCACCCTATAACTTTCAAGGCTTTATTATAGTTGGCCAGCGGAACTTCAACGCTGTCGTGCCTAATTGGGGTTTCAGGGATATCATCTCTATTGCCAGGATTGTTGTCAGCGTCGCCATTCAAAACCCTAGAGAACTGTTCCCTCACCTCATCAGTGTACTGATATCTGTTCTAATGTTCACTCAACAGTGGATATTTCTCAATAGATTCCCGTTTTAATACTTGCAGGAATAGACCCGGTCTTAAAAACATCGGCCTGGCGTCTTATTTTTTTCGAAAAATTTTCGGAGCCCATTCATGTCACCATGTACTTATCTACTTCTCTTTCCTTTCATCTGAATTTGTATAATGTAACTGATTTTAAATAACATTAAAGCCCGGGAATATAAGAACCGTATTTTTATAATGTGGAAAATATTTCATAAATCTCAGAGCAGAGTTTTTACCCAAAATAAAATCTCTTAAAGCCTGTTTTATTTCGACTGTTTTGTTTCGACTTTTCAATATGTTTGTCTTGGACCACTTTAAGCTCCTCATATATTATTTTTTCATTTTATTTTTCCTTCAAATCAATCCTCAAAAATATTTGAGCTTTCTAATTTGTTATCTTCCTTCTACCATTTCAGGACGACGAACTCCACTATGCCGAACTTTCGCTAGCCTCTGGAGGCTCTGTTGGCGTCGGCGTAGCCAATAACTTGGGTGCACCCAAGAAATCTATTTCCGTCGACTGCAGCAGTAGCATACTTTTACAGGGTGCCGGCATCAATACAAATGCTCTGCAAGCTGGCACGCTGCCGCATGGCTCTAGTGTGCGCAAACTGCTGCCCAGTCTACCAGGCAGCAGCAGCACGCTACAGCGTCATAGCAATAATAAACACATGGCGGGTCCACCGCCACCTGCGTATGAATACTATGAGGAACCAACGATATACGCGCAAATCGATCACTATAAGACAACTGCGGCGGGTGGTTCGACATCTGTGTCACCCTTCCCGCCATGCATATCGTCACCCACCTCCCAAGGCACACCATCGACGGTGTCGCCCGGTACAGTGCAAATGTACACGCTGCCACAGCATCCGGGTGGTTATCATACGCTGCCGCACAATCATCACCAGCAGCAGCAGCAGCAGCAACAACACCCACAACACCAGCAACAACAGCAGCAGCAGCAACAAATGCAACAACATCATGGCTCCGCATCAATGATGCAAAGTATGGGTGTTGGTGGTAGTGGTGCAGCTGTTGCAGGTTATCATCATGGCACACTGCCCATGCCACCAACATATCAGCAACAGCAGCAGCAGCAGCAACAACATCAGCAACAGCCACTAGGTCAAATGCTGGTGTCCAGCAACAGCAGCGGACTTGCATCGGCTACAACCACAGCGGCACTGACCAGTCCCAGCAGCTCGGTTTCGGGTCTCTCAGGTGTGGGCAAATCATACTCGCGCGAAATTGTAACGGTGCGAACACCGCTTATGTACTCGCAGCAGGAAAGCTGCGTTTAAATATTGTAAAAAGCAGCAGCAGCAGCAAATATCAACAGCAAGTCCAACTGGATTGTAATTAAGTAAAACAGGGGGCTAGGCAAATTGCTAGGTTCGATTAAAAAAATGATGGAATGAATGAATGTTGTTTGAGTATGTGTGTGTGGTTATGTGTATGAACTCAAAATTGGGAGACAAAGAAAGAGATAAAGAAAAAGAAAAAGAGAGAGAGAGCATGAATGTGTGTGTCTAAAAGAGAGAGAGAGAGAGAGAGAGAGAAAGAGAGACAAAGAGAGACAAAGAGAGATAGAATGAGAGCGAACTAGTGAGAACGAGTGGGTTAGTATATTTTTCTGATAACTATGTGTTAATTGTAAGAATTATTTTAAGCTTTTACTTAAAATATATGAGAAATATATTACACTTTAAGAAATAAGAAAAATCACTCAAGTCCATGTTATGTCACCCTGTATTTGTCTCTTACGCTCACAAAATATCGTTGTTAATAGTCGGTATTGTGTGTATATGAGTGTAGATGTATATATGTTTCAGGTAAGCTGGGATGAGTGAATGCTTGTATGTTTTTGAAAGAATGCATTCAATTTAAACTACAGTGAAGGTCATTACAGTAAAACAGAAACAAAAATATTAAAAAATCAACATAATAAGTTTTTGCATAAAGCTACAAAAATTTTAAAAACGAAGAAAAACAAGTTATGATCCGACACGACCAAGATGATTATCAATTTTTATCCATCCAAAAGCAATTCCAAAAATCACTAAAATGATCAAAACTTTCAAGTTTTTTTTTCATTTAGTTATAAAAAAAAAATGACTTAAAAAGTACTTAGTTTTTTTCCCCCTAGTGAAGTACAGATTGAAACAGTTTTTTATTCTGCCTAAGAAACAGACAGAAGTCTCTTAGGCTTCATACAAAATTTTCTAACTGACGTAGGCAAAATTAATTACTTTTTTTTTTTGTTCAAGATCGTAAAAAATCATGGTTGAATAAATAAGGTTGTCGCATGGGTGAGAGTGAGTTCCCATAAATGTCAAATCGAAGTTGACAGCTCATACAAAATCTTAAAGCGAAAATTGATAACATGAAAAAACGACGAAGTTGTTGTTGTTGCTTTTCATTGATTTTGACAATTATGGGTACTGAGAAGAGAGTACAATCAGCCACGAGACAACCTTATTTATTCAACCATGGTAAAAAATTATCAGCCGAAAATGTTCACGTGTATAATGATATATAATTTTCACACCACTATAAACGCACATACATCAATATGTGAATACCATAGCTGTAAAAGGATTAAATCATTTGGGAATTCACACACCCTTAATGCATTAACCAAATTGCATTCTTATGCTTATATTGAGTTAATGAATTGCAGACGAACAATTCATCATTCCTTAAAGATAAGAGTATACACACCCAATGATCTATAAGGTATGGGACTTATGGAAACATCAATCCTATTCTAATAGGCTTAATAAATATGATGATTCATCATTGATGAATGCACTCAGTGATATCATTCTTTTTAACTTTGAAACACTGGACATTTTATTTACTACCACGAAATACTACTAAATATAAAGTAGTATTTTGCATTTATGTTGTCTTTTGGTTTCGAAGGACGATCTTGGTAACATGCTTTTGCCTTTCCTTAGACATTTTCTGGAATAACAAAGTACTTATTAACAATAAATACTTTTTATTAACAAAATGTTTAAAAATTAAGTTATACAATTTGTTGTATATAATACTTTTTCTATACATGATAAAAGTCAATGGCAACCCAGCACAGTCAGGCCCAACAGTCACACACAACAATTTCAGACGAAAAACAAAGCTTTGAGGCTGCAGCCATCTGTGGCTGCATTCATTAAAATTACAATTCAGTGCGAGTTCTTTACGTTTTGCAATTCTTACGTCTTGAAAACAATTTTAATCAGCCTAAAGGCTTAAGCTTAAAGAGTTCACACTCTGAATGCTACAAAAAAGGATTTCAGCTTTTGAAAAATTATACAAGAGAATGAAAAGTGAAAATTATTTTACATTTTTACAGCTCTGGTGAGTACGTACATGATTGAAAGTGTTAATTTTTCGAATGAAACTGCCAAAATTCATCTGAATATTCTTAACCCATTTTAACCCGAACAGAGACTACATATAGGCTAACTATATGGGACAGGGAGTTTCAGATTTCAGATGCATTCAGGTTTGGTACAAGTGAAGTGGTCGATTTATCGACCACCGGGTGGTACTGGTATCTGAAAATGCAAATTAAAAGAAACAAACAGAATATTTGTTGTTGCTAGTGAAGGATATTTTAATTATCGAAATAAATTCTTAGGAATATACAAACATCAAATTGTGGAATCTATTAAAGCATTCTCGGTGCAAAACCACGTCGCATTTCTTGCACCTTGAATGAAGCATGCTTATGGCATTGGCCAACGGCAAGGCTTTGGAATATGCTTGTATGCATGTCCCGTTTTATCCGATTTTGTACGTTTTTCATCAGCTACAATATCACTGTCTCACTCAATCCGGGAGTAGGTCTCAGGTATGTGAAAGAGGTCAAATACCTGGGAATTTGGATGAAAGAGAGGGTGAACTTTTTGGTGCACATAGAGAGGTTGAGAGAGCGTCTGTTGACAGTAGTAGGGCGAGTGCGTAGACTACTTAGGAGTGACTGGGGAATCATTTGGAAGGCTGTGCGCCTCATATATGATGGGGTATTTGTTGCTAGTGCAACTTATGGCTCGGTTGTATGGGGCGAAGTGGTCAGTTCTGCTGTAGGCTACCGGAATATTCTCTCTTGCCAGAGAGTAATCTTAATTGGGTGTTTTGCCGGTGTGCCGTACGGTCTCTACGGATGCCTTGCAGGTGCTGATGGGGGCACCTCCTATGGATCTGGTGGTAATGCAAACCAGCGTTGCATACCGGATTCGGAGGGGTCTTCCCCTAACAGTGACTGATTGGACTTCGGACGTGTTAGTTAGGGATATGAGTACCACAGAGTGGAAGGCTATGCTAAAAGAGCGCTTATAATCTAGGTGGCAATCTAGATGGAACCAATGCCAGAATGGTAGAATTACCTACCAGTTTATACATGACGTGGCGTTCGTTGAAGGTCGCCCGGAGTTTGGATTTTCTGAGTCTGGACTTCCTTTTAACTGGTCATGGTTCTCTGAACGCATTCTTGCGTAAGAGAAATCTCAGCACGACTGAAGTTTGTGATTGCGGAGCAATCTTTGAAGATTGGTCATATGTCTTGTGCGAATGTCCTCTTTATGAAGACATTCGAGATTTGAGAGCCATGGGCATAATGGTAGAAAATGAAGAGTTCGACGTGAGTAATGCGCTTGCATCTAGTGAGCAAATTACCAGGTTGAATGAGTTCGCTTTGAATTGTCAGGTGTTTACTAGACGCCGTAACAGTTGAATGACTTCTGCATTCATTCATCTGTAAGATAGTCTGTGGATCCAAATAGTTGGATCAATTGAGGAGTTGTTCTGAGGAACATTTTTAAATGGCCACCAGTCCGGAGCGGTGATGAGCTCAACTGGCAGTAGCTTGCTACGAAGTCCGACCAAACTCTTAAAAACTGGTACCACGGGCAGTCGGCGGGCCTTGACTTATGTTAGACTGACTGATTGGGTATGGCCCTTCGGGGAGAATCGTGGTGATTGTGGTTTACTACCTATATCGCGGGTAGAGCAATCTTGCTCAGTGTGGAGTTGCATTCTCAACTCGGGTGCTGTACCCCATAGTACGGAAGAGGTGTTAGATAGGCATCTACCCAAACCAAGGGTTGCGACATGTCATCACAACATAGAGCTAATTTGGAACCTTTGAATACTCAAAGGGGTGCAGGTCGACTCAATGTTTTGATCCCGTGCTTGAAGCACCGTAGAATTAAGCCGTCAAGGCTTAACGTACGGAATGAATGAGCAACTGTATCACTCCGATGAGCTCAAATCCTAATACTTAAAGCCAAAACGAATTGATTTTCCTTGAATAAACATCTGGCACGAATGTTGTACATAGAATGCAATCATTTGCTCATCGATTGAAATATTGTGTGAGAAACGCCGAATTGCATAAACTTTTCGTTCATGAAATCGTTGACTGGCATCACCTTCGCGAACTTGTCATTTGTATCCAACTGACGGTTGGCGCATACGTATAAGTAGCGTTTAATTAACTTGAAGCGTTCTCGAGTCATCGTAGGGCGAATCAAATCCCATTTCAATGAAGGATTCATACTCCAGTAGTTCTTTATTTACAGACGTGTTTTGTATCCAGTCACGCAATACCGATAAATCTACGCATTTCGCCAGCGTCAGTGGTGAACTTCTCGTCGTTGCAATCTCTTTTTGCGTAATCGATGGTACAGCCCACGATCCAGTGTGGGCCCACGATCGTCCCACATGAATAAATCGAATAATTCTATTGGCGAAAGGGTACCTGCAATGCAATAACAAATAAAAGGCAATGTTTGTTGCTATGCAGTAATAATAACCAACCATATTTCTCAAACAACGCCGATATTTTCTCCTCTTCCACGTTCACTGGTTCCCGAGAAATGATATCCGTTTTGATTTAGACCATTTTGGGGAGTATATTTTTTACTTCGACTTTATCTTCTTATCGGATTGACTAGGTCCCGCTCTATCTAATTGGCAGCATCATTCTGCAGCAACTCAGGATCAGCATTGTCATCGTCTTGGGAGAAATCATTTATGCGTTCATTCTCGTCGTCATATTCTCACGACACTTCGATTTCACGGGCCACTTCTGTGGGCTTAAATGTACTCGGACCGTTCAAAATTTGGACGTCTTCATCGATGTCTTTCTCGTCACTTAAGTGGTCGACTTGTGGTGAGAGCAACAATACAAAATCAACTGTATCCGCATTATGAATTAGAATGGCCGTTTATTTTTCATAAGTACTCTCGTACATCAAAATCTCAATTTCAGCTTGAGTAATGTACTTTTTTCGGAATATTTTCACAAAACTGGAAAAAACTCACAAAATACAAAAACAATAGTAACCAAAGAATGAGAGAAAAGACGTCAAACGTGCCAAATTCAAACACACACTGAAGTTAGAAAAAAAATTCGAAAGTAACTGGTTGAATACTCAACCACTGGGCAGAAATGGGTTAATATTGCCGAGGCGCAGGACTCAAAAGGCAGCCCTCGTAACTGAAAATAGTTTGAAAGACACGGAATTTTGTAAACAGCTTGAATCATAAAAACTATAAAAAATATTTGAAAAATAGGTTCAACTCATAACATTTAATAATAATTTTTTTTTAAATTTCATATTTAATATTCATTTCTTTTAAATTTAAAGGAGGAGTATTTGACTGCAGACCAGTGTTAGTCATCATCATTATATAAAAAATTTTGTAGATCTGATTCTTGAAATTTAATTTTATTTTAATCACGTTTTTTAACACTTCTTGTTATGTGAACAGTGTGCTGCTCTTAACATTTTTTTTTTTCTAACAGTTATAAAAAATTTTTGAACTTCCCAACAAAAACTTCCAAAATTTACAAAATACATAATAAAAATATTTCACCTACTGGGATTTTAGACAAAAATCAGATTCAATAAAAATACATTTTCATAGAACAAATTCACTAACACCCTGTGTAAAATAAATGCAATAATTTGTACATAAAATGTGAAGACTACATATAAATAGCAAAAAAAAAAAACATCAAATTTAAACAACCACAAAAACAACAAGAAAATATCATATAATGTTCCTTCCTTATAATAAGGTAAAGTTTTATTTTTAAATGATGCACCATAGTGTTGGATAGCGACAGAAAAAGAGAGCAGCTGTTTTGAGATGACAGTTTACAAAAAAAGTTTATTTTGTAAAAAAGTTAAGCCAACACTGTGTTGAACAACATTGACAACTTGGTCAGAACTCTATAGTAACAAACTGTTAAGACAACAACAAAAATTGAAAACCAAAAAACAAACGAATTACCTGTAAAAATGTTGTAATTTAAGACTTAAGTAAATTCACTGTAAATAAGAATGTGACAGACATACACACATTAAACAAATTAATAAGAATTAATAATGCAAAAAAAAAAAAAAAAAACAAATCAATAACTCAAAACTTCTTAAACTTTGGCAGATAGCAGCTAAGTTTTTTGCAATAAAAAAATAAAACTTGCAACAACATTTAAATTGTACATAGTTGAAATATTTAAAAAAAAATTTTTTTTATATTAAAAATTTTTAAAAACTCTAAAATTTTAAATATTCGTGCAAATTAAAACTAACTTAAATTAGTGCAATTTAAAGAAAAAATTTAAAATTAAAATAAGAAAATAAAAGTGATCAAAAATCAAGCCACTTGACTTCAACTGCACTCTGTATATATTTACATACAAAAAATTAAACAAAAAAAAAAAAAAAACAAAAATTAAATAAAAACAAATTTCATCTAAAAATACTTCATTTATATTTTTTTTTAATTTTAGCAAAATACAAAAAGATTAGACTAATTTTTAAGCAAAGAATTTTTCAAACATAAAAACAAAAAAACAAAAAAAAAATCAAATGTTTTTTAGCTAAATTAATAAAAAAAAAAACCAAAATCTATTAATAAATATTTAAGTATTTATAATAAATGTAGTTAAATTAAGTCTGTAAATTTAAAATTATGATACTACAACTAAAAACCACAGCAACAACAAATACAGCTGCAACTACTATTACAGTGAAGAGAAAAAAATTGTAAAATAATTTTGAAAATATGTTGTCATTAGCGGTAATTAAAATAAAACAAAGTTTAATTATATAAAAAAAAAATAAAAAATAAAATAATTAAAAAAAAAAAAAAACACACACACAACTGTATGTTAATATTTTAAGCACTTGAAACAGTAAAAGACAGCATGATAAGAGATTGAAAAATACATGAATTCAAATTAAAATTAAAAAGAAGGAAAAAAAAACTTTAAAAATAAACTAAAATTACAAATTATTTCAAATATTAAATTGATGTTTTTACTTTGATCGTATTGAGGTAAGTGGGAGTGGCAAAAAGTTTTTATGGGCTTATGGTTTTATGTCTTAGGATAGAAATCGTGCAGCAGAAATTTTGTCAAGAATCAAAATAATATTGATTCTGATGACCACCATTGCAAAATTATAGACAGAGGCATCATAAGAGGTTTGCTATTTATATTTCTGGCCTCGGCAACAGCACGTCGCAAATTTAAGTTTCCATGCAAAACTTGAATTTGTTGAACATACCCTTCTTCAGAATATTTTGCCTTTTTAGCAATATGAAGAATTCGTGAACATTTTTGTGTGACTATTTTTCATAACTTTCGACGAGGATTATTAAGGCAAGAATGCAGCAGCATCATTATAGAGCACTTTAAAAAACTATTATAATGATTTCAATCGTGCCCGATGTTCGCTTCAGGCCAATGTGAAGTCTTCAGGCCAGCCAATGTTAGATGACTTTCACGGAATTGTCTTGCCAGAAAACAACTAACAAAGCGAGATCGTCTTGTTACATACCGTATGATTAAGGCATCTCGTGTCCACGAGGTAATGTTATAAAAATACGATCAAGGTTCATCAAAAGCTGTGTATAACATCTATACAGGTGACGAATGATGGATTTATGCATACTAGTATCACCTTTGGTCGAGATTCGACCATTTAAAAATTGATTTTTGTTTTTTTTTTGTGTTTTTATTGAAAACATTTTTTTTTCTTTCTTCACTCATATGCAAACGTAACCGAACTTATACAGCACAAAACGCACCACCAGCAGGAAATCACAAAACAGTAACTCAATTCTGATTTTCCATGTTCTGTGATTTTTACTTTACCCTAGTAAAAATCCCTAGTACCCTACTTCCCTTATTCTACTTTCTAGTAGAAATGCTTCCAAAGCTATTTGATATAACAACTTTGAGTTGTATGAGTGTTTTTACGGCCCTTTGTCAAGGAAGGAAGTTCTTACCATGCTTCATTGATTTGTGACTTATAGTTCAAAAGTTATACCGAAAATTTGGGCTGATGAAAAGTGCCTCGCCTCTATTTCAACGCTCATCAAATGTAACAGTGGAATGGAACGTCTGATTTGAGGTCGAATTGCCCACCATAGATATTCGGTGCACTCCTTTTCCCTACTCTTATTAATTTAAAAAAAAATTATCAAAATTGGTTGAGAAACACGGGAGTAACTGTTTCTTTACTGTTCTGCCTGCGTACACCTATTTATATATAGATATATAATAATAATATGTATAATATATAAAGTAGATAAGGAAATGGCTTAAAACATATATTTGTGTATATAACTTTGGAGTGGTTTGAAATATTTGAAAAATTATTTCACAGAAATTATTTTTTTTAGCTGTAAAACTTTATAAAAAATACAAAAACAACATTTTGCAAAATGTAATTTTCATCAAAAAAATCATGGGGGGTAGCTCATGATTTTCGATGATAGATACACTTAATTAAATTATGTGTCCAAATGAAGCAATTTTTGCAAATAAATGATAGGATATATGAAAGAGTGTGAGAGAAGAAAATAGAAAAACAAAAATAAAATTACAAAAAAAGAATGTCTGGTCTAATTTTTGAGTAAAAATTGAATATTTTAGAGTTTTTTTGAAAACAACACAAGAAATTGAGTTAGTGAGATAACGGTAAATGTTTTCTTATTTCTCAAAAGTTATTTAATTAAACTTTCAGACAAAGAAAATTTAGGGAAAATCGATTGAAAAATGGCTGAGATATTTGCATGCAAAATCAAAATTTGAAATATCAATTGTTTTTTTCTCATTCTGAGGCAATGACATTGCTTTAAGAAATGCATTGCATGGAAAAAATCTACAGGTTTCGAAATATAGCAATACTTTTGATGTCATAATAACGGGAAATTTTTTTAACATACTATTCGTGGAAAATATTAGCAAAAAAGTTTTCGTATACCGTTATTTTTCTCAACCAACGAATTTCCATACAAAAAACGTTGTACTGAAAACATCTATAGTTTTCGAGACATCACAATAATTTTTATGTCAAAGTAATGCAAATTTTTCAAAATTAACTATTTGTAAACAATTTAACCATCACAATATAAATTGACACTTGTTACATGAAAAAGTGCTTATTGTAGGGTAACCGTAAACGATGGTGAAAAATATTAAATTTTTTTTGCACATCTTATATTCATATTTGAGGTCAAAGGTCACCAATCGTATATTCAATCATATTGTCCAGCCAGACCTTTCATCTGATACCACATTCTTCATTCTACCTCTTCCCAGTTCTGAGATCCCTAACTAAAATTAATATAAACTTTTCACGTTAATATTTCGGGTCAAAGGCCATCAATTTAAAATCTAACATAATTCGGCACATCTATGGTGCAGTACCTTTCGAATGATATACGTTTCATTGTCCTTATTCTAAAATAAGTATTGAAAAAGTGTACGACAACATTCGATGTTTGCGTATTAATATATAAGATGAGTTCGAAACAAAACAAAAATCGACTGTATGTGTTTTTCAAATTTTATAAAAAGCACAACAAATGGTTACCTGTTTCTTCGGCATTGCCGGTCATATAGGGACAATGGCATTAGAGCAACGTAGGATGGTCAATTTTGAATGGTACACGATCATTTGTTTGCTTGAAGTCATCAAAGAAATTCGGAAAACGTCCAAGAAGAGGTGAATTATTCTACATCATGACTGTGGTGTATATATATCTATACTTCTATATCTATCTATATCAGAGAAGGGCACGAACCTCAAATTTGAGGAATGACGTAATATTTCTGTAAACACATACAGCAGTCAGCGTTGATCAGCAGAGATCAGTATGCTACGAAACTTCAAGCAGGCAACATCGCGTTCATCTGTTTCGCTTTTTTATATGATTTTTGAGCTTTCAGTGTAGCAAGCTGAGTGCGACACATATACATACATTGACATAATGTCGGTGTGTCGTGTGCCCATCTCTGATCTATATCTATATCTATATCTATCTATATCTATACTTCTATATCTATACTATTATATAAAATGAAAGTGAACATTTGTTGTGTCCGCAAAACTCCAGAAGTACTGGTCCGATTTTTTTTAAATACGTTTTACAATATCACATTTGTGCTACAAAAGGTTCATTGGTTATTTCCTTTACGAAATTTCAATAATAAGTATCTTTAATTAAAGTGTTAAGTTTTTTAAAAAATCATCCACAATGCCATGCCATTGCTTGATCGTTAGCTTTTCATGCGTTTGTGCTGCGAGAGCCTCAATAAACTGCATGTTGCTCTTTACTATACTCTTTTTGTTCTCAGCAAGCACAAAACAACAAAACAAACAAACAAATACATATACATACATACTTTGCTGCGCTTAAAGCTAATTGGATCGAAGTACATTCTAATATGTTGAAAGTAATTTTGATGTGGAGAATTAATCTAACACAGTTTTGTTAAAAGGGGATTCGCTGACCACCTTTACGCATGTTGAGGATTTTTTTGATGAGAATGAGATTCAATCCGACTTGATATATGTATGTATGTATGTATGTACGTATGTTTATTTGTTTCGCTGCATGCAACTTTTCTACACATGTTTTGAGGGTGGTTTTCCTGTAATTTATAAATGAAAAAAAGGAACAAACGGCATTGTGACATTGTGTGATTCAATAAGTTTAATAAAAGTTTTGAATTTACTTATCATTTCCAATATACTTGCTGGGTGCACTTGATGGGTTATCCGCCATACAGCTCTAACTTAGCAACCTTTTGTGCCTTTTTTTTTTTAATTTCCGGCAGTAAAAAAAAATCTATGTCAACGACACCCGAAAAAGCGGTTGTTGGATTCAAAACAATTCTTTTGGAGTTATCTCAATCGGAGTGAAAAAAGAGCTTCCAAAATTGATTAAAATGCATACAAAAGTTTATTGATCTTCATGGTGAATATTTTTCAAAATAATTTTCATCATAAATATTTGTTTTTTTATTATTAGGCCAGAAAAATAAATAGCAACATTCCTATAGAGCTCTACACTTCGGGTTTCAGGCCTGACATTTTGCAGCTGTTAAATATTCATGTCATCTAAAATAGTTCTTGTATAGATTGCTATTTGCTATTTTATAATATAAAGCATTTTATCACCAAATTCGCTGAAATTCTTTAATTGTTGATTTTTATTAAATGCTGACTTTTCGAAGCAAATTTTCTTTAGCGATGAGGCCCATTTCGCGCTAGGTGGATACATGAGTGAGTTAGCAAAATGTTTGTATATGGGGCTCTCAATATAACCAAGTAATTGTGGAGAAGCCCTTGTATCCGCAAAAAGTGGCTGTCTAGTGTGTATTATGGTGTGGTGGTGTCACTGGTCCGTATTTTTTTTTAAACAATCAAGGAGCAACCACTATTGTCAATTCTGAGCGCAATGGCCGTATGTTAACCGATTTTTTTTTTTACCTGGATTTGAAGATATGGATCTGGACGATATATGGTTTTCAAAAAATTGGACTACAAGCCACATAACAGCACCAAATAGGGCTTTGTTGCAACAGAAATTTCCAGGACGACTTATTTCGAGATTTGGCGATGTTAGTAGACCTCCGAGATCGTGCGATTTGACGCCTCTGGATTTGTTTGGACTACGCAAAAGATCGTGTTTACATCAACCCACAATAAATCCTACAATAATCCACAAGCTCATTATTCGATAATTTCTCAAAATAGTTTTTGATGTACAGGGTTGCCCATATTCGACGGACCCATGTTTTTGTTAAAAAAATCAAAGAAAAAAATAAAAATTTGGCGGTTGGCAATCTTAATCATTTAATTTGTTCCAAGTAGATTTGTTTACATCAATTTTTGAATATGATATCTCTCAAATGGCCGCCTCTGGCGTTGATGGCGTATTGTGCCCTTTTTGCAGCATTTTCCATCGTTTTCGCCAACATTTCGGCCGGAATAGCGGCTATTTCTTCACGAATGTTGTCCTTGAGCTCTTCTACGGTCCTTGGCTTGTTAACGTAAACCTTTGACTTCAAATATCCCCACAAGAAGAAGTCAGGCGGCGTCAAATCGGGCGAACGCGGTGGCCAGTCCAAATCACCACTTTTCGACATCAAACGGCCCGGAAACAAATTCTTCAGAAAATCGATTGTTATGCGACTTGTGTGCGGTGGAGCGCCGTCTTGTTGAAACCAGAACTGCCTCATACGCTTTCGACGAATAATTGGCATCACAAAATTGGTCATCATGTCGCGATAACGCTCCTGGTTGATGGTAACAGCATGGCGATTTTCATTTTGGAAGAAAAACGGCCCAATGACCGTTTTCGCACTAACGCCGCACTAAACTGTGACTTTTTCGTCATGAAGAGGCACTTCTTGAATCTCCTGAGGATTTTCAGTGGCGTAAATACGGCAATTTTGCTTATTTACGGTCCCATTCAATGTGAAATGGGCTTCATCGGACATGATAATTTTGTTCCAAAATTGCTCGTCATCTTCGGCCATTTCGATGACTCTTTGGGCCCATTCCAATCGACGAGGCTTGTCCGCAGGCAACAATCTTTGCGTCAATTGAATTTTGTACGGGAACAAATGCAAATCAACGCGAATAATCCGTTGTAAAGTGGACCGAGCCATGCCCAACTGCTGAGAACGGCGTTTTTGGGATGTTCTTGGGGACCTCTCAACACTGGCTCGTACGGCAGCGATATTCTCGGCCGATCGCCTTGGTCGACTTTTATTTGGCCTCTTCGGATTAGAAAGAGCCTCACCAGTCGAAAATTTTTCGTATAAACGCTTAATGGTGTTCTTAGAAGGCGCACTTCTCACATTTTTAAAGTTTTTAAAAGCACGTTGAGTTTTCACAATTGACTTCTTCTGTTGAATGTAAATTTCAACTATTTCAGAGCGCTCGCGTGGCGTGTATTGTTCCATGGTAAAAATCTGCTTGGACTGACGCTTCAAACGCGGTATGTCATTAAGCGATCTGACATCTCTGTCAAAAGTTATGGCGTTGCCAGATGGGTCCATGGTTCAAATTCATGAGAATCCCGATATGATTTGGGACAACCCCTAAAAAGTTTATATTACTCGAAAAAGTGATGAATACCACCTTGATCAAAAACTTCCCGGAATAACCACCGTGTGGCGCTCTCAGTCACCCGATTTTAGTTCTCTTTTTTAGGTGGCCACATCTGTCATTGACATTCTATGAAATTTTCGGCTTGATAGCTTGATATTTGAAAAAATGACACCGTATTGAGTACATCTGCGATTCTGCGTGTTTTCGATTTTGTACAATTTTAAAAATGGGTTTGAATTCGCAAAAACGAGTTCGTATTACATTTTTTGTTAAAAACGGTTTATAATAGTGCGACGACATTGTAAATGTTAGAAAAGTGTTTCGGCAACGATACTCTGAAGAAAACAGTCGTTTATCAGTGGCACGAACGTTTCAGATGAGATCATGGAAAAATCGAAGATAGCTCTGATGGCCATACCGCAAACTGAATATAAAAAATGCTTCGAGGATTGGATCAAGCGCTGGCATAAGTTCGTTGCAGTCGATGGGGAGTACTTTGAAGGGAACCATATGGATTTTGATGTATAATCTTGTATTTTTATTTTAATAAATTCCGGGAACTTTTTGATCAAGCAAATTTAGAGATTCCACAACAAGCTTATTGGTCAGAACGAATATACTATAAATAGGAAAAAGTGATATTTTTTTTCAAGAACACCCCATTACTTTTTTTTTGACGGTAATTTGTAAACAAATGAAATGGACGGCACCTCGTTATTTACTGAATTATTCATTAAAAAATTGGGAAATAACGTTGAGTTCCAAAACGTCAATTGCAAAGCATCTCTACAGAAATGATGCATTCCAAAATGAAACTGTATAAACTTTGACAATATCACATGTCCCAAATTGTATCGTGAAAGTTATCGATGCGCAAACAAAAGCAAACTGCGCATCGTTAAGGTTTGTGATGCTTTGCCATTTGACTTGCAATAAAGGCCGAGATTGTATTTTTGCTATTTTAGAGGTATTTATTATAATTTATAATAATTAAGAAATAAATATATATAATTATTTTTAACTTTGAGAATTTAAAAAAAAAAAATTGTGATCGAACTGAGAGGTCGGACTAGTCGCGATATAATCACAAGATGTCCCTCTCTCGGAATTTTTAAGAATTTTGGCTGAAACTTTTTGGCGGTCTCACCGTGTTATTACTAGTATTGTCTTTGGTCTAAATTCGAACATTTAAAAATGGATTTTTTTTTTTATTTTTATTGAAAACATTTTTTTCTTTCTTCACTCATGTGCAAACGTAACTGAACTCATACCGCACCATACGCACCACCAGCAGAAATTCACAAAATACTTCACTCTGAGTTTCCATGTTCTGTGACTTTTACTTTCAAGCTATTCAATAGCAAAAATTGGACTTATGTATGCGGTGCCACACGCCTTTGTCCAATGCTCGTCCCAGTACCTTACTTCCCATATTCTACTCTTAAGTAGAAGGATATCAGCAAGTGGGAACTCCATATTGAGTTCCATTGTTTTACGGCATTTACTTCCAAAGCTATTCGATGTAAAAACTCTGAATTATATGGGTGGTGCCTTGCCCATTATTCTAAAGCTCGCTCAAATTTTTCAGTGGAAGAACACGACTAAATAGGAATTTCCTACCTCGTTTCATTGATTTTTGACTTATAGTTCGAAAGTTTTACCCAAAATTTCGGCTGCTGAAAAGTGCCACGCCCCTACGTACGATTGATTTGAGGCCTAATACCGATTTTTAAGGCTGTGTGACCTGTTTGATATACCTAAAGCTATTCGATATGCCAAATTTGGGTTGTATGGGATGTGCCAATATAGATATCCGGTGCACTCCTTCTCCCTACTCTTATTGATTAAAAAAAAAAATTATCAAATTCAGTTGACACGGGAGAAAATGGTTCTTCATTGTTCTACCTATGCCTATTTATATATAGATATAATAATAATATATAAAGTAGATAAGGAAATGGCTTAAAACATAGATTTGTGTATATAACTTTAGAGTGATTTGAAATATTTGAAAAAATTTTTCAGAGAAATTATTTTTTAAGCTGTAGAACTTTGTAAAAAATACAAAAACAACATTTTGAAAAATGTAATTTTCATCAAAAAAATCATAGGGGGTAACTCATGATTTTCGATGAGAGAAACACTTAATTAAATTCTGTGTCAAAATGGAGCAATTTTTGTAAATAAATTATATGTAATATGAAAGAGTTTGAGAGAAGAAAATAGAAAAAAAAAAATACAGAAAAAGAATGTCTGGTCTAATTTTCGAGCAAAAATTGAATATTTTAGAGTTTTTTTTAAAACAATATAAGAAATTGAATTGGTGAGATAACGGTAAATTTTTTCTTATTCCTTCAAAGTCATTTAATTAAACTTTCAGACAAAGAAACTTTAATGATAATCAATTGAAAAATGGCTGAGATATTTGCTTGCAAAATCAAAATTTGAAATATCAATTGTTTTTTTCTCATTTTGAGGCAATGACATTGCTTTAAGAAATACATTGCATGGAAAAAATCTACAGGTTTCGAAATATCGCAATACTTTTGATGTCTTAATAACGGGAAATTTTTTTAACATACTATTCGTGGAAAATATTAGCAAAAAAGTTTTCGTATACCGTTATTTTTCTCAACCAACGAATTTTCATACAAAAAACGTTGTACTGAAAACATCTATAGTTTTCGAGATATCACAATAATTTTGATGGCAAAATAACGGAAATTTTTCAAAATTTACTATTTGTAAGCAATTTTACCATCACAATATATATTGACACTTGTTAAATGAAAAAGTGCTTATTGCAGGGTAACCGTAAACGATGGTGAAAATTATTAAATTTTTTTTGCACATCTTATGAATGTCTAAATTTCTCTCTTATATGCTAAATGCATATATATAAATGTTCTTTTCCCGCTTATATTTGAGATCAAAGGTCACCAATCTTATATTCAATCATATTGTGCAGCCAGACCTTTCATCTGATACCACATTCTTCATTTTACCTCTTCCCAGTTCTGAGATCCCTAACTTAAATTGATATAAACTTTCAACGTTAATATTTCGGGTCAAAGGTCATCCCTTTAAAATCTAACGTAATTAGGCACATCTATGGTGCAGAACCTTTCGAATGATGTACGTTTCATTGTCCTTATTCTAAAATAAATATTGAAAAAGTGTGCGACAACATTCGGTGTTTGCGTATTAATATATAAGATAAACTATAATTTCAGAGACAAACAATACAATGTTTTTTTTTTACAAATTTTACATAATGTAGGGTTGCTTTGCATTGATACAGTAGCTTAAACGCATCATTATAAAGTATTTTGATGTTTTAGAATTCAGCCAAAAAAAAAAAATAAAATATTTTTTGACAAAAAATAGTGACATTATGTTGACAGTTATTAAATTTTTTGTTAGAAGTACAACTTTTCGAACAGGTCGTGTTTGGGTTATTTAAAAAAAAAACCTAAAACCCAAAAATGCAAAATTTTATCTTTATGTTTAACAGTCTTAGCTTATTTTGTGCAAAAAAAAAAAAAAAATGTGAACAAAAAATTCAGATACCAACGTTGTAGATGTTCAAACTTAATTTATTTTGGAAATCAATTCTTAAAGTAATATTTTCTCGCCTACATAGAATTTGGTGTAGATTTTGTTTTTGTAATAAAATAAACAATTGTTGGGAGGTATCTTTTAATTTAATTACATTATTAAGTAGACTCGTGGAGTATGAAACACAATATCTTCCATATGGCCTCCTTAGCTTAGCTTAGCTGCATGCCTTTATCCTTATTTTCGAAATTTGTGGCGATGGCGACTTCAATGTTTGCTCTGAGAATTGGAAATGAAAAGTAAGCATAGATCTTAACCTTAACATATCCCCAAAGAAAGAAGTCGAAGGGTGTTATGGTGTCACAATATGGTGACTAATTCTATTGATTCAAGACTTGTATGAACCAAAGCACCATTCTATTGAAAGTAGAGGTCGTCTGTATCCGTACACTCCATCATCGACCACAAAACAATGCTCGTCATGTCTCTAAAGTATACTCCAATGGTTGTTACGGCTTTTCCATCGTAATTTTCAAAAAAAAAACGTAAACGGTACATTTTTTTTCAAAAAACACGATTTTTTTACAAACACACCGTCATCATTCATGTTTTCCAAGACCTTATCAGAGAGCATACGGTGCTTCTGGTGGTCAGCCGACTGCAGTTCTTAAGCCTAATTGAGCTTGCATGCATGCATTTTCAAATTTTTGGGCGTTATTCAGTCCATTGTGGCCATAGAGCAGTCGAGTTCTTGGTCGCGGTGACGAATTAACTCGGCAGGAGGCGCTATTGGGTGAAATTTACCCTGTTAACATAAATTCGTTAACATTTAATTTTATGCTGTGATTTCATTAAAAAAATAATACTTTACATTAACATATAAATACTATATGCACACATTGTTCCGTGAAATATATATTAAAATATAACATAAAAACTTGTTTCATTAATATACCCATAAGAAACCCCCATTTTTACAATAAATCCAATGTGGTATTTTTTACCCGGCAGCGACAGTTCGTGTTGCATTATGGGATGCACTTCCCGCCGTTTTCACATTTTACTTCGAAATTTGGGGACACATCTTGCACTGAGACATGCTCTTATAGTTTTTTTTATTTTTTTGCCCGGATACTCGTATGTTTCAAAAGGCACGGGAAAAACTTGATTACGGGAAAAACTTGCTGAAATTGTATGAATCTGCGATTGAATGTACATTTTCGTAATTAATTAAACAAATATCGTTTTTATTTTCCCTTTGCAACAATCTACGAAGAATTGCCTATATTTATAAATGGCAAATGTCAACGCCTTTGCAATCTTATATCCCATCATCTGAGCCCATTTCATTGTATCCCTCTGAATAGCAAGGTTCAAATGGTAGCAACGCATTTGGAGCATTATCAAGCGGCGTGGTCTTCATTGCACCGATAATACCTAGACACATACTGCTTTGTAGTCTAGCTCGTAAACTTTCTGGTCAAAAAATACCAGATTTGATTTCTCATTCAAACCAACTGAGCTTGAGATATTGTCAAAAAAATTTTTTTTTGGTTAGTACATCTGTCATTTGTTGCTCAAATATCTGTTTGTACCGATAATCACCCACTGCTCTATACTCTAACTCGTATACCTTGTGGTCTAAAAATACTCGGGATTTCCCATTCAAGCAAACTGTGCTAGAGATAGCTACTGTCAAAATCTTTATTTCTCTGTTGGAACATCTGTCATCTATTGTTCAAATATCTGTTTGAGTGAAATATGTCGGCAGTTTGTTTTTGTTTTGGTTTTTTTTTTGCACTGCACCAATGTGTAATAGCTTTTCAGTTAAGTCTACCTTGGTTCGAAATGGGGGATAAATTAGTGGAAGGGAAGGGGAAATCAAGTGCGATATGTGTCTAAGCTTGGCGGTACGCCGTAGAAACATGTGAATTTGAATCTGAAGCAAGCATTATGGCTTTACCTGAATTAATTCAAGTTATAAGAAAATCTCATCCACAAACTTCTCTACCACGCTACCTACTGGACTACCGAGGTCAACAAGTTTTTTGACAGTCGATTTTAGTTTAGCAAAGATTTTTTTAAAATTTTTTGTTTCTAACAAAATATCATGTTTAGAATTGTGAAGAAGCAACTCGTGGTATCTTAACCACGACAATAGATCGGCTCACACGTCTCATCTCGTACGCGACTATTTGACCAAAAACAACGTTCATACCTTTTTGCTAGCTCTATATTCACCTGTCATGGCTTCTTGTGATTTTTTTCTATTCCCACGACTCAAGTTACAACTTCACGGAAAGCATTTTGAGACGATTGAGGCGATTGAGAAGAATTTGAAGAAGGATCTGATTCCAAAATCAGCCTGTAAGAAGTGTTTTCAAGATTGAAGGAAGCGTTGCATTATATATATTACATAAAATGGAGATTACTTTGAAGGAAATAAAAGTAATATCGATAAAAATTGAACCATTTTCGTTTTATTGAAGAATTCTGAGAATTTTATTACCAGAAGGTAGTTATGTTAGGTTGAAAGATTGCCTATTATCATTACAGAGGCATATGGGATAATTGCCTTTAATAATATAGCCAAAGTAATAACAGCCAAAGGCTTAAGGACCTACGTCTAACTGAAAACTCTGCAACATTGCAGGAGTATTATTTGCGTTTTCGTGAATTACTGTTTTAATCGGTTGATATCAAGGCTAACTTCAATATGCCTGACTTCAGTGGACAGCTGCAAGGTTAAGTTTCTTAGTGAAGGAAGTTCCAAGCTTTCGCTTTTGAACTTGCTCTTGAGAGTAGTACAGTGTTTGAAGAAGAATAGTACTGCTCACAGAATGTTGCTCACATCTCACACAATGTTGGTATCATAGAATCAAAAAAAATAAATAAAAAAAAAATGTTAAAATAAAAACAGCTAAGTAAGCCTTTTTAAATGTCACGGTGGAATTTTTTTTATTTATTATTTTAATGTTTTCATAATGTTGAAAAGTGAACAAAAACAAACAAATATTAAGCAACCTACAACATCAGGAAATGCGTTGTGCATAAATAACGCACAAGAAAAAAAACAAAATCAACACAAATTCTTACAAACAACAGCAATGCAACCAATGCAAAACAATAGTTGAAAAAAAAAACAGGAATATATTAAAAATTGCAAAAGCAACAAACAAAATTGAAAAAGAAAATATATAAATATTTAAAATAAAAATAAAACACAAAAGCAAAAACACATGAAAACAAATAAATAACTATGCAAAGAATGCAGCGTAAGTGTGCATGGATGTGTAAGAGTTTCCAATGCCATACATAACATAGGAAAAAAACCCACACACACCCACTCACGTCTGTTGTTTGAGCCACGCTCAATAAATTTGTCATTTACTCGTATACAAAATGTACAAGAATTTTTTATGCTGTTTCTATAGTTTATGTTACGTAAGTACCAAGAAGTAGTTCTTCGGGAAAAGTCCTTGAATCCTTTTCGGGGAATTGAAATGAATGAAAATGAATCAAGATTTGCCGTATGTGTGTGTGGGTGTCTTGTGCGTGTAAAAGTACCCTTGTTAAGTAGCTGGTTACAGGAATGCGTATTTAAGTGTTCTTGTCGCTCTGATACCTTGTTTTTGAATGGTGTGCATGTGACTGTTTTTTTATGGCTGCGTATATTTGTCTGTTAGCAGCAGAGATAAATACCTACACAATTTTATTTGTTTCCGTTTGTTTTGACCTTAACGACAGCTTTTTCTAAAAACACTCATCAGCTTCAAGTAGTAAATAGAAGCAGCAGCACTTTGCAAGTTATATGCGTGATGGCTAGCCTTGTAAAAACAACAATACGAAGAAAATTATTTTCATATCACTGTTCCTATCGTTCAGAATTTTATTGCTTTGTTTTTCAAGTAAAACTGTTTTATATGGAACATTTATTTAAAGTTTCATCCAATTTTTTTTCTGGTATTCAATTTTATCTATATGTCTTCTAGTGGCATTTAAAAAGCTACCGATGGAATTTTGAATTTTGTACTTTATATTTTGTATTTTGTACTTTATATTTTGTATTTTGTATTTTGTATTTTGTATTTTGTATTTTGTATTTTGTATTTTGTATTTTGTATTTTGTATTTTGTATTATGTATTTTGTATTTTGTATTTTGCATTTTGTATTTTGTATTTTGTATTTTGCATTTTGTAGTTTGTATTTTGTATTTTTTATTTCGTATTTTGTATTTTGTATTTTGTATTTCGTATTTTGTATTTTGTATTTTCTATTTTGTATTTTGTATTTTGTATTTTGTATTTTGTATTTTGTATTTTGTATTTTGCATTTTGTATTTTGTATTTTGTATTTTGTATTTTGTATTTTGTATTTTGTATTTTGTATTTTGTATTTTGTATTTTGTATTTTGTATTTTTTATTTTGTATTTCGTATTATGTATTTTGTATTTTGTATTTTGTATTTTGTATTTTGTATTTTGTATTTTGTATTTTGTATTTTGTATTTTGTATTTTGTATTTTGTATTTTGCATTTTGTATTTTGTATTTTGTATTTTGTGTTTTGTATTTTGTATTTTGTATTTTGTATTTTGTATTTTGTATTTTGTATTTTGTATTTTGTATTTTGTATTTTGTATTTTGTGTTTTGTATTTTGTATTTTGTATTTTGAATTCTGAATTTTGAATTCTGAATTTTAAATTTTTAATTTGAATTTTGAATTTTGATGCTGATGTTGAGGTTGATGTTGATGTTAATGTTAATGTTAATGTTAATGTGTATGTTAATTTTGATGTTGATGTTGATGTTGAATGTGAAATGAAATAGTATAGAATGAAATAGTATTATATGTATGATGTGATGTGATGTTTAGTTAAGTGAAGTGATAGGATGTGATTTGTATTTGTATAATGTGATTGAAAGGGATTGGGATTGGGACTGGGATTGGGATTAATTTTGTATTAAGTTGAAATAGACTTGGAATTGACTTGAGTATCACTTGAAAACTATTTCAACACAACTTGAAGATTAATAGAAATTTTTTTGGAATTTACCTACAGTTGACTAAGAATTGACTTGGAACTGCTTTTATTTTTTTTTATGTCTAGAACTTGTCTTGGCTTGGACTTGATTTGGACTTGACTTGGATTTGACTTGGGCTTGACTTGATTTGCACTTGACTTGGACTTGACTTGGACTTGACATGGACTTGACTTGGACTTCACTTGGATTTGACTTGAATTTGACTTGGATTTGACTTGGACTTGACTTGGACTTGACTGTGAATTGATTTTGACTTGACTTGGACTTGGACTCTACTTGGACTTGGACTTGGACTTGGACTTGACTTAGACTTGACTTGGACTTGACTTGGACTTGACTTGGACTTGACTTGGACTTGACTTGGACTTGACTTGGACTTGACTTGGAGTTGACTTGGACTTGGACTTGGACTCTACTTGGACTTGGACTTGGACTTGGACTTGACTTAGACTTGACTTGGACTTGACTTGGACTTGACTTGGACTTGACTTGGACTTGACTTGGACTTGACTTAGACTTGACTTGGACTTGACTTGGACTTGACTTGGACTTGACTTAGACTTGACTTGGACTTGACTTGGACTTGATTTGGAGTTGACTTGGACTTGACTTGGACTTGACTTGGACTTGACTTGGACTTGACTTGGACTTGACTTGGACTTGACTTGGATTTGACTTGGACTTGACTTGGACTTGACTTGGACTTGACTTGGACTTGACTTGGACTTGACTTGGACTTGACTTGGACTTGACTTGGACTTGACTTGGACTTGACTTGGACTTGACTTGGACTTGACTTGGACTTGACTTGGACTTGACTTGGACTTGACTTGGACTTGACTTGGACTTGAGTAGGACTTGAGTAGGACTTGATTTGGACTTAGACTTGACTTGTACTTTACTCTGATTGGACTTGGACTTGACTTGAACTTGACCTGAAATCGCCTTGAAGTGGACTTTGACTTGAATTGAGTCCGACTTTGTACAGGGTGTTTTTTTTAGGGGTTTGTTTTTCGAATAGAGATAAAACTGGCATTTTGTGGTCAAATCTGGCAACTCTAATGTCATTTATGTTCAGTTTGGTTTGCCATTTCATCATGAACAGGTTGACAAAAGAACAACGCTTGCAAATGGGCAGAAAATGAGATTGATCTCGATGCTGATTTTCATCGCAAAATTTTGTTTAGTGATGAGGCTCATTTTTGGTTGAATGGCTACGTCAACAAGCAAAATTGCCGCATTTGGAGTGAAGAGAATCCACATGAGATCCTTGAGACGCCATTACATCCACAAAAACTGACTGTTTGGTGTGCTCTATAGGCTAGTGGAGTCATTGGGCCATACTTCTTCCGAAATAATGCTGGAGAGTCAGTTACCGTTAATGGAGACCGGTATAGAGCCATGATAACCGACTATTTTTTTCCCGAATTGGATGGCATGAATGTGGATGAGTTGTGGTTCCAACAAGACGGCGCTACATGCCACACAGCGCACGTCACAATCGATTTATTGAAGGAAACATTCGATGAGCGCATAATTTCGCGGAATGGACCTGTCAATTGGCCACCAAGATCGTGTGATTTGACACCATTGGATTATTTTCTTTGGGGATATGTGAAGTCGCTCGTCTACGCCAACAAACCAGAAACGTTAGGGGACTTGGAGGCCAACATTCGTGGCGTTATTGCCGACATACGGCCCCATATGCTCGAAAAAGTGGTTGAAAATTGGACCTGTAGAGTTGGCTTTATTCGAGCCAGCCGCGGCGGCCACATGCCCGAAATCATATTTAAACGTTAATGGCATAAAATTATCCTTCCAATAAAGCCAAATTGATGGACATTAAAACGATTTTCTTGTGTTTTATTTCAATTCGAAAAACAAACCCCGGAAAAAAACACCCTATATCAACATTATATTGAATATATAGGTATTTTATCTATGAATTCATTTCCAGTGATATCGATTTGATGACGAGCTGATACTTAATTTCTATTTACATGTTAGATATTGTTTTTTTTTATTGTTTTTACCGATTTAACCTTTTAAGAACACTCGCTTCTCGAAACAGCTTTGTTTTTGTTATAATTTTTCCATTTTGTTGTAAGTTCCATTGTGTTGCAATTACTTTAAAAAGCGCAATTTTAAAATTGTACCTCGATATGCTTCCAGGTTTTCACATTTCTACTCTGATGCTGCTGCTGCTTAACCTGCTGCACTTGTTTCTCTGTTTCTGAATTTGCTCCTCCATCCTTCTACGTTATTTTCCAATGGAAATTTTGATTTCAATTTACTTCAAGTGGCAGCAACAATAATAAAAACAAAGCAACTTGAAAAACTATCAAATGCCAAAAACAACTCCAGCCAAGCAAACGGAACAATATAAAAAGCAACCAACTTCAAGCTGTAGTTTTTAAGTGCTTGAAGATGTAAAAAAAGAAAACAATATGTATTCTTTATTTACTATTGTTTTCTCTCAAAAAATTTTTATCTCCATCTCATTTAAGTTTATTTTGCAAATTTTTATTTCAACTTAGATACTTTTTACAATTTTTATTTTTTTCTTACTTTTTGCGCTTACTTTTTTTTCCGAACTTCAAAAAGTTGTGAATTTCACTTGTAAGAAAAGTCAAATAACTGTTCAGGGGGTGGGGGTGGCAGCACAAGAAGCAAGTTTCGTTGTTGTGTTGCTCCAAAAAGTATGCTAATTTAAAATGTGTAGCAACTTTTCTTTGGTATGCGTTAACTTATACATTAACATAAGAAAATAATAGGAGGTGTGCGCCAAAGGGAAAACTCCAACCTTGTACCATGCAAAAATCCAAACAGCGTGTGGTATCAACGTCGTACAGCGTGTTCTCTATCTAGTCAAGATGCGATGTGGTGCGAGGGTTGAGTAGCGAAGCGCTGCGCAAGAAAGAGGATTGCCGCAGGATATCACTTTTAATGGCAAATCGTGTGCGATTTGAATTTATTTTTATATCTGAATTGGTTGTCGTTTTGTGCTTTTAGTGTTGCTATTAAATCGTCTACCAGGGAACATGGAGTAGTAGTGGGAAGAAAGTGGAGTGGTTAGAATGAACTTGATTGAGTGGAGCAAAGAAAAACGTGGCTATTGAAAGTTATGTGGGTAAATTAGATGAACATAAAATTAAATTGGATTAGTTATTTTAATTGCAATCTCATAAAATATTTATGAAGAACCTAAGCTACTGCGATAATTCAGTTCCGTATCAGTTTGTATTGATGATATTCTTGGTTTGAAATTGACTCTTGAGACATTCAGGAGAGAAGTTGCGGCATATTAAAGAGGTGATGCGACTGGTATTCTTCAGTCTGTTTTCTGGATTTCCGCTTCATTCAATCGTCTTCTGGATTGAAAAGTATGTCCTGTACAATAAAAAAGTTGGTTTTTTTTTTGTTTGTTTTGATGTGACAAAGACAAGAAGACAAATTGGGTTATTTAATTGAATTGATGAGCATTACGAGGACTGCCTTTGAAATCTTGCGCCTCGGTATCACTTAGCATTGCCAGATGAATTTTAGTTGCTAAAAATATACACTTTTTACAAAAATTCAAAATTGCTTTTTAACAAAAATTTATTTTAGAGTTGGCTTAGTTATTATTTTTAACTGAAATTTGTTTAAAATATCGATTTTTATTTACAATAATTACAATTATGAAACTGTCGAAACTGCGACTCTGACCTCGATATTAGCGATGAATAATAAATTTGGATTCGATCACTTTTATTCAGTACTAGCTATTTCCCGCCGCGCGTTGCTGCACCCAGCAATTATATGGGAACGCAATAATTATATTCAAAACTTTTCTTAGACCCATAGCTTGACACCACTGTCATTCTCAACTGCCCGTTACTATTTTCCAATAGCAGGACAACACCAAATAGTAACTCCATTCTGAGTTTATATGTAAGTACTGTAGCTTTTACTTCCAAAGCTATTAGATTTTTAAACTGTATGTGTGAAGCTTCACCCCCTTGTTTAATGCTCTTCCCAGTTTTTTAAGTAGAAGGACATCACCAGGTGGTTATTCCATTCCTAGTTTCATTATGATGGGTGCCAAAATGCCAAAGTCGATGTGAACAGCAATCTATTTTTGAACATATGTACTAAAACCAGAATATTTTTAAAACCGGGATATTTCTACATAGTGTCCTTCTTTGTGTCAATACGAATCCATCAAGCTCAAAATTGTAAAAATCGAACGACCCGTTATAGAGTTGTGCGTGCACACACGGACGGCAGTCTCTTTTATATATCTCAGGTGTCAATACCATTATAAGTTTCAATGTTTTGTGACTTTTACGTCAGATATTCTGTATCGTATATCGGTCCACACCCCTTTTCTCATGCACGTGCCAGTTTTCCAGTAGAAAGACTTTGGCAATTAGTAGCTCCATTTAGTTCCAAAGCTATTCGATATCAAAAATTTAGCTTGTATGGTCGGAGCCACACCCCTTTTTCCAATGTCCCTTCCAGTTCTCTTGTAGAAGGACATCAGTAAGTGGTAACTTCATTCTGAATTACAATGTTCTATTACTTTTACTTCCATATCTATTCTGAATCGAAAATTTGACTTGTCATATGGATATAGATTATTGGCTATAACTTTTGATTGGTAAAAGATACCAAGATAAATTTTTCTAATAAATTATATTTTTAGCTTGTAAATTTATTCAAAAATATAAAAACATAATATTGGTTAAAAATGTTCTTCCAAAAAATTAAGGCCTTGTGTTTTGAATCACGGTTTTTAACATGTGCGTAAAATTTAAACAAACTTTAAAGCTATTTAGTTATAACACTTATTAGCTTTTGAAAAAGAGTTGAATTTAAATTATTTTTACAACAAAAACAATTTCTGAGCCTATTTTTGAGGAAAACTCCAATATTTCCGACCTTTTTTGAAAAAAATATTTCAAATATATATATTGTATATACTCAACTAACGGTATTTTTGAAATAAGGTTTTTAGAGTATTTTGATGACGCTTCAAGACAAAAAAAAATCCAAAAAATTTTATGAAAAAAACAGCGGAGATATTTGAATCGAAAGTTAAAAAATAACATTTCTGATGTTTTGTTTATCATTTTTGTGCAACGATATCCTTGTACTAAAATTTTTCATAGTTTTCAAGATATATTCATGTTTTTGGAGTCAATTTGACGGAATTTTGTTTTTTATATCATTTAAACGAAAAATCATTATTCATCAAATATTGCTAAACCGGTTTTGCTAAGGGAAAGATTTCGCTTCTAAAATTTCATTGTAATGAGAATTTTCGTAGTATAGAAGATATGTTAGTGTTTTTGGTATCAAAATAACGGACATTTTTTTAATTTTACTCAATTTAAGAAAAAACTTATATATTGCAAAACAGTCCTCGAACCTTAAAACCACTGTATACCAATTTTCATTCTAATGGCATGGCGGTTTGGGAGTTGTAGCCGATTATGTAAAAAAAAATTTGTACTACAATCTGGTGTCCAAGGTGGATCAAAACGGATAGTGCTGAAAGGCTCATCATTCGTGAAAACCACTATATACCAATTTTCATTTTATTCGCATGGGCGGTTTGGGAGTTTAAGGTGGTTTTGCTAAAAATGTTGTACTACAGCGCCCTCTGGTGTCCAAGGTGGATCAAAACAGAAAGTGCTAAAAGACTCATCGTACGTGAAAACCACTATATACCAATTTTCATTCTATTCGCATGGGCGGTTTGGGAGTTTAAGGTCGTTTTGCTAAAAATGTTGTACTACAGCGCCCTCTGGTGTCCGAGGTGGATCAAAACAGATAGTGCTAAAAGGCTCATCGTTCGTGAAAACCACTATATACCAATTTTCATTCTATTCGCATGGGCTGTTTGGGAGTTTAAGGTGGTTTTGCAAAAAAAGTTGTACTACAGCGCCCTCTGGTGTTCAAGATGGATAATAAATGATAGCCCACAAACACGCACCGAACCAAAAACCTTCTATACACAAATTTTCATGCTAATCAAATGAGTAGTTTAGGAGTCTATTGCATAGTTACATACGACATTTAGTTCCAAAGCAATTCGATATCATAAATTTGGCCTGTGTGGCCAAATTCCCCCTTGTCTAATGTTCGCTAAAATATATAATAACTACCTCTTGGGCCCATAACGTCTAAATATCAAGTTCCACTATCAAAACATGTACAACTCAGGAATAATAATGATTTCTAAAAAGTGGGCGTATATATAGTTAGACCACGCCCAGTTTTAGTATAGCCGACAGTAACCATACGAACTTATTTACCAAATTTTAGTCTAATACGACCAAAAAAGTCTTATATATAGCATTTTTATTGATTTGTAGGTGGTAAAGAGGGTATGGAAAAGGTTTAATATGCCTATATTTTTCGCGCAAATGCAAACTAAAGTGAGACTTGCCAAATTATTCCTATATTTCATTTATTTGCTATTACCCTTGCAAATATTTCCCCATATACACCATATGAGCGCACCTGTATTTTTTCACAGCTGTATTGTTGATAAGTTCACTAAAATGCCTATAATTCATGAACCATTACACATACAAAGACGGTTTGGACAAAAAAACCTTTATATTGACGTCACCTTTCATGGAAAATTTCCAGAAACAAAATCGGTTCACGCATTACAGAGAACATCAATTTCACACACAATGCAACTTATTTTTATATATATATAGATTTTAGTTTCTTGCTGACTTAGGAGACTGCTCGAGGCCGTTAAACTGATTTATGTTGATGTTTATACGTGAAAACGAAAAGATTATTTTGGTGAAACGCATCACCCAACCATTTTTCAAAAATCGAAAAAATAACATTTTCAAACTACCCACATAATTTTTTGCCGAAATCGAAAATATTCAAATCCAAGTGCATAGAAGTTAAGAAAAATATCCATTCTTGTGATTTAAGCCAAAAACCATTCAAAAATTATAATCTTTGGGGATGCCTCCAAAAAAGGCGAAACGCTTCACCCCACCGCAGCCTACAATATTTTACTGCTATTCATTTCGCAAAGAAAAAGTGGTAATTTCACTTACTGAACAGTAGTTTGAAAATAGTATTTCAGCAAAAAAATTAAATGAACATTTTCGGTTGATGATTTTTTGCGATTTTCAACGTGGACTTACAAGAAAAGAATACATGGATGAACTTAGTTCGACTTTTGATGTGATGAAGCACCACACCCAGTTACTATAAAACGCGAGTTCAGTGACATACCGTGAGATGGATATACCCATCCTTGGGCATTAGTGGAACAAAGATACATTCGATTTTACATGAGAATTAAGGCGTCCGGAAGATTTGTTCCCATTGGATACCAAATAATTTGACAGTTGCTCAAAACAAGCGCGTGTTGATTTGTGCAAGGAGATGCTAAAAAAAGAACTGTTAATGCTGAATGGTATCAAACATCGAAGGAAGATCATCCTCCATCACATCAGCTCAAACAAAAGAGTTTTAGACAAAAAAGGTAGAAATAATGCATGGCTAACGTTTTGTACGACCGAACTGGCCATTGAGGCCTTCAAAAACCTAGTTTCGGAGGTACTAACCTCAGAGTGTAAAAACTGTTTCGAAAATTGGTTCAAGCAAATGCAAAAGTGTATTGATCACCTTGGAAAATAGTTTGAAAATCAACAAAAGCATTGTTAGGCGCAAGATTTAAAAGCAAAGCCCTCGTATGTACTGTGAATTTGAAATTTAACAAAGTCGTATGAAAACTTGGCCTACCTCCCATAGTAAGTGACGTCATCGAAAATGGAAAATCTTCAAGTGACGTCAAAAAGCTTTGACAGTAAGCTTTGACTTGATATTTTAGACGTGAGTTTTGATATTGAAGACCTACTCTTATTTGAAATTTGAAAAAGAATTGAATGAACTCTATGACTATCCACCTAACACTGTGACGTCATCAATATATAAAACCTATATAATTTAGAAAATACTGTGAAACACGCACAGCTGAGGGAAGGGGTATTTTGACTTCGGTTTCATCTGATATTTTTTTAACTAGTTTTTTGTAAACTTTAAATCGCTGTCAGTGATTTTTCAAGGTTAGTCCGTGACTTTTTGTTATTTGGCGTTTTACTGAAGCTAAATTTAGAACCATTTAATTTTAGAAATCCTTTGAAGTGCACGCCTTTGATGTCCTTTATGAAATTCTAAAAACTCAATTTCCAAAAGCATAATAACAGCATTTTGCGCTGGATTTCCGAGATACTTTTATGTGACATTCAATCAATTTGCCAAAGTTTCTCTCTACCATCTACTGCTGCTTAGTTTTCAACATCTACTTAATAGTTTTTTACTATTTTTTTGGTTGCCCTTTATCTTGCTATTGCACTGAAATGCATGCAGATGTCGCTGTCAACATGCAATTTGCGTTCGTATTAAGGATCTTATAATGTCAAACACACATACACACACAAACACCAACAAACACTCAGTCACACACAGGCTCATGCTAACATAAGCTTGTGTGTGTTGGGTACATTTTGACGACAAAGTCAAATGGAAAATCAAGTCTTTGAAAAATCCAAAGCCAGTCACTGCGTTGAGCTCAGCTGAGCTCAGCTGTCTCAACGCATTGACTTTGACTTTGGTTGCCGTTCGAGGTTTTTTTTTTATTATGTTGTCAAGGCTGCGGGTGAAAAGATGTTATTGTTAGTGTGCATCAGTTTGTTGTCGTTCTCGTTGTAGTTGTCAACATATTTTTTGTTGTTTGCATACCCATGCAGTTCTTAACACTGTCATCAGCATCATCTCCATCATCATCTCCGTCATCATCCGCACCATCATCATCATCATCATAATGATTTTCATTCTGATTATTACCATCATTGTTGTCATCATAGACTTCAGCATCGTTGTCGCCCTCAACGCTATGTTGAGATCATTTGCAATGTTTCGCCTTGAATAAGTCCTTGCATGCAATTTTCTTCTTTAACTCTCTAGTTTTTTGCAGTTTTTTGACATTCTGTTTTGTTGTAAAATTTAATATTTCATGCTCTTTTTTTTGCCATTATAACTGTGCTTTACATATTTAATATCAAATTGACTCATTGCTTGACTACTTCGATACACTTCTGCTGCATGTCCCAAACGCATTACTTCTGATAAGCACTTCAAATTCATCGGTAGCAGAATTTATTAGCTATTCACTGCCTAATTAACTTGGCTAAACAACAGCGCTAAGAGCAGCGCTTGCCTATGCTGCCAATTTAGCATTCATCCCCCAACCCTAGTCAATATTTGCCCTATTCTCTGCTGCGCACGTACGAATTTCTGCCACAACTCGCTGTTGTGGTTGGCAGCGCTTCTCTTTATTTTGCCATTATTTTTTCTTTTGCAATTTTTTTATTTTTTTTTTTTTATTGCCATTGTTTGTTAGTGAAAATGCCAAATTGTATTCATTAGCAAAGACAAATGGTATTCAATCAAATGATGTGCCTTGCAGCTCCTTCTCCCACTACATTGACATGCAAATGTGGCACTTGAAGTTGTAGGTTTCGCATGGCGGATTGAAAGACAGCTTTTCCACTATAATTGTAAGAAACTTTGGTAACAAGCAACAAAAACAATAACAACAACAACAACAATTTAAACAACAACAACAACAACAATAGCACAAAAGCATAGAGAAGTATTGCGTAAAATCATTTCAATTCCAATAAGCTTGAGCCCTATAATTGTACACTCAAGTGGAATTGTTAGTTATCATTTTGATTTTATTATGTAAGTTATTATGAAAATCCTTGCTGAAAATTACTTGAAGGTTGAAAATTTTGTAAGCATCACTTTTAGCAGCATTCATTAAAGACTAGCACTTCAGAAAGTGCTTGACTAAAAAGTATTTCTTATTGCTTACAAGTTTTTTGAGCTGCTTATCCCTCTGAGAGATGGAAAATTTCCCAGATGTTATTTTTTAAGACAACGGAGAGACCTTCAATTGTTTCCCTCCAATGACATAACATAGTGTATATAAAAAGAAATGGAGTGTCTATCGAAAGGGAATGCTACCTACATTCTATATTTCCCAGGTATTCTATAGAATGTAGGAAGCATTCCCTTTCGATAGACACTCCATTTCTTTTTATATACACTATGTTATGTCATTGGAGGGAAACAATTGCAGGTCTCTCCGCTGTCTTAAAAACCCAGCAGTTATTTTGGAGTCAATTGAAAAAGTGAACTAGTTCATTTCTAGCGCAGTTCGGTAGCTCTGAAAAAGTAAAAAAGGCGTTCAGTATAGAACAGTTATCTTTGATTTTGTTTTCAAAAGTATTGCTGACAAAAATAAACGCGTTCTGGCTACTTTTTAAAATTTGTTGCGCACAAGAAAAAATAATAAAAAAAAAATGTTTATAGACAAAATGTTTTCTGGATTGTGGATGGAAAAGATGGTACAAGTGAGATCTTTAGGACCTTTCCATTGCACTAAATTCTTACACTTTTGATATGTTCAGTTTAAAACTAGTTAAAAAAAACTTTCCAAAGCTTTTATGTTCATAAAGCAATTAATATATTGTTGATAATAAAACAAAATAGAAAAACTGAAAATGATAAGATTTCCAATATTATAATATATATAAATAACTTTTAAAGTTTGATCAAGAAATTAATGGGAAAAGTTATTTAAAATTATTTTTTACTTTGTAGTGATTTTGACGTCGGTTTTTTTTTTTTTTGTTAAAAAGTTTTTATTTCTTCCTTTTTAGAGAATATGAAAAATTTTATGTAATAGTATTCTTGAGTAAAATTTCAAAAATGACACTTTGTTCTTAAGAAATTTGTTTGATTAATTCCTGAAAGTTTGTTGGGTATTATCCATTTCTGTCTCTTTACAATTTTTATTAAAGTGCCACGCCCTTTCTCTAATTCCGCCCACTTTATTGACCGTACTTTATAATGATTCTACCTAACCCTGTGCCAAATTTCAGTTCCCAAGTATCAATATTAACCGATATATAATAATTTCCTTAAAGTGCCACACCCTATGTATAATCCCGCCCACTTTTGTAATGATTCTACCTACTCCTTTACCTGAATACCCAATATTAGTACCCTAGTGTCAATATTAACTGAGATATAGTATTTTAATAATATTGACACACCCCTTTGTTGAATAACGCCCACTTTATTGACTGCAGTTTGTAATATTTATGCCTACCCATGTACTTAATATCAGCAACCTATTGTCACTATATACTGAGATATAGTATTTTAATAATATTGCCACGCCCCTTTGTTCAATAGCGCCCATTTTTTTACCGTAATTTTTAGTAACTGTGCCTACCCATGTACTAAATTTCAGTACCCTAGTATCAATATTATTCGAGATACAGTGTTTTTATAATATAATGACTGTAGTTTGTAATAGATACGCCTACCCATGTGCTAAATTTCAGCACTCTAGTGTCAATAATATTCGATATATAGTGGGTTTCTAATATTGCCACACCCCTTTGTCGAATGACGCCCACTTTTCTTACAGTAATTTTTAAAAATTATGTCAACCCCTGTACTAAATTTCAGTACCGTAGTGTCAATACTATTCGAGATACAGTGTTTTTCTAATATGACCACACCCCTTTGTCAAAAACCGCCCACTTTATTGACCGTAATTTGTAAAAGTGCCTATTCCAGTATTTTTACTGTAAATTTCAGTACAATAGTGTCAATATTAACTGAAATACAGTGTTTTTCTAATATTGGCACGCCCCTTTGTCGAATATCGCCCCCTTTTTTAAAAAAGGACCTCCGCGTTCATGATATCTATCTGTTGACAAAAAAAGTTTAGAAGTTATCGATGCACATACATTAAAAAAAAAAAAAAAAAAAAAAAAAAAGCGGACAAACCAACGAACTTGAGAACCTCCTCCTTTTTGAAGTCGGTTAAAAAGAACCACTTTCAGGCTACTGCGAAAGCAACCAGTTTAAAAATGTTCCTAATGCAACTAGTTCAAATATAGGGAAAAAGGAGTGTTTCGGGGGACGATTGTCTTTTCCTATGACATCAACCCGCAAAAAGCGTCAGTTCGTTCAATGTTAAAGGGTATTGTAGTGGAACTAGTACTGATCCTTTTTGGAACTAGTTCAGAACTATTTCAAATTTGGTCCACTTTTCTGCTGGGAAATAATGTGGAAACATTACTCTCCATTGCCTTAAAAATTGATGTGGAAACAACAACAAATAAATAACAACTATGACCGCTTTGAAATTTGTCAAGAATTGAAAGCAATTATTTTGACGTTCTCTTTTATACCTGACGAGAGCTTCTACATTGGTCAATAATTGAATTCAATTTCATATCTTCTTTACTTGTTTTCTATATACGAGAGGCCATGGTAGAATTACAAGGTAGGGCCGAGTCGCTTAATGCCCTCACGCGTCAACGAAGAGTGGATAATAAAAAGGTTGGCTAATTGTCAAAATGGCGAAGTTCGTAGAAACCTCAAATGAAATAAAAATATTACGTTTTCAAGTTGTAAATAGTGCAGACACGTTTGTTAAGTTTGTGTTAATTTAAGTGGAAATATTGTAAAACCATTGTAAATGAATCAATAAAATGCCGAGGAATTGTTCAATTCGCAGAAAAGCTTGTAAAAAATTTAACCTCAAATCAACTGCGAAAAATGAACATAAAGAAACTAGAGATGAACAGCTGATTTTGACAACCAGCCCGCATTTCTCTACTTTCTACTCCATTCTTCTCCGGAGCTTACAATAATTTCTTAGTCCTTGCTTGGTTTTGATTTTAATTTATACTGGAAACCCTACAGCGAATACACTGGAAAAATAACATTAACTTTGAATTGAACACAATGTGTTCAAAATTTGCCTTTTTTTACATATGTTTTTCAAAAGTTTTAAGCACATTTGCTCTTAATTTGACGAAATTTGTTGCAAGCTCTTTTAAAATGTTTTTATTAGCTTCGCTTTATTTGTCTGTCCCGTACAAATCTTGGAATCCATTTTTAGCCAACTTCCTGCTGAGCTAGAGTTTTGAAACTTAAAATGAAGCTCAGAACTGGACAACAACACAATATTATTTATTGTTTGTCTGTGCGTTTATTTGTTTGGCTAAAATGCGAAATTATTTGATACATACATACGTACATATTAAAAATCAAACAAAAAAAAATTAAAAGCTCATTGACATTTTTCAATTTCAAAAATTCACAACTGAAGTGAATTAATTACCTCATTTAGAAAATATTTTTGTGTAAGTCCTGTAGATCAGAGCGTAAAGCGATAGCCTTATTATACGCTAGGTAGTGAGTTCGAGCCTCAACAATGTGAATGAATTTTTCGTTTTTTTTTTAAGAAACAAATTCAAATTTTTTAAAATTCACCACTGAGGGTTTAAAAAAATTGTAAAAAAAGTTATTTTGTTTAAATAAAATTTTTTTTTAGTTATTTTTAAAAATTAGTTTGATTTATTGCTATTAAGAATATCTTTTTGTGTAAGTTCTGTAGCTCAGAGCGTAAAGGAATCGCCTTATTATACGCTAGGTATTGAGTTCGAGTCTCAACAATGTGAATGAATTTTATTTTTGTTTTTAAAACTTTAAAAATTCACAACTGAATTGAATTTATAACCTCATTAAGAAACTATTTCGTGTGAGTTCTGTTGCTCAGAACGTAAAGAAATCCTTTTATAAACGCTATGTAGTGAGTTCGAGCCTCGACAATGTTAACGAATTTTTTGTTATTTTAAGACAACAAATTCAGCATGCGTTTTTATGAGAACTTAAAGCACCACTCTAGCAGAAATTATTTAAAACTTTTTAGTTCGTTTTAAAAACATGGCATATTAAAAATTTTTTTTACTTATATTATTATTTTAAACACAAAATACGTTAAATTAATAAGAATTATAGTCAATTTTAAAACATGTTTTTTTCAGAGTTCTATTGCTCATTTTCATCTTAGTTTTCCCGCAATTGGAACATTGAAAAGCTAATGCTTTATTGAACAAAGTTATAATTCTTAGCGGCAGCTTGCCAACGGTTGTATTTTTACGATGATCTTTCCAATTCTTTGCAGTTTACAAGTGGTTTTAGTGCCTGAAAGCTTTTCAATAAAAGATGATTTTCTCTTCTCAAATTATTTCTCTTCTTTAAATTGTATACCAACGCTTTTTTCTCCGGCTACCCATAGATTTGTTTCAGTTTATATCTCATATACGTGGTTTGGCTTACATGCATGTTATGTTACATCGTATATGTGTTGTGTTGTGTTGTATTCTAGTTAGATTTTATAAATTTATTACATACATAACTGTTATTTATTTGCGACAATTTATCAAAGTACTTCGTTTTCAGTTTTGTTTTCCTTACTTCTTTGTTTTCTTTTTACTCTTCCAACATTCACTTTGTATGCATTAGTTCAGTTTTTTTTTTTTTAATATATGTGGCCAAATTGGTTAAATTGGCCAAGACTCTACAAAATGATAAACAACATCCTTAGGCAAGTAAGTATGTATGTAGGCTTATCATTTGGCATTTAAATTTTTTATATGAACGTATGGGAATGTGTGTGTGTTTGTTTGGGAGAAATAGTCTTGCATAACTAGAAAGATTGCAAATGTTGGAGACATTTTTTATGTGAATTGGTTATTTAATAGGTGTCTACCAGAATTTGCAAACTTTTTCTTTTAAAGAGTTAAGCTTTTAATAATTATACTTGTCAACAGTTCTAAGTTGCTTTTCAAATATTTAAGAAAGCATAGCTTGTAGCTATTTACAAGTGCTTAAAAATTTTAAACAAATTTTTTTTAAATTCCATTTTTAAGAAAGAAAAGATTTTAACTTTAAGATGGTTTCTTTTGACTTTCAAGAAAATAACTAGTAGCTGCACATGCATTAACATATTTTAAACTTTTGAATACCAGTCACAACAATTCGCAAACAGCTTCGGTTCGAAGAATGTGAAATGATATTGTAGTGGGATGAATACTAACTAGACCAAGTCAAATGCTACTTTGTATAGAATCCTTGTACCCCCCCCCCCTTCAAAAACACAATTGTTGCAAATAAAGTAATTAGATACCTTGAAAGTCCAAAAATTGTCAAAAATGATCCGGTTCTGTTCGAAAATTTGGTTTTCTGTGAGTAGTTTTTTTTTTGTGTAACATAGAAGTAAGTACTTTTGTTTTTTTTCGTAAATTTGAAATGCATTTGAAAAATTGATAATCATTTCATATAAAATTACTCTCCGAAAATCGGATTTTTTAATAGAATCGGGCCATTTTTGACAATTCTTGCAATTTTAAGAGGTCTTATTACTTCATTTGAAATCATCGAGTTTTTCAGGAGGGGGGGGGGGGGGGGGCACGAAGGATTTCAGATACTTTAACAAAATCCATACAAATGTGACTTGCTCTTATGAATACTGGTGCTTTCTGGAACTAGTTTAGAACTAAAGGGTGTCCCATAAGTCCCAGACATTTTAATTTTTTTAATATCATAAGACGTATTGATTTGTTGAAATGTCTGTGAGTTTTATTGAATTATAAAGAAGAAACATGGAGGTTACAGTGGCGGATCCAAAAGCTTCATTTGGTGGGGGCGATCGTAGTTCGTCAACTCAAATCAAAAGCAATAAAATATTCTATAAAATGTAAAAATCGTTTTGTGGAATAATCCGAAAATGGCGATATTTTAAAAACCAGTTTTTCGAATATATTAAATAAAAAATAGTTAACTAGTTTTCAGTGACTTTGTGTGCACACGAATTAAAAAAACATTTTACATAACTTATATAAAAAAAAACATTTTAAAAAAAAAACAGACTTCAAAATCACTACAAATTAAAAAATAATTTTAAATAACTTTTCCCATTTATTTCTCGGTCATATTTTAAAAGTTATTTATATGTATTATAATATTGGAAATCTTATCATTTTCATTTTTTCTATTTTGTTTTATCATCAATATATTAATTGCTTTATGTTCATAAAAGCTTTGAAGTCGGCGCTTATCTTACTATGTCGAAATCTTTTTATTTGAATTTTTTCTACTTTGTTTTATCATTAAAATATTATTAACTTTATGAATATAAAAGCTTCTTAGCGATTTTTTTTTCTTTCAGTTGGCAATTTTTGAGTACGCTGAATGTAGCCAATGTGTTCCATGCATTATTTGTGCTGCTGTTACACACTATGTCATATTCAATATGAGCTTTACAAACTCACCCAACTGGTTTGAGTGAGAATTTTAATGTGTACAAAGCACCAAATAGTGCAGGGAAGGTAAAAGATCATGATTGTGTGTCAAAGATGAGCGCCGACTTCAAAGCTATTATGTTCATAAAGCAATTAATATATTGATGATAATAAAACAAAATAGAAAAAATGAAAATGATAAGATTTCTAATATTATAATACATATAAATAACTTTTAATATATGGCCAAGAAATGAATGGGAAAAGTTATTTAAAATTATTTTTTACTTTTTAGTGATTTTGAAGTCGGTTTTTTTTTTGTTAAAAAGTTTTTATTTCTTCCTTTTTAGAGAATATGAAATATTTTATCTAATAGTACATATTCTTGAGAAAAATTTCAAACATGAAACTTTGTTCTTAAAAAATTTGTTTTATTAATTCCTGAAAGTTTGTTGGGTATTTTCCATTTCTGTTTCTTTACAACTTTTAGTGCCGCGCCCTTTATCTAATCCCGCCCACTTTATTTACCGTATCTTATAATGATTCTACCTAGCCCTGTGCCAAATTTCAGTTTCCAAGTATCAATATTAACCGTAATATAGTAATTTCCTTAAAGTGACACCTTTTGTGTACAATCCCGCTCACTTTTTTAATGATTCTACCTACCCACCTACTTGCATACCAAATATTAGAACGCTAGTGTCAATATTAACTAGATATAGTATTTTAATAATATTGACACTCCCCTTTGTTGAATAACGCCCACTTTTTTGGCCGTAATTTTTAGTAACTGTACCTACCCATGTACTAAATTTCAGCACCCTAGTGTCAATATTATTCGATATATAGTGTGTTTATAATATTGCCACACCCATTTATCGAATAACGCTCACTTTCTTTACAGTAATTTTTAAAAATTGTGTCTACCCCTGTACTAAATTTCAGTATCCTAATGTCAATCCTATATGAGATACAGTGTTTTTTTAATATGACCACTTTGTCAAATAACGCCCACTTTATTGACCGCAATTTGTAATAATTGTGCCTACCCCAGTATTTTTACTCTAAATTTGAGTACCCTAGTGGCAATATTAACTGAAATAAGGTGTTTTTCTTATATTGACACGCCCCTTTGTCGAATATCGCCCACTTTTTTAAAAAAGGACCTCCGCGTTCATGGTATCTATCAGTTGACAAAAAATTACGGAAATCGTTCAAGTGGTTTAGGAGTTATCAATGTACATACATTTAAAAAAAAAAAAAAAGCGGACAAACCAACGAACTTGAGAACCTCCTCCTTTTTGAAGTCGGTTAATAAAAAGGGATATATAAAATTTTTGGCTTACAATTTGGATTAAATGACTTAGTTCATAATCTCCCGGTTTGAAAAATCTAATCACAACACGAAATCTAATCTATGTTCCCGTGTTTTGGCATATCTATCGATGACTTGATACACAATCACTTAATGTCATAATGAATATTCAATAAACCAAGTCCGTTCAATCTTTCTTCTGTTATCGTAGATCTCAAATAGGTTTTAATTCTCTACAATGTAGAAAATGATCTTGCAGCAGTTGCTCCACTTGAAGGCAATATTATTAAAATTTTAAAAAGAGTATGAATAAGAGGATATACTTCAGCATCACAGCAGTGTAATAGTTGCATTGCACAAGTACTTGAATCATACTTCTCTCTTTCACATTACAAGTGCCACATCTGCAACTCATTAATCAAACCTCAGTCTTTCTAAAACCTCTGAAGATTCTTTGAAGAAAATGTAATTTTTGGCATTTTAATTTCTACTCCAATATTATTTGCAATATTTTTAACTTCTTTAAAAAGAGTTTCAAATTTTATCTCACAGGGTTCTCGTTACTTCTGTAATAAATTTAAAGTATCTTGAATCGTATTCTTATCTGATTTAACATCAATTTGTTTTTTCTGAAGGAAATATCTGAGGGCTTGTGTGTTACTCAACACATCAGAGAGGCAAGAGACTGCAACTAAAAAATTCGTCTCACAAAGAACAATTCTCAAAGCATTTGCTTTTGGCGACGTTTTCGAATCATGCCACTGAGATATATGGTGTAGGGTTTCAATCATTTTTGAAAGCGCAAAACGAAATTGCAAAAATCCATCATGTCTCTTGACCCATCTAGTTTCACAAATGCTTTATTCTGAATATGTTTTTAGACTAGCTTAGAGAACTTGTATATTCACAAAGCATTGGGGGGGGGGGGGGGGGGGCGATCGCCCTTATCGCCCCACCGTGGATCCGCGCTTGGGAGGTTATTGATGAAATATAACATTGCTCAATCGACCTTGCTTGCACAAGCGAGCCCTCTTAATGAAATTTTCCATGAAATTCTGGCTTGATTCTCGATCAAGCGTTGCAATGGCCAGTTGGATTTCCGGTTTCAGTTACGGAATCGTTTGGGGTTTATTGATATAGACCTTTCCTTTGTGGTAACAGCAAGTTTCAGCCTCATTTTCGAAGAAGAATAATCCAATGACACTACCCGCCCAAAATCCAAACAGTTCATCGTTGTGGGTGCATAGAAAGATATTGGAACCTCTTTGATTCTCTGTGCCCAGATTGCGCCAGCTCTGCTTGTTGACGTAGCCCTTTATATGAAAATGGGTTCGTCACCGAACATGATTTTCTTCGCAAAATCGTGATCAACTTGATGATGTTCCAACGCCCAATCTGAGAACATTAGATGCTGCGCATGATCTGCTGGGGCTTAGGTTCTTGGATCAACTGAACCTTGTAAGCGAGCAGATGCAGATCTAACACCAAACCAAAACAGTTCTTTGCGAACAGTATTTGCAAAATTTCCCCTATCTTTGTAGTGAATTTTCATAATTTGTACGCGTTGCTCGACCGTGAATTTCTCCATGACTAGGCCATGCTTGCTGTTGACAGCTGTCATAGATTTAGCCCTCTACGCATGTCATAAAAAAGTAATACCCGAATCGAATTGTCTGTGACTTTGGGCATCTTTTTTCACAATTTGGTCTAGGCATGTTTGTGTAGGGTTTTGTTTTTTAAATTATTTTTTTATTTTTCGAATGCAGTTGCTCCAACTTTCACCGAATTATAAGATTTGTTAAAAAAAAACAAGGAAAAATATAAAATTCAATAAAAAATGTTTAAATATTACAACATGTAACACGTAATAAAGGGTATTTTTTTAGAGGAATAGAACTTCGAATTGAAATAAAACACAAGAAAATCGTTTTAATGTCCATCAATTTGGCTTTATTGGAAGGATAATTTTATGCCATTAATGTTTAAATATGATTTTGGGCATGTGGCCGCCGCGGCTGGCTCGAATAAAGCCAATTCTACAGGTCCAATTTTCAACCACTTTTTCGAGCATATGGGGCCGTATGTCGGCAATAACGCCACGAATGTTGGCCTCCAAGTCCCCTTACGTTTCTGGTTTGTTGGCGTAGACGAGCGACTTCACATAGCCCCAAAGAAAATAATCCAATGGTGTCAAATCACACGATCTTGGTGGCCAATTGACAGGTCCATTCCGCGAAATTATGCGCTCATCGAATGTTTCCTTCAATAAATCGATTGTGACGTGCGCTGTGTGGCATGTAGCGCCGTCTTGTTGGAACCACAACTCATCCACATTCATGCCATCCAATTCGGGAACAAAATAGTCGGTTATCATGGCTCTATACCGGTCTCCATTAACGGTAACTGACTCTCCAGCATTATTTCGGAATAAGTATGGCCCAATGACTCCACCAGCCCATAGAGCACACCAAACAGTCAGTTTTTGTGGATGTAATGGCGTCTCAAGGATCTCATGTGGATTCTCTTCACTCCAAATGCGGCAATTTTGCTTGTTGACGTAGCCATTCAACCAAAAATGAGCCTCATCACTGAACAAAATTTTGCGATGAAAATCAGCATCGAGATCAATCTCATTTTCGGCCCATACACCAAAATCACGACGCATTGCATGGTCTCGCGGCTTTAATCTTCCATAAAGTCGATGGACAAAGCTCCAATTGCTGTGCACGGTGGCGAATCGATTCATTCGGGTCCTCTTCAACATTTTGCTCTACAGCGGCAATTGTTTCTTCGGTGCGCACTGTTTGACGTCTCTGCGGATGCGTATTATTACATAGAGTAAACGTAGTGCGAAAACGACCCATGGTTAACCGAATTAATTGCTCTGATGGACGATTATGTCAACCATAAAATGGACGGAGCTTGCGGTAAACTTCGTGAACTGAACCATTATTTTCGAAATAAATTTGCACGATTTGCAAGCGTTGTTCTTTTGTCAACCTGTTCATGATGAAATGGCAAACCAAACTGAACATAAATGACATTAGAGTTGCCAGATTTGACCACAAAATGCCAGTTTTATCTCTATTCGAAAAACAGACCCCTAAAAAAACACCCATTATTACGAACACATAATTTTTCTTGAACGTTTTTTTGCAATTTTATATTTCTAACAAAAATACTAAAAAAACATCTGAAACGAAACATTTCAACAATGAATTTCTGCCATCTTTCAACAATGAAAATAATTAAATTCCACTTCACAACTATTCTGAACTTTAATTGAAGAGAACCTAGGTTTTATTATTTGAAAAAAAAAATATTGATTTGTTTTATTACTTGAAAAGCAATTCAATGTAGAAACCACTTCAAAAATAACTTATTACCTAACATCACTACAACTGCTGTTGTACATCGATAAAAAAACTTGAGTGAAATACCAGAAAAAACAAAATATAAATAAAGATTTTAAGCTGCTGTCTAGTAACTAGGAAAAATCAAATCTTTTGCAAATGCAACAAAAATTTGATGAGCGAATCATAAAATTCAATGTTGATATTATATGAAACTCCTGCCAACAACAACAACATCCTTAAGAGTGCTTAAAGTTCAAGGTTTAAGGCAATCAAATTGCACTGAAAAAAATGAACATGTTATGACCACTTCTTAAGTACCTGCGCAATAATGTTGCACCAACAATAAAAGTAAAAACAGAAAATATAAAAACAAATAAAGAAAAAACAGTCCGAGTGGACGAACAGACAGTATCGCATGACAAGAGAGTGCGAAAGGACATGCAGTGTAATACGCTGAATTACACCATGTTGAATGATGCCCGACAACGAGAGCTCCGATGATGATGATGATGATGATGATGATGATGATGATGAAGATGATGATAAAAACAGCTAAAGTGCTGTCGCATACCGATGATCTAGGGTAAGCGTTGCAGCAGTCACGTTCGTTTCAGGCACACTTTGTGGCAGGAGAGGGCATCAGAAAAAAAAAACAAACAAATAAAAACACAAGGCAACAACAAATAATTTCATGTTGAAATCAAACTTAAGTGCCATACCGAGATTTAAATGACGTTCAGCAAATTTTACTTTTATTTTCGCACTCTTAACACCATGACAACTTTACACAGGAAGAAAAATAAAATAAGAGGCGGAAAGAGGGTATCTGATGTTGGACAATGTAATGCAATCCATAGACTTAAAAATACTACACAGACAGTGCTATAGACTTAAAGATAGACGAACGTCATACAGCAGAAGATAGATAGCCAGGTAGACACACAGACAAACAAACGGACAGACAGACATACAAAGATATGCAGGAGCTTTTATACGATGTCTAACTGGAGTCATATTTTCTTGAAGAATTCAAGTCAAGAGCAATGAATGCAGTTATAAGCACAGTTTATAAATATGGGGGATAAACACACACATACACACATTTAAACTCACACATTGCACTTGCACAAATATGCAGTTGATAGATATTTCTGTCTTAAATAAGTCGTTGGAAAAAAGAATTGCTGCAGGTGCAAATTTCTAGCCAGTGTTGAAAAATAAAAAAAAAAAATACAAACCAGCGAGACTTTAAGTTCTTTTCAATTTTTACACGGACAAATGCCGCTCTCTTGCAGCACTGGCTATAAATAAAAAGTCACTTTTATAGCTTGGGCGTGTGCGTCTGTCATGTGTCTTCATGTTCACTGAAACGTAGTTATTAAGAGCAAAAAATATAGAATAAATTCACGCACACATACTTATAAACATGAAAACTCTTTTTTTTTACTCCTACACCAGGCGCATTTACACATACAAACACACACACACATAACCACACATCTATGCTTTCATACATTCCCTTTATATGAAGTAATCATAGCTTCCTTCGCTACCATTTTGTGGCTACAACATATTCTGTCATGTTAAGTCATGATATGACGGCGGTCATGTTTGACAAGCGTGAGCAATGGGGAATAAGAATGAACAACAACAACAACAGAAACAACAACAGAAATCATTTCTTTTTTTTTTGTCTGATGAAAAATACTTAAAATTAAGATGTTGCAAAAACATCTCCAGCCCAACGCCAACTTACACTCGTGTGGCACAAAAGCAGCTCACAAAAATGACATGTTGTGGTTGTTTGACAGTAAAAATAATTCATATACATAGCATGTCAGTTTCTTGTAATTGTTGTGTCCTGTATCTGACTGCGTGGCCGGAAAAGGAACAAATAAAGCGAACTTTTTTATTTTATCCAGTCATAAATTTATAGGTACGTTTCAAATTGTTAGATAGAATCTCAAAAAGAAAAACAAAAGAGTTGGCTGTGTCGTGAATACTCCCGTAGGTCATAACGTGGCGGTGTTTCATTATACTCCTATTTCATGTCCAAACTCTTCTTTTAAGCCACAATCAAATTCTTGACTTAATCAAATATGTTATTTTGTTGTTTGTGAGCAGTGTTGGTTGAAACGAAAAAACTGTTGAAATCATAACAAACTAGATTTTTTAATGTTGTAGTTAATGTAGTTGTTGTTGTTGTTGTTGTTGTTGTTGTTGTTGTTGTTATTGTTGGTGATTTTGATGAATTTGATGATTTTCAAGATTTAGATGATTTTGATTATTTCGATGATTTTTATGATTTCGATGATTTTGTTGGTTTGGATTATTTTGATGATTTTGATGATTCTGATGATTTTGATGATTTTGATGATCTGATGATATTGATGATTTTGTTGGTTTTGATGATTTTGATAATTTTGATGATTTGATGATTTTGATGATTTTGTTGGCTTTGATTATTTTGATGATTTTGATTATTTTGATGATTTTGATGATTTTGATGATTTCGATGATTTTGATGATTTCGACGATTTTGATGATTTCAATGACTTTGATGATTTTTATGATTTTGATTATTTTGAGGATTTTGATGATTTCGATGATTTTGATGATATCGATGATTTCGACGATTTTGGCGATTTCGATGCTTTTTATGATTTGGATAATTTTGATTTTTTGATGATTTTGTTGGTTTTGATAATTAGATGATTTTTGATGATTTTGATGAGTTTGATGATTTTGATGATTTTGATGATTTTGATGTTTTTGATGATTTTGATGATTTCGATGATTTCGATGATTTCGATGATTTTGATAATTTCGACGATTTTGGCGATATCGATGATTTTGATGATTTGGATGATTTTGATGAGTTTGTTGATGTTGATGTTGATGTTTGTGTTGATGTTGATGTTGATGTTGATGCTGATGTTGATGTTGATGTTGATGCTGATGTTGATGTTGATGTTGATGTTGATGTTGATGTTGATGTTGATGTTGATGTTGATGTTGATGTTGATGTTGATGTTGATGTTGATGTTGATGTTGATGTTGATGTTGATGTTGGTGTTGATGTTGATGTTGATGTTGATGTTGAAGTTGATGCTGATGTTGATGTTGATGTTGATGTTGATGTTGATGTTGATGTTGATGTTGATGTTGATGTTGATGTTGATGTTGATGTTGATGTTGATGTTGATGTTGATGTTGATGTTGATGTTGATGTTGATGTTGATGTTGATGTTGATGTTGATGTTGATGTTGATGTTGATGTTGATGTTGATGTTGATGTTGATGTTGATGTTGATGTTGATGTTGATGTTGATGTTGATGTTGATGTTGATGTTGATGTTGATGTTGATGTTGATGTTGATGTTGATGTTGATGTTGATGTTGATGTTGATGTTGATGTTGATGTTGATGTTGATGTTGATGTTGATGTTGATGTTGATGTTGATGTTGATGTTGATGTTGATGTTGATGTTGATGTTGATGTTGATGTTGATGTTGGTGTTGATGTTGATTTTATGTTGATGTTGATGTTGATGTTGGTGTTGATGTTGATTTTATGTTGATGTTGATGTTGATGTTGATGTTGATGTTGATGTTGATGTTAATGTTGATGTTGATGTTGATGTTGATGTTGATGTTGATGTTGATGTTGATGTTGGTGTTGATGCTGATGTTGATGTTGATGTTGATGTTGATGTTTATGTTGATGTTGATGTTGATGTTGATGTTGATGTTGATGTTGATGTTGATGTTGATGTTGATGTTGATGTTGATGTTGATGTTGATGTTGATGTTGATGTTGATGTTGATGTTGATGTTGATGTTGATGTTGATGTTGATGTTGATGTTGATGTTGATGTTGATGTTGATGTTGATGTTGATGTTGATGTTGATGTTGATGTTGATGTTGATGTTGATGTTGATGTTGATGTTGATGTTGATGTTGATGATGATGTGGATGTTGATGTTGATGTTGATGTTGATGTTGATGTTGATGTTGATGTTGATGTTGATGTTGATGTTGATGTTGATGTTGGTGTTGATGTTGATGTTGATGTTGATGTTGGTGTTGATGTTGATGTTGATGTTGATGTTGATGTTGATGTTGATGTTGATGTTGATGTTGATGTTGATGTTGATGTTGATGTTGATGTTGATGTTGATGTTGATGTTGATGTTGATGTTGATGTTGATGTTGATGTTGATGTTGATGTTGATGTTGATGTTGATGTTGATGTTGATGTTGATGTTGATAATGATGTTAATGTTAATGTTGATGTTGATGTTGATGTTGGTGTTGATGTTGATGTTGATGTTGATGTTTATGTTGATGTTGATGTTGATGTTAATGTTGATTTTGATGTTGATGTTGGTGTTGATGTTGATGTTGATGTTGATGTTGATGTTGATGTTGATGTTGATGTTGATGTTGATGTTGATGTTCATGTTCATGTTGATGTTGATGTTGATGTTGATGTTGATGTTGATGTTGATGTTGATGTTGATGTTGATGTTGATGTTGATGTTGATGTTGATGTTGATGTTGATGTTGATGTTGATGTTGATGTTGATGTTGATGTTGATGTTGATGTTGATGTTGATGTTGATGTTGATGTTGATGTTGATGTTGGTGTTGATGTTGATGTTGTTGTTGATGTTGATGTTGGTGTTGATGTTGATGTTGATGTTGATGTTGATGTTGATGTTGATGTTGATGTTGATGTTGATGTTGATGTTGATGTTGATGTTGATGTTGATGTTGATGTTGATGTTGATGTTGATGTTGATGTTGATGTTGATGTTGATGTTGATGTTGATGTTGATGTTGATGTTGATGTTGATGTTGATGTTGATGTTGATGTTGATGTTGATGTTGATGTTGATGTTGATGTGAATGTTGATGTTGATGTTGATGTTGATGTTGATGTTGATGTTGATGTTGATGTTGATGTTGATGATGATGTTGATGTTGATGTTGATGTTGTTGATGTTGTTGATGTTGGTGTTGGTGTTAGTGTTGGTGTTGGTGTTGGTGTTGGTGTTGGTGTTGGTGTTGTTGTTGTTGTTGTTGGTGTTGTTGCTTTTTAAATTTTTTTTTATTTGCTTCACCATTTGGCTGTGATTTTTCTTGGTGCATTAACTTTTCCTTAGCTGCATGCAATTAATCCAGCAAAAGTGATGCATATGCGTCACATTAGGTGGTTCCCTGGGGGGACTCATAACGCCGTAATTTTTTTTTTTCATTTTTGTCATATGCCCAAAGACCTCACCTCCGTTTTCGTTCCTTAAAATTTACCGTTACGCTTGAAGTCACAGACTTAAAATTCCATGCAACTTTTTTTCATGTTTGTAGCATTTTTACTGCATTATGTGGTTGGCACCCTGAAATCATGAAGGTAAGAATTCTTTTTTTGTATTTTTGTTGTGAGGCGTAATAACACATCTATGCTGTCGTAAAACAAAATTTAACGCAGGACGTTTCCTGAGTGAGTAATAATTCCATGCAACGGTATAACATTTCTGTTACATAAGCTGCTATATTCTGTTATAGCAGCTTATGTAACAGAATATAGCAGAACAGATCACAAAGAGCATATATTGTAAAGAGGTTTCATGAACTTAACAGAGCACTGTTAATGTTAATTATAAGCGCCAGAGTTTAAGACCTATCGAAAGCATCACCGTGAATGACATTTTTTCACTCTCCCACGAGCGCATCGAAATTGTTTGAGAGTGGCAGCTAGAACTTGAGACGAATGCATGAATGAAACTTCCACTATTTTTACCGTTTTTCATTTGTATGAATGGATGTGTGTCCGCCTCGTAGCTGACATAAAATAAATTTGCGATATCTGACCTTTTTTCCGATCTTATTTGTTAGGCATGATTTTTGTTGATTTTAGCTTAGCTTTGTGTTGTTGTTTTGAGCATTGCTTTGTGTTGTTGGCATCCTTTGCACTGAGTGTGTTGTTCGTGTGTTGATCACAAAACAGATTCATTACTTCGATCAAACATTAAAGAAATTTTGCGGGAAACATTGCGGAAATCCTTTAAAGGTCATTTTGAAGCTACATATTTATGAGTGAAACCATTTTGAATAATGTGGTTACAAACCGAAATACATATGGAATATATTTTGATGAAAAATCATTTATTAGCATCTAAACTTTTTTAATTTTTTTTAATTTTTTAAAATATGCATCTGATAATTTTTGGACATACTTGTTCAAGTTCGAAAAGAAAACAACTTTAACAAAAAGGAAATATACACCTCAAATGTTGGTATTCTTATAAGCATATCCTATATTAGTTTAAAAATTACAAAACATTATTTGAATAAAATTAACAAAAACATAATACGAAATTATCTTGTTTATTATGATATATTAATAAATAATTATTTATTTATTTCATGTACATACATAAAATCAAAGCCAATTAAGGCCAATATGATTACAAGTACATAAATTTAAATTCATATTTTATATTAATAATGTTTGCAATAATTTAAGTTAACGTTTTTTATTAATAAGTTTAATTTTCTATTTTAATGCAAATAATGTTGTGGAAATAAACTTAAATTTAAATTCCGTAATTACTAAATTTTTCACAAGATAACCCCTAGAACAGATCAAAAGAAATTATAATATTAAATGGAATAATGTTTATTTATTTTCATAAGTAAACATGAGTACATGAGTAAATTGTATATATAGGTATTTTGAATATTGCAATTTAAGAAAAATAATATTTACTTACATTTAATAAAAAAAATATTTACTTGCATTTACCAATTATATGAAATTTTCTATATATAAATTTCTATAATAATTCTATAAAGATATAACAATATCTTTATATATAAATTTCTATATTAATTCTATAAAGATACATATAACAATATCTTTATAGGCGATCAGACAGATATTCGAACGGACAAAGAGTGTTGTATGTATTAGAAAGCCGTTGCATTTCTACACTGACTTTACGCTGCTTTTCGAAAGATTTTATCTTTCCTTCCTCGGAAATAAATTTATCTTTTAACCATCTCGAGTTTTCCCGGATGAAAACTGTATTGAGATGATCAAGTATATATAACTTGTGGTCATAATAGTTGCCAGCCTCACCCAATCACTCAGATTTTAAAGTATTTTAGGAAGCTATGCAATATTTTATAATCCACGCCTTTTGATTCGTGACATATTTTTCGAAAAATTATTTGTAAATTGAGGATTCTGATGAAATTTTATGAACTTTTTTAATTTTTACATTTTTTAAATGGATTAAATTTTAATGGTTATGTATACGTCACTTATCTATAGTTTCTGTTATTATTAATGGTAATAAATACTCAATAATCCAATACATTGCTTCATATTATCACTTGATAATTTCTTTTATTTCCTTAATTATTTATTAATATACTTATTTTATCATTACATATTTATTTTTAAGAAATTTTATATGCTGCGGGAGATATTTATCTTCAAAAAAATTTTCACGGATCATTTATCAAAGAAAATTAATTTTATTAACATGTAATTACTTAAAAACTTATTTAAATAAATAACACGGTGTTACAAAATGAAAACAAATCAAAAAACTTGCCTCGAGACATAGAAGAGGTAGTAGGCCTGGTTGAACATAAGATAACTGCATACTTAGTTTTTTGAATATACCCTCAAAATCGGGATTTGTGGTCAAAAAACCGATTTTAGGTAGGTGCATGTATAGTTTGTTATGTAACTCCGTTATATCTAGCTCAATTTTAAAAATTTAAACATTGATAAAAAGAAGAAAAATATACCCTTAATATAATATATAGACCGTTTTTTTAAAAAAAAAATTGACAAAGTTACAGGTAAAATCATTTGATAATTTCTCATTTTTTTTTAATTTTTTCAACTTCAACAACGTTTTGTTAACAAATTTTGTTTTGTGGCACTATTAGTTTTAGCAGGATTCTGAAAGCCTGTTAAATTTTGTGTTCAACAAGCTATCATTTACTTTAATTGGCTGAAATACAAAAGCACTATCGAATTTTTAGTATTCGTAATAAAATACAAAAATCATTTTTTTTTTTTCTAAAAATGTTTTTTTGACCTTTTTCTTTTATATATATTATCATAAAGCTGGTGTATTGCCCGGATGTGACGGAACTGTTTACAGTTTTCAATCACAAACACGCTCCGAATGAATGGCATTTGTTTATTGAGGGATCTTGCAAGAGTATGATTTATTTAAAAACTTTTTGTGTGATTCTTGATATGTTAAATACTGATATATGTATGTCGCCGACTTAAAGGCTCTAACAATACTGTTTTTAATGCAAGGTGGATATACGAAGCATTATTTGCGAATGGGATTAGTCGTGCGACTAATAAATATAAGCAAAAGGAGTATCCACTGAGTGCTTCATTTTAAGTTGGCAAAAAATATGTTTTGAATACTCCACTGGTGCGACCTGAAAATGTAATCCTACCGCGGCCTCGGTAGTCGAGTTGGTAGCGTGCTCGACTGCCACCCCAGAGGTCCCGGGTTCGATTCCTGGCCAGGCCATGGTCCTTCGCTTTTAACCTTTCTTAATTTTCTATCTTTGAAATTATCAATTAAAAATTAAATTAACAAATTAGACATTTAAGAATATATGAGTGAAACAAACAGTTATTACCCTTTCAATGCTAACTTATTCGTTCTAACGGCAGCTCAAGAGCAAGTGATGAAAGTGACAGTTCAAGTGAACGAATTTCAAGTGCAGCGTTTTATAAAATGCGAACTTTGTACTGTTTTCACTACGCTATCGCGTTACTCAACGCTGAAGATCACGGCGTGCAGTGTTGCGTTTTATAAATTGCGAATTTCAACAACGCAGCGTGAAGTGATGTGCAGGGATTTATAAAATGATGCTATAAGTTTATTTCCACAACATTATTTGCATTAAAATAGAAAATTTAATTTATTAATAAAAAACTTTAACTTAAATTATTATAGGTAAACATTATTAATATAAAATATAAATTTAGATTTATGTACTTGCAATCATATTGGCCTTAATTGGCTTTGATTTTATGTATGTACATGAACATGAAATAAATAAATAATTATTTATTAATATATCTTAATTAACAAGATAATTTCGTATTATGTTTTTGTTAATTTTATTCAAATAATGTTTTGTAATTTTTAAACTAATATAGGATATGCTTATAAGAATACCAACATTTGAGGTGTATATTTCCTTTTTGTTAAAGTTGTTTTCTTTTCGAACTTGAACAAGTATGTCCAAAAAGTTATCAGATGCATATTTAAAAAAAAAAAAAAAGAAAAATTAAAAAGTTTAGATGCTAATAAATGATTTTTCATCAAAATATATTCCATACGTACATATTTCGGTTTGTAACCACATTATTCAAAATGGTTTCACTCGTAAATATGTAGCTTCAAAATGACTTTTAAACGATTTCCGCAATGTTTCCTGCAAAATTTCTTTAATGTTTGATCTAAGTAATGATTCTGTTTTGTGATCAACACACGAACAACACACTCAGTGCAAAGGATGCCAACAACACAAAGCAATGCTCAAAACAACAACACAAAGCTAAGCTAAAATCAACAAAAATCATGCCTAACAAATAAGATCGGAAAAAAGGTCAGATATCGCAAATTTATTTTATGTCAGCTACGAGGCGGACACACATCCATTCATACAAATGAAAAACGGTAAAAATAGTGGAAGTTTCATTCATGCATTCGTCTCAAGTTCTAGCTGCCACTCTCAAACAATTTCGATGCGCTCGTGGGAGAGTGAAAAAATGTCATTCACGGTGATGCTTCCGATAGGTCTTAAACTCTGGCGCTTATAATTAACATTAACAGTGCTCTGTTAAGTTCATGAAACCTCTTTACAATATATGCTCTTTGCAGATCATTTAGGTTACATAAGCTGCAATAACAGAATATAGTAGCTTATGTAACAGAAATGTTATACCGTTGCATGGAGTTGGAAAACTATGGTACAGTTTGTGGAACCAAAATATAGACCGGTTAGTTTATTTGAACATTTTGAAAAGTAGTTTGAAAGAATCCGCAAGCAAGTTGGGTCTATGTAGCACCTGGTATTTCCAACAGCACAATGACCCACATAGTCAAGGAATGGTGCTTTACAACGTGACAAACTATTCGCCACCCCAGTTCTCCGGCCTTAACCTAATAGAGCATTTGTGGGATGAATTAGAACGCTGCATACGCGAAAAAATCATCTCGCTACAAACAGGAACTGAAAGATGTCTTGGAGTGTGAGTGGAACCAAATAACGACTGAAACAACAAAAGCTCATATTTTCGTATTATTATTATATAAGCAATCCAGATATGTAAATATTTATTTAAACTAAATTTAACCCTCTGCAGCTGAGCTCGTAGTCTGACAGACACCGAAAATCAAAACATAGTGACTACAAACGTAAAATTCGAAGATAAGAAATTCGTTTTTATTTCTCAAAAAAACGTATTGTATTACAAATTATATTTTTATGTTAGCCTCATAAATATTTGCTGTTGTTTGGAATAAGGTCTAGAAAGTTACAGTCAGAAACTTCATCGTAGGAAATCGGTTTAAAATCGAGGTCTGCTGGACCCCACGTCAGGTATATTGTTAAATTTGGAGCACGTCAGTTGCAGAGGGTTAAGTAAATTTTCTATTAGAGTACGTATACTTTACTGTGCTGTGAGGGGTACGAATACTTTTCTGTGTGACTGTATATAGTTGAATATTTTAATTGTTAAACAACCAGCTAGCCAGGAAAAATATCAATAATGATTTTTCCATACACGTTGATTTAAATCCCACAATTTGAAACGTCGAATCAACTTTAATCTGTACAAAATTTAAAAATATCTCAATGCATAAAAATATGACATAATTGAAATCTGACTCGTAGCTTAAAAGTATGAATTTCTTTCAATATGCAAGCGAGGATAATGCAATTGTTTTTATATAAATTTATATTTTTTTTTTTTTTTTGTGTAATAATAAATTGCAGACTGAGTCCCTGAAGGAAATACACTAGCTGTTTGTCGGGCTTTCATAGTAAAATAAAATTGCACTCAAGAGCCTTGCTCGAACTTGTACTCGAACAAATAATATTGCATGTCAGCCCAGCAGGTAGGAGGAAGTATGCACACATTTGCAATTTTCCAATCCAGGCTTTTAGTATGTTATTCAATACATGAACGTAAGTTTGTTGTTTTCGTTTTTTGTTTTTTTTAATGAGTTGATGTAAGCGGTTTCGTTGTATGGGTGTATGTGACTTAAAATGTAAATCCAACGTAAATTAATAATAACTAAATAAAATGTTGCAATTAATTAACGGGCGAGTCTCAGTTGAATATTCATGACGCTGATTCGATGCGTAATTCGATATCTTTTTTCATTTTTTTTTTTATTTTTGACTTAATATTAAGCTTAAAACCAACACACTCACACACACACACCCATGTACAAGCACTTTTTCATATGTATGTAAGTGTATTATAAAAAAAATAAAACAAACAAACGGGGACTTGCTTCCGCACAACAGAAACTGAGCGGCATAAAGAGAACGTAAGAAAGCAAAACAAATTAAAAAAAAAACAAATTAATTACTGCTGAATCCTGCCAATAACTTGAGCAGTACAAGCAACAACAGTTGCTGAAGAAGCTGCTGAATTGATGGCCCATATGTTCTTGTTTTGTCAGTTTTAAGTTTTCAGCATGCAGCATGTTAAGCAACATTGGCCGTAATCAGTGCTGGCTCTTGAGATATTGAAAACATTGTACAGGGGCGCTTTGACTCAGTTGTTGATCTTTTTCACTTTATGTCTTCTAGCAATAACGAGTAAGTGAGGTTTGCCATTGCTTGCAGAGAGGTGACGGCCGAACAGAAGAATTAATTCAATTGAAAAACTTTCTGTATAAAATGGAAATTGAACCAGGGTTCTATGGCATATGGGTCCCGCACTCTACCTACTGTGCCACGGCCGTCACGGCCGTTTTTAGCAATTTACTCAGAATAAAAAGAAGATTCTTTTTTCTGGGAAAGGATATTGTAGTTGCTATTCTTAAACCTTTCGCTACAAATTTTTATTGGGTAGCTTTAAAAATCCAATTCGTCCACTTTTACTGTTATTGGTCCCATGAACATCAATCATCATTCAATTTAAAAAATTTTGTAACCTAAATGTGTTTTTTGTGTACGGTAAAGAAAAATGCTAAGGTTTGATTTTGTCTTATATATGAGTTTTTATTTATTTCAGAAGTTCCAATACATAAAATTTGATTTTTTTTTCATTAAAATAATTATATAAGGCATATATATGTAAACTAAAAATTATACACTTCAAATTCATATAATTTATTATAAATAAAGACAAAAAAATGTGGCGTCCATGGCGTAGTTGGTTAAAGTGCGTGGTCGCTATGTCAACGAACCTGGAGACCCAGGTTCGAACCCCAGCAGCGACAGAAAATTATTTGAATTAAGATAATTTTTCTTTACGGCCGCCACCTCTCTGCAGACAATGGCAAACCTCAGAGAGTAATCTAAATGCCATGTAAAGCCTCTTGAGAACGAGAACATTGCGTTCATCGCCGTTCGGAGTCGGCGTTAAACATGTATGTCCGGTTCTCGGTCAATTGTTTACAAACTTAATAACACGCACAACACAATTGATCATAAGAAGCTAGGTCAAAGTCCTTTCAAGGGCTGAAATGGCCAGTTATTTATTTTTTTTTTTTAAGACAAAGAAATGGTACTTATAATCTAACAAGAAAAACATGATTAAAACTAATGATCTTACCAATAATTTTTAAATTTGATATGTAATGAAACTCCTTGAAGCAATTTCTTGATCTTGATATGTAATGAAACTCCTTGAAGCAATTTCTTGATCCATTAACCCTTAAATAAATATTGGGGTCTGGCCAGACTCTTTTAGGTTTTATTCCAATTTTTTTAATACTTTTACTTTCGTATCGATTTCATATTTCACGAATTCTTAGAGAAACATTTTCTCAATAACTTTATAAAAAAATATTTTTCAAAGATACAGGGTGACCCCTGTTTTTTAAAAAATTAAAATTCTAGTCATAATCGCAACGCTGAGGTCCAGCCAGACCCAATGCCTTTTGTAAGAATATATTTTGGAATTCCACTTATTGTTTCTTTGTTGTTTTATGCTAGTTGATTACCAGAAGTGTTGCCATATGATCCGTTTAGCAGTGTTGTCATATGGTCCGCCATATATCGGATTTCTAAGGAATTTTAGATGGTAATCAGACTGTCTGATATTTTCCCATAATTCTTCAATGTGTTACGATTTCATAAAAAATAAATCCGATCCGATTTCACATTAATTTTTTTCATATATATGTAGTATATGCGTGGTGGCCGTGGCGCAGTAAGTAGAGTGCGTGGCCCATACGATAGAGAACCCTGGTTCAATTCTCACCAGACACAGAAGTTTTTTCAATTGAATTAATTTTTCTGTTCGGCCGTCACTTATATAGCAAACAATTGCAAACTTCAGAGAGTAAGAACTGCATGTGATGTAGTTATAATAAATAAACTACCATTTGCATAAAATGTACATCATACATTGTTCAGTGTAATATACAAGTGAAAATATCTACGTTGTTGTTTTTCAGAATTTCTCAAATCAATACAGAATTTCACAATTTCTTTTCTTTTTTTAGCTTTGAACCAAGGGTTTTAGGTGTAAAACCTATTCAGTCAAGTCTACCTTGGTTCGAAATGTAGTGATAGATTAGTGAGAGAGAAGGGGCAATCATTCTAGGAAACATTTCTAGGATGTTCTAAGCGTGATGGAAAGCCATAGACACATGTGAATTTGAATCTGAGGCAAGTGTTATAGCTTTAACCTCAGTCTTTTCAAACTTCTCTACCACCAACTACAACTTCAAGTCGTAATATATTGATGACTTTTCAATTTTAATGGATTAGAAATGACGAAAGAAAATTGCAAATGCTAAAGATTAAAGCGTAGGACCATGGTCTGAACGGGATTCGAACCCGGGACCTCTGGGGTGGCAGTCAAGCACGCTACCTACTCGACTACCGAGGCCGCCACCATCGCAGTAATGAGCCACATACTATAAAACGATTAGCAAACCGATTAGCTATAGAAGGATTTCTTGTCAGACCAATTTCGATAAAATTCAGATATGTATCTATTTTTGATATTAATGCATTTTTTGTTGTTGTTTTTTTTTTAGACAACAACGAACCAAATGTGTTCCCGTAAGACCAACGCTTTGAAAAAAAAAAGTGATTGTCTTTTATGCCATGTCAATGATAAAGCCCAGTATTAAACTCGTTTCTACTGCGAAATATGTTTGACCCTGTTTGCCAGCTGCATTCATACATATGTTTTGAAATGTACTCGTATAAAGAAGTTAAAAAAATTAAATTAATACGTTTTTCATTAAAATAATTACACTTATGTATATATTCGTACATCTCAAATGTGAATTTTACATGTTTTAAATAAAACTATCAACAATATTCTGAAATTTTTCATTGAAACTCATATAAATATGTATGGGGTCTGGCTAGATCCCTGCATTGTTAATGTGACAATTAAATTGGTCAACACACGAGGGTTAAGAATGCACAAGAATGTATCACAATTCGAACAATTGTATCTGGTTTGTTATTTACATTCTTTGATTTTACATCTACCTTTATCCTAATTAATGTTGATTTCCGTCATGTCGAATAGAAGTTGATGGTGTAGGCTTTCGTTTCTTCCCAGAGGTCGTTGGACTGATTGTAATATCCTCATATAAGCATGATGATTCTCGTTTACGAGAACATGCCTGTTGTTTGGACTGAGCTAAAAGTCCTTTCGCAATTTAATTACGAAAGCTCAATAAATCCATATACTTATTTTTTTTATCTTATTTTTGATCCATTCGGTATTCTTAACATGAATTCTATAATGCTAAGTCAATAAAGTGGTCAAATATCTTCAGAGTCCACTTTTTAGATCTTAAATCCTAGGCAAGGAAAAAAGAAAATCCATTTTGTCTACTCCTCCCATATTTTTATTGTACTCAGCGGCTATATTTGGTTGTGTTATTTCAATATTTTTCTTCCTATTTTTTTTCAGCACAAAATCGGGGCAAGGGCGTCCACAGGGGGGAGCAGGGAGGTTCACTTGCCCCCCTGGACTTGAAAAATTTCATATATTTTTATTTCCTATGTTTATATGTTACATTTTAATATAATGTCATATAATGTTACATATAATATATTATATGTTCTGTAATATATAAGTTATTAATATGATCGGTAAAAATTTTCATTAATAAAAAATATTTTTTCCAGAAATATTTGAACTGATATCAGGCAATTTTTTATATAATGTGATTAAATGTTTTAATTATAAAAATAATGTTAAGATTTACTTTTTTTGCTTTAAAAGTATGATCATTAATGAAATTTTACCAAGATCTTTAAAATTAAATGGAAACTGTAGAAGAATCAATTCTAATAAGTGAGTGTGATCTTCAATATAACAAAGTAGCAATCACAGGTATTTATCACTGTGATTCCAAAGTAGCAGTCACAGTGAGTAGCAGTGACTACAAAATAGCAGATTTGCCCATGACTATTGATGATACAACTTATTGAAGAAAGTCCTCTGTAAAGTATTCCAAAAAATACTCTTTAGGGAATTTTACACAATTTTTTTTAAGTAGATTTCAGGAAAAGTAGTTTCAAATATCCAAACACTCTTGAACTGCCCCATCAAATGAAGTACTCTCTACTATATCAATATCCCCAGAACCCTCAGCATCATTAACCTGAAGGTCCTGTATGTTTATCTCATACGGACCTTATAGAGAAAGCTCTTTTAAAAAAAAAACTATTATTGTTCTCTAAAGCATCTTATTAGTTCTTAGCAAGGTCAAATTCTTCCTGTTCATCTTCTAAGTCGGAAACATCGGAATCAACGAAACTTGTTAAAATTTGTTCAATTTCAGGGTCGTTTAATTTTGAAGACATTTTTTGAAATTAAATGTTAATGTCAGTAGAGCTAAAATAAACGTTTGCACTATATCAGCCTCAAACGCAAAATGATTTTATTCGTCTTGTATGTAAACTAGACTGTACCTCAAAATAAAAGTTCACCGTATACCAGCGAATATGACGTATTTATGCAAGACAATTACGAAAAAAAAAATTTTTTTTGTTGACCGAACGTAGGGGTCGCGCATTGATCGCAGTAAAAAGCAAAAGTGAAAAATAAAATAATAATACATTGTATATTTAATAAATCACAACAAAAATAGTGTTGATACCTCTTTTAGCATTGGCGTTACAGAGTTTTTATTCTTTTATGAGCTTTAAAATTCCTCAAAATCAATTTAAAACCTTCCAAGGACTTGTAGGAATATATTTTTTTTTATTTTGGAAAAAAAATAATTGGTCTCTTTCAGACAAAGAGATCGATATTTCATTCAAAATGATCAGACTTTTAATACCGATAATATGATGAAAATTAAAAAAAGGGAGCCCTACGTTCGGCAAAACAGGTTCAAAAATTTTTTAAAAATACTTCTGCTGAAAATATCGATATACTTCCTGGGCAAAAGATTAATGATATTTTAAGAGCTTTATTTATTTAATATTAAGGTGGTATATTAGGATGGTAGAAACTGAGATCTGGAGGGTAAGTACTAGAACGGTAAACCTGTGGTTAATGATCTCTTCAAAAGTCATATTGGTCTCCTCGAGACAAAAACATTGATGTACCAAACTTAAAAATCCGACTGTAAACATCAGAGATATTAAGAAATATGTCAATGCGTGAAACCTACCTTCAGTCAAAAAAAAAATTTTTTTCGTAATTGTCTTGCAAAAATACGTCATATTCCCTGGTAGCTATACGCCGAAATTTTGTTTTGAGGTACGGTCTAATGTGCACCCTTTATAACCAAAACTTTCGTTTGTATCCATATGGATACATAAAACGTTTAAAAAATCCGTAAGGCTTTAAGAGTTATTAAATTAAAAAACTTTTAATACATACTGTTAAAATTATAGTTTCTCTCCATATTTTACATGTTCTTAGAAGAATTTATACATACATATGTATTTTAAATAACAAAACCTCATTTTCATAAAAAAAACAAATCAAAAAGGACCTTCTTTTCAAAATTTTATAATTTTCTCAGTTTCTTAATAATATTAAATATTTTTATTATAAATATTTTCTAACACCTTAGAAATCCATTATAAGTCGAAAATCAAATTGTTTTTCTGGAGTGGAGATTGTTAGATGCCCATAAAGTTAAGTGTATCCATATGGATACAATACAGCGAAAGGGTTAAGAGTAGTCTAACCATAAGCAACGTTGAGGACTAAAGAATAAAAGTTAAATACCATTTTTGGAATCAATTGTATGGATGTGTGATTTTTAAAATACAAACGACTTAAATCACCTTTAATGTTTTTCCTGGGACAAGTTACGACGAAAACTGACCAAATTATTTGATTGAAAAGAATGTCAAAGTGTTGCCCTATTGCGGCAATCAGGTCATATATGACAATAAAAAAGCTATTTGGCAAGGGAAGCCGATTTTGGTCTAGTGGAGCCTAAGGAGTTAAAGCGTAATTGACATATTGAATGTATTTAACAGCAACAGTTATAGTATATTTTTGTAAATTTTTTATTTTTTTCTGGCTACGGGCCTGACTTCCAGATATATATTTTTTTTTCATTTGCTTCTTATTATGTAACTACGCCTCTGTCCATGGGTCAGCATCTTTTGGCGTTGTATACATTTTTTTATTCAATTATATTTTCGTCATTGAGTTGCATTTTTTGTTTTTTACTCTCTTTCCTTTACAACGCACACTTAATTTACAGACACACACACACACACACACACTGACACTTTTACATACGCACTAACATACTTACTTTCTTTTACTGAAATTGAAGCCTGCATGTGTTTATGTATTTTTTCATCATATTTTTGTTTTTTTTTTTTTTTGTTTTGGCAACATAAGAGTTGGATATTTCCTTTACCACTACCAGGTAAATCTGGCTTTAATTGAATTGCTCTTTGCTGCATGTAGAAATTCAATTTTAAAATATACAATCCTTTCAGGGCAGCTTTAATATCAAGTTAACATGAGCTCTGCCTGCAGAAAGAAGTAAATGCAAACAACAAAATGACCACAATAAGGAAACAAATTTTTAACAAATGCAAAACTTAAACTTGTTTATAATGGAACTTATTAAAGGAGTTATTCAGTATCATATCTACTTTAAAGCAAGACTTTCTTTAATGTTAAAGCCACAGTAACAACTCTCATATTTTTCTTTGATGTTCTTAAGACTCAAGCAAAATTTGAGTCAAACAATATAAGTCTTAAAGTTAAACTTTTTTATGCATTTGTTATATTGGGATGGGGTCCTAATTTGTAATATTTCCAAACGAAACTAGTTGGTTATATCAAAAGTTTAATCTAGATATCTATGATCTTCAGATCTATCAGTTATTAGTTCGCGATCAAATCTCTGACATGTTTTTGTAGAGTTATGTCAATAAGAGTTTCGGTGATCATCTTGGCAATATTGACAAGATTCCAGAAGTTTCGAAAGAATCACCAATTATGTGAACCAATATATGAGTGAATCCTTTTGAACCAATGAAATTTTAAAAATGAAAAAGTTTATGGCAGCTGATTTTAGTATAAGAACCAGTCATTCTAATACGGTCTTCAAATTAGATTTTGCAGTTTCTGATAAAGAACCTGCCAGGTTGTATTGCTTCAGTTTCAGCTGTATATGCACAATCATGTAATCATCATCATCATCTGTTGGCTGGATTGTTTACACATAATTCCGCAATCGCGGCTGGCAATCAGCCACTGCCCTCTATTGCAAATAGATCGTATTCGATATCCCTGGAGGACTTTCAACTTTCAAAACAAACTACAAGTGGTTGAATAATGAACTATTTTAATGAACAAATCAACCGTTTTTTAAAATTCAACATTTAATTGCAACAAACCCCTAGCGGAAAAAAAACAACGAAAAAGTAAACCTAGAGCGTTTTATTCACTTTTCAGGTTAACTCAAAATGAATAACACACGGCTTATATGTGTGCGATATGGTATTTTTGTTTCTGTTTTTTTTTTTTGTCTAGCATTTTTTAATCAGAAAAGTACTGTGGCTCAAATAAATTCGCAACACCTTTTTTGAAAAGCATAACACAGCCCTGGTCACGGAAAAGAAAATTGATGCAACGCTGGGAATTTGGTTTAGCTCGTTACTACAACCCTAAAATTCTGGTTCGTTGCCGCTCAAGTCACTACTTTTCGATGACTTTTCAAGTAAATGAATGTTAATTCGTGAATAACTATCTTAAAATTACTTTACTTTTCGGACTAGTTACGTTTTGTACTGCAATGATATTTTCGAACTAGAGTATTTAAATGAGTCCTTGCAAACTTCAACATAAAGAAATTTTCTGGCCTGATGTTATACCATCAATTGTATTAAAAAAGTGTGTACTTCTACACTGGCTCGCCCTTTGCGCAATCTTTTCAATATCTTCTACAAGACAGGAGCGTTTCTATCTTATTGGAAGTCGCGAATGTTGAGCCTATATCTTAAAAGGGCCACGAACCCTGAGAACTACCTGCTCATTGCAATATGCTCTACGCTGTCATAAGTCATAAGAGAATGATATCATGTATATACATTTCGAATTTTTGAATTATCTAGAGCGCAGCGAATTGCTCAGTTACCGTTACTATAGATTCTGTAATGCACGCTCCGCTAGTGGCCTTATCGCGTTCTTCACTGAGTAATGCAAGCATTGTGTTCACTTCTTCTATGAAAGCAAGGTTGTTGATCTGGGCTTTTCTTCCCCGTTTGATTGAGTGTGACGTAAAGCTCTCGTGTTAAAACTTATTGTGCTTGGTTTTGATGATAACTTTGCTCAATGAGTCACATATTTCTCAATGACAGATCGAACCCTTTTCGTAGTCTATGGGATTTCATTAATTAAACTCACCATCGATGCCTTAAGCAATTTAAGTTTCTGATGAAAGGTAGTTGTGGTATATTGTTTATCCCACAAGCCCTTTACATGGCGGCTGATAATATAACAAAGCCTTTAAACCCCTTTCTAAATAAAATAACTGATCTCATCAAAATTTTACAAATTTTTCCATCATAACTCGATAGAAAAAGGGTTAAAAATTCGTTCAAAAGCATCGAAGTAAGAAACAATAATAAACACAATATTGATGTTTTCAAAGTTAACTTTAAAGTAAAACAAAAGAAAAATCGATACGCTATAAGATGCAAATCAAAACGTTAAGAATTTCCGTTGAAATCATTGAAATAAAAATAAGGAAAAATTATGCAAAACTGAAGTGGGCACAATCAAAGTGAATGATATGTTAAAAAAAAAAACTATTTGAGTGGGTTGGTAAAGTGAAGAAGCTGAAGTGGAGTGGCAGCAATCGTTGTTGAATACACTTGACCAAACAGAAACACTCATAAAAAAAAAAAAATAAAATATAGCTGCAAACGGAAGTAACACACACACACACACACACAGACACACATTAACTTACATACATTAACTCACATACATTAACTCACTCATACACTGCCCAGCAATAAATAAAAATGTTAATGCGAATAACATAAACATGCACACACTCTTGCATACAGACAGATATAGACACATATACACACAGCAATATAGCAATATTTTAATATGAAATGCTAAGTATGCGGCATGGGCAGCGGAAGCATCAATGCTGCTCGTGTTTAAGTGTGTGTTTGGTTATGTGTACGTTGGCAACATTGAAATGATCTCGATTCTTGCAAATGCGCGCGCTCTTGAGAGCATCTTCAGATTTATTCCATTTCAGTTGATGTCAAAATCAAAACCTTTTCGTAGGATTTTCATATTTTATGCGATGCAGCAAAATTCAATGTCTGCCAGCATTCAAGCACCAACGTATTGGCAACCCTAGCCATTTCAAGTGCAACCCGACACCAAGCCAATTCCATGCCATACATATTTTGGGCTAAAACAGCACATAAAAAAAAAAACAAAAAAAAAGGCTGGAAAAAAATAAACAGAAACGGAAAAACTAGGCAACTCAAGCACCTTTTTTGAAGCTTTCATTGTTTTTGGCGCAGCTTAAAATGTATTTCAATTTATAAGCAAAAAACTTCGATTTGTATGTCTTTCCGACAAAAAACAAAAACCAACCAAAAATTAAACCCCACAAGAGCATCAAATTGAAAATGGAACAGCAGAGATTTTTCGACCTAACTTATTTTACGTTGGTGCTTTTTTTATGTGGTGTATATCTATACTTTCCTCTTTTTATATTTTTGTTTTTTTTTTGTCGCTCTCACTCTCCGTTCTGTTTTGGCTTGAGTTGGATTAAACATGAGCGGCTTCAGCTCATTTGCATTGAAACTTTAAAATTGGACAAATGCCAAAATTTTAAATATTCCTTCTACAGAAAAATAAGCCAAATCATTGTTTTTCGTTTTGCATATTTTTCGTTATTGTTTTTGATTTTGTGTGTGTATTTTTTTTTCTCCTGCTGGCAATGCCATTATTCGTTAAGTCATTTGAGATTTGCATAATCATGGGAGATTTTGCTTATCTTTGCACTAATATTTTTCTATATAAATTTCAGGCTTATAGGCATAAATTATTATTATTATAAATAGTTTATTATTTAAACTCCAAGCTAAGCCTGACAATCTGTATAATTTATGTGGCTTACTTGGGCTGATTAATACAAATTAATTGCTGTTTTATAAAATAGTTGTTAATAGTTAAATTAAAATTATCTCAAAATCTGCTGTTAAGTGGAGTATGAATCAAGGCATTAGAGTGTTTTTGGATAAAAAATTAAGTTTGATTTAGGGGAGTTTCGGGCTAATTTTGCTTAAAGCTTAATTGAATCCTTCGGGTCAAAAACTGACTCAGGCAAATTTTACTAACCCTTTGTACTCCAGTCTAGTAATGCATAGAGGCTACCAGCAACTCCAGCACTATATAAGTTCCAAGTACATACCTATGATGTAGAAGAAAAATAGAGTCGTTTTAATAAAACAAATTTTTTATTTCTTAGCTATTTTATACACAAAACATGCATATGCCGATGACTTCCACCTGATGATAAAACATAATAAAATAAAAAATCCCAACATCAACCTCAATATACTTATCCAAGATATGACAACATGGTGCAAGTACTCCGGAGCAGTTCTCTCTAGTACAAAATGTAAGCACATCCATTTTTGCCGTAAGCACAACTGCCATTGCATCATTCAATCAAATAGTATTCAACTAGAAGAAGTTGACAAACTCAAAATCTTAGGTATTATTTTTAACTGCACATATTTCCAATATCAAAAACAACGACTTCAACTTAACAATAACCTCACACATCTCCTCTCAAATCCCACTACTGACAATGTAAAAAAGTTAATACAGTTTTTAAAGCTTTCCAACATATGTCATCTCTTATAAAAGACAATCTTATATTTACATATATATTTATATAAAAATAACCATTTTAAAAAATTACTCTAACTAAAAAAAAAAAATAGAAAACCATGTAAAATCAATCTTCATATCATTATTGACCCTAGTTTTAAGTTTAGCTTAAGGCTAAATAGGAAGGAATATATGCTAAGGAATATATGCTGAAGACAATGAACGCTGACTGCTGACGCCGTTCATTGTCTTCAGCATATATTCTAAGAGTTTTGTCGTTGTTTGCAAGCGCTTTATCAAGAAGAGGCAGAATAAAGTGAAATATGAGCGAAAAATTGCAATAAAAAAATTTGTGTGTATCTTGGTTGCCAGCGTTCAGCGCGAGCGGTTTGCGAAAGCTTTACATTTTTATGACTTTCATTTTGTTGTTAGCAGACGCTCTATTAAGAAGAGACAGAAGAGAGCGAAATGTGAGCAGCGAATAGTTTTGCTCTGAGTTTAATAACGTTGTTCCCATGCTCTGTTGAGAAAAAGCAACATTACAACAACAATTATATGCACTTATATTCAAACTTTAATAAGCTATAACTTAAAAAATATAAATTTTTAAGAAATCAAAAGTCCAGTTTGCACATCTACAGGTTTAAACCTACCAAGAAATACTTAATTTATTAAGATTGGACTTGTACTTAAAAAGCCTTACGCCGGACAAAATTTGGGGTTTGCGTAATATATATAAGATATAAGATAATAAACAAAACATTTTCTAACTTATATTATAAAAGACTATTTTGCTTACCTAACTGTTAAAGACGCCGAGGCAGCAAAACAACCATGTCGCCGCTACGGCGACAGCGGATTTACTGTTAGCTTTTTAATGTCGCAAATACGACGACAACGGAGTAAAGGGTTAATTTTTTATTGGAAAAATAAAAAGAAAGTAAGTGTATAGTTATTGAATATGGTTTCTGCAGAAAGTCGTTTTAACTGTTGTTGTTTGGCCATGTTGCTTGCACACTGGCAAGTTGCAAGTAACGCAGAAAGCAAAAGTCTTTCGGTCAATATTTGGAGGGCATATACCACAGCGCTTCCGTTCAGACAGTATTCTTTTGTAATTGGGTGGAGTCGACAGTTCTCCAGCTGCTTCACTTTGAATATTTCGTACTAAAGCGGCTGATGCACGTCCTTTTGGAAGACGATTTCGACGAGCAATACACGGTTTCACAAGTTGTTCGCCTTATTCCTGTAAGTATAAGCGGCGCTTATGTGTAGTGTTTTGCTTCCAGGTAGGGTTTACTTCGATCCACATAACAAAAGCGTTTAAAGCTGATAAGTCTATAATATTTTCGAACCCTGCCATGGGTCAACGATTAGTCTTACGTTTACATGAGTAGTTTAGCACCATTTGATCAATTCTGTCAACACCGTATTTAGTGGAGTTGTAAAATTTGATGATTTCAGGAAGCTTGCCTTGGTTATCTTCACAAATATTTTTGTCATGATGCAACGTGCTTAGAAGTGTTACCAATTTATAGTTTTTGGGAACATACTGCACAATTGATATTTTTTCTGTGAAGAAGAATTGACTGGTAAAGACAGGAAGCTTACGAAGTTAGTTTTCTGATAATTCTGGCAAAAATGGCTTATTTTTACGGACAGTTCCGCCAATGATTTCCATTCCACAAGCTGTTAAAGTTTTCACCATGTGAACGATATACACCTAAATCTTTTTGACGTGACGAAGTTACGTTGTACCGCACAGGTTTTCAAAAAAGTTGAAAAATGAGTTTTTTAAAAATGCATCTGCGTTGCATTGAATTGTTACTAGCTGAGTATAAAAGCTATGATTAAAAAATGGTATGAACGTAAAGGTTAATTCTTTGACTTTATTAAAAAAAAAAAAAATTTAATACGGCATAGGGACGTAGTGGGAGCTGCTTAAGCAACGCAACTGAAAATTTGTTACATGGAGTTATTACTAGCTGAGTATTAGTGCTAGGATTAAAAATACGATACGCCAATAAAGGACTACTGTAAGCCCTCACAACAAAATTAGGCAAAAAATGTCTGAAATCATGCGGACGCTGAGAGAGCCTCTCAAAGATCGATAAAGCAACGTTCATGCAGCGGCTTTGCATTGAATTTTAACTCAATGAGTATATAACCTACGATAAAAGTTTTAAAAGGAAAATGAAGGATTTATACATGGCTTTACGAAAAAAATAACAAAAAATATTCCAGAAATGGTATATCGTTGCATGGAATTATTACACACTCAGGAGGAGTGCTACGCTAAATTTTGATTTACGACAGCATGTATGTGTTATTACGCTTCACAACTAAATTACAAAACAAAATTCTTGTAGTCATGATTTCAGGGATGCAATCACATAAAGCAGTAAAAATGCTACAGCCATAAAAAAACGTTGCATGGATTTTTAACTCTGTGACTACTGGTGCAACTGGTAAATTTTAAGGAACGAAAACGAATGTGAGGTCTTCGGGCATATGACAAAAATAAAAAAAAATAAGGAACGAAAACGAAGGTGAGGTCTTCGGGCATATGACAAAAATAAAAAAAAAATTGACGGCATGTCAAAAACCCTCAGGGAACCGCCTAATGTGACGCATATGCTTAACTTTTGCTGGATTAATTGAAATTAGATCACAACCAATGGGGAAGCAAAAAAAAAAAGCTAAAAGAAAAGCAAAAGCTCCAAATCCAAAAATAACTCCAACACCAACACCAACACCAACACCAACACCAACACCAACACCAACACCACCACCAGCACCAACACCAACACCAACACCAACACCAACACCAACACCAACACCAACACCAACACCAACACCAACACCAACACCAACACCAACACCAACACCAACACCAACACCAACACCAACACCAACACCAACACCAACACCAACACCAACACCAACACCAACACCAACACCAGCACCAACACCAACATCAACATTAACATCAACATCAACATCAACATCAACATCAACATCAACATCAACATCAACATCAACATCAACATCAACATCAACATCAACATCAACATCAACATCAACATCAACATCAACATCAACATCAACATCAACATCAACATCAACATCAACATCAACATCAACATCAACATCAACATAAACATCAACATCAACATCAGCATCAACATCAACATCAACATCAACATCAACATCAACATCAACATCAACATCAACATCAACATCAACATCAACATCAACATCAACATCAACATCAACATCAACATCAACATCAACATCAACATCAACATCAACATCAACATCAACATCAACATCAACATCAACATCAACATCAGCATCTTATAAACGTCAAACGCTGTAAACTATGATTTTTTAATAAAGCTGTAGGATCTTTTGCAAAATAATAGTGATATTAACAACCTTTACATTGGTACGAGGACTACCTTTTAAATCTTGAGCCTCAGCAAAACCAAACACTACCAGATAAATTTTGACAGTTCCGTTCAAAAATTTGACATTTTCTCGCAAAAGTATGCTTATTGTGTTGTTTACAGTGGTTTGAAAATTGTATTTCAGCAAAAAAGTAGAATTAACTCATGAACATTTTCGGGTGATGGATTTCTTACGGTTTTAGGTTTTGCGAAAGTTTTTGGATAGAATTTTTTTTTTTAATTTTTGATTTTTTATTTTGTCGCTTAAAAGTGCTTACCATGGAAGATTTAATTTGTGAAAACTTTCGCCATAAATAAAAACTGTAATTTTGCTAAATTCATATAAAACTTAATTCGAATCGAAAAAAAATAACTTTTTATCATTTTAGTAGGTAAAAATTCCTCGGAAATGAAGCATTTTTATACATAAACGAGTTCAGAAATGAATTATAAAAATTACTTTTTATATTCTAAAATGAGTTAAAAAAAAAGAATTAAAATACTCTTAAAATAAGAAATTAAAATTAGTTTTCGAAAGGCAATATCAGTCCGGCGGTTGATTCAAAAAGGGTTCATATCCGAGTGCCGATAATTTTCGAACAGGTAATAAGGTTAATATTTGAGAAGCGTTTTAGTCCGAAGAATGATATAAAAAAGGTAAATTTATGAGTGCCGCAAATTAACGTATCTATCCAAAAATGTTCATAAATGAATACGAAAACGGTAGTGCAGCAATCGATCCGTAGGACCAAATTCTCGATGACTCGGCCACATATTTCGGCCGAAACGGCCGCTATTTCGCTTTCAATGTTGGCTCTGAGCTCTTCCAACGTCGTCGGCTTGTTGGCATGGACCAATGACTTGACGTAGTCGCAACGAAAATAGTCTAGAAGCGTTAAATCGCACGAACGAGGCGGCCAATCGACTGGCCCATTTCTTGAGATAACACGCTCATCAAACTTCTCTTCAATAAATCGATTGTAACGTGTGCTGTGTGGCTTGTGGCTCCATATCTTCCAATTCGAGGCAAAAATAATCGGTTATGATGGCGCTATAACGATGTCATGACGCCATTCACAGTTACGTTACGATCATTATCGTCAACGAAAAAATATGGTCCAATGACGCCACCGGCATGCAAACCGCACCAAACAGTTATTTTTTGTGGATGAAGTGGTGATTCATGAAGCACATGTGGATTTTCACCCGACCAATAACGCATATTTTGCTTATTGGCGAACCCATTGAGACAAAAATGAGCTTCATCACTGAAGATGATTTTGCGGTGAAATTTATCATTTTGGCGCATCTTTTCCAGAGCCCAATCGAAGAAAGTACGTCGCTTCAAATGGTCCATCGGTTTCAATTCTTGAGTAAGCTTTCTCTTGTTTGGGTGTAAACCAAGATTCTTACGCAAAATTCGTCATAAAGTGGTCTGGGCGATGCCCAATTCTTGAGAACGCCGTGGAATTGACTGTTTTGTATCGTTTGTAACGGACACCTGAACGGCAGCAATATTTCGACACTTCGACCAACCCGTTGTCTCACTGGTACGGCAACATCACACAACTAATATGAAGACTCACATTTTTGAACTGAAAACTTCAAAAGACTGAAAAGACTGATTGTCTGTCTACTATGGCGAAAATTACGACCGAAAATTGCAGTTAACGCTCTTAAAATTGCGAGCGCCGACTCCGGATTTCGGTAGTAAATTTTTAAAATTTTCCGACGTTGTTCGTTCGTGTAATTTACTATTATGAAAATGTTAAGTTTACTGAGTAAATTGACAGTGACAGTTTGATTATAAGTGAAAGGGTGCGTTCAGAAATTTAATTCAAAGTTGTCAAGTCCCTATTGGAAAACCCTGTAGTTCGAAAGTTAAACCGAAAATTTGGGCTGTTGAAAAGTTACACGACCCTCTTTCAGCGCCCTTAAAATGTAACCAGTGGAATGGTACGTGTAATTTGAGGTCGAATACCGATTGAATCGATTGAATACCGATTGAATCGATTGAATACCGATGAGGCTGTGTGACCTATAACTCTAAAGCTATTCGATATCGCTAATTTGGGTTGTATGAGATGTGCCAAAAAAATTATCAAAATCGGTTGAGAAACACGGGAGAAAATGGTTCTTAACTGTTCTGTCTACGCCTATTTATATATAGATGAAACGTTCGATTCCAGTCTTAAGTAGTCATGGTTCAAATCCGCCAAATAACAAATACAATTTTTTTCAATTTTTTCAAATCAATTTTTCAGATGGGTTGGAAGATAGAAAAACTGAATGTCGCTCCTTATACTTTGAAGAATGTTGGATGTGCATGACAGTTTTTTTATTCGTTTTTTATTTGAAATATACATTTTTATCCATTAATTTGAAGATTTTGCGTTCTTCTTTTGATGCATTAATATGGAGATTGTACATTAGACCGTACCTCAAAAAAAATGTCGCCGTATACCATATATATATATACGAATATGACGTATTTTTTTTTTGACCGAACGCAGGGGTCGCGCATTGACATATTACTTCATATCTCTGGTGTTTACAGTCGGATTTTAAAGTTTGCTGTATCAATGTTTTTGTCTCAAGGAGACCAATAGGAGGTGGCACGGTCTATTGTACATTATTTTCTTTGATGGAATATAAATAACAAATAAATGTCACGTATTATAACAAAACCAATATAAAATAATATTGCGATTAATGTTTAGTTACCACAAGCAACGCATAAAAACTCTTCTCCGACTTAAGCTCTGAAGCATCAACCACAAAAATATCTGTAAAGATAGGCCCTCTGCTTCTTTTGTAATGCCTCGGAAGCACTTCATTTACCAAATGTTCTATGAAGCGCTTAAAATAACTGCCCGGTGGGAATGTTACAAAGTGAGAGTGAGCGTGTGAGTGAGTGAGAGTGTATGTGTGTGTGTATATGTGGGTGTGCAGAACGAATAAATGCGAATGTGTTAGTGAGCGGCTTACCGCGTATTACACTAAAACAACCAAACAACCAAAGGATAGACTAGGTAACATGAAGCAGCATAACAACCTTCAGAACAGGTAATAAAAAGTGCTCAATGGCAAACAATAACAGAAAGGAAGAGAAAAAAAAACAAAAAAAAAAACACTCAGGCAGTTACAAGCAGCAAGTAGTGCGGAATTAACTAGAACAAGTACTAGCTATAAGAATAGCAAAAACAACAGCAACACCAACAATTGCAACAACCTTGCCACCCACTAGGAACGCCTGCTCGCCGTTGCAATGCCAGCACATATCGTAAATTTAGCTCATCGTATTGCGAGCATCCTAATAAGATGCTTTGCAACCAATTTATATCCTTGCCACAGAATGGATTTTCATGTGTTGCAGTGAGCTGTGTGTGCGAGTGTGTGTGAGTGGTTTGAGTGTGTTGGGTGCGTGTGCTGCCGCTAGAGCTGCTTGTGCTGTGTGGTACGTGTGCTTTTTGTGCCGTTGGTGTGTTATTTTTAGCTGCATCTAGTTATGCATTGCGTGCTCATATCTAGTGACTGCGCACAGTCAACGCAGCGCAGTAGCAGCGCCTAGGATGCCAGCTAAGCTCAGAACGATAAAAGCAGCAACATTGCAAGCCCAAAAAAAATAACAAAAAATAGAAGAAGAAAACAAACAACAAAACATTGTCTCTGCGATAATTTGAGTAAATTGCCATGTTTGGCATTTTCGAGGCGTTTTCGGCAAGGACATTTATATGGCGTTTAATGAAAAGCCATTTAAAAGTGCAAGGATATGCATCAAGTGAGCCATAAATTAAGAGCATGCATGTTTGCAGCTACATATGCTGGCCATTGAGAACAAAAACAAAACGACAAAAAAAAAACCAAATCGTAGTGAGACATACACTGAGCGAAATAATTGTAGGACACATTTTTTGCACAACTTCGTTTTGACTTTATTTTTTATCTATTTGCAAACATGTCACATAACATAGCGCATATTTTAGCAGGACAGCAAAATTTACTGCAAAGTTCTGTGCTTATTGCCTGCGCCCATCATCATCATCATCATCATCATGTTGGCTGCACAAGATTTGGAGCAACATGCGAACTTTGGCATGGAAAATATTTGTTACAACTCAACATGACAGCTAGTCATTTGCCAATGCTCTGCTTCATGCTCTGTATGTATTTTGACTTTTTTTTTATTTTTTATATATTTTTTTTTTTATCATGCATGTGTATAAAAAGATTTTTTTTTCTTGCTTCTATATAGCGCTGCTTTCACGAAAATTGCATCTTCTGCTGCATGCAGTGCATTTCATCTTCTTCAACGGCTGCTGTGCTTCTACTCCTTTTGCTTCGTGTTCCTTTACAGCGTATTGCCAATTGCTGCTGCTGCACACAACTAACTCAATTCGTTCTACAAGCAAAAACAATCTCAAGTAAATGTTAAGTGAAATTCTGTGCAGCAGCAGCAGCAGCAGCAGTAACAACAACAGCAACAACATTAACCATTTCACATAAAAATAAAAGGATTGCATTTTACTTCAGCTCTTTAATATAAAATGTATGCATGTGAGTGTCTTATGCTTAACAGCGTATTGGGCGTGGCACCTTGTAGCAATTTTCTTATAAATACATTTGTATGCATTTTGTGCATTTTCGTAAAGTTTCTTGTCATGAAAAATGCATGTTGAGTGATTTTTGGCAAATGTGCTTTTTTTTTGTTTTTCCTTAAAGATGGCTTTAGAATTTTTGCTTTTTTTAATAAATTTTAGGTACAACAAAAAATGTAGGGTAAAACACCCAGTCCTGAGCCCTCAGCCTATTCTGAGCCCCCCACTCGATTCATTGTAGCGGCCAATGAAACAGTCTATATAGTCAAGCTGTGTCATTTGCTCTATACAGAACCGTTGTTGTTGTTGTTGGTTGTTGCCTTTTTTGTTCTTCATGTTGTCTTGTTGTCAACATGCTTGACCTAGAGCTCGAAAAATTTGTTTTCAATATAATAGGTGAAAATATTCAAAAACAACGGAGTCATTTGCATCGAAAGTAAAGAGTACGAATTTCTGATAGTTTTTTTCTTTTTTATTTGTCAGTCTTAGGAAACGATGTTATTAGAAAAATACGTTCTACATATGTAAAAGAACATGTACATTTTTGAAGATATGTTAATGTTTTTAGTGTCAAAATAAGAGATTTTTGAAAAACATTTATTATACGAACATTTTTGCCAAAAATGGTACGTTAGTAGCAGGCCCGTAGCCAGGATTTACCTAAGGGGGGGGTTTGGATTAAAAAAATATCGATAGTTTTTGATATCGATAAATGAAAAGGTATTTTTTATATAATTACCAGAAAGATGGGAAAAACAGTGGCTAGAAATGGACAATACTTTGAAAAATGAATTTGTAACAAATTTTTCACAATAAAGCGACAAACTTGAAAAAAAAAACACTTTAAAACTTTTTTGTACACCAAAAATATAAAACAAAAATTAATTTACTTTATTTTTGTTTATTTTATATATGTATACTAGAGGACCCGGCAAACTTCGTCCCGCCCTAAATTCGAGCAATCACGATTCCACCCAAAATTAATTTTTTATCGAACATTCATGATCGATAACACATGGTGCCAATCGAATTTCAATTATTGATTGAATGAAACACTCCAATATCCCATATTAACACGGAATGTAATAGGCTGCTGTTATTCGAATTCAAAAGATTGTGCTGTCATATCATTTTATTGCGAATTCTATTATAAAATTTTTTTAGTACATTTCAATTTGAATAAAAATAGTCAGCCCAACTGTTAGTTTTGAATCCATGAGGTGGTCTAAGGATCGATCCTCACAATGGGCAAACAAGTAATTTTTTTAAAGCGTTTTTTTATTTATTGAAATGATAGCTTTTGTGATTTTTGGAGTAAAAAATTAATACGTTGGAGCTTTCTTCAAAAATGGTTTATTAAGTGCTTAAAGTGAATTTATCAACGAAAAGAAATTGGATGAAATATATTAAAAAAAAAACGGAGCTATTTTCATCGAAAGTAAGAAATACGAATTTCTGATAGTTTTTTGTTATTCTAAGGAAGCGAAGTTATTAGAAAAAGACGCTGAACTAAAATTTTGTGCAATTTTGAAGATATGTGAATGTTTTTTGACAGAATTTTCTTTTAATTATTTAGACGCAGTTTCGCTAATAAAGTTCCTTGTAAAGGGGCAGAAAAAGGAGCGTGGTCAAAACCAAGTATGCCATAATCTAATCTAGGATTCAAGTAATGTGTGTGCCGAATTTGAGTTAAATCCGTCCAGCCGTTAAGATTTGTTGGCTATTTAAAGTAGTCTGATGTGGCAATTCCCATGCAAAATTACCAATTTCGATTTTTTCCATTTTTCCGCTGTTCCTTGAAGTTTTCGTAATTTTCTTTCTTTCAAAACCACATCTGTATTAAGGCAAACAATACAAAAAAGGAATTATTAAAATCGACCCAGCCGTTTCTGAGCCTTAGCAAGACTAACGCACACGCATTTGATTTTTATATGTGACCCGGTCTACGAAAAGGGACCTTCGGTGTAAAAACAAGTTTTCGAGAAAACAGCACTTTATATTTCGATTTTTATGTAAAATGGCTGGTTTCCCTTCAAATAAAAGTTGTTCAAATAAAAACTTTACGAGTTGGAAACTTCTGCTTTGCGCCATTAGAAAGAGCACACATTAGTCTATCCGAATCGCCAAAAAAGTGAAAAATGATATTTTCACACCGAAGGTCCCTTTTCGTAGACCGGGTCACATATATAGAATTAAGTCTTCTTATTTTTTTTTTTTTTTTTTTGTTAATTCAACCCCTATGTATGCTTAAGGATGCACACCCATTTAACATAAAAAACGTGTGTTCTATAATTTTAAAACTGTCGTTTGTTGAGTTCAATGTTTCGACTATATATCTTGCTTATTGTTGCACTGTCATTTTGGAATACAGAAAGACGCTAAAAAAATAAAATTTTCAAGACAAACTTCTAAAATGACGATAATTAACCCTCTTATATTATTATTTTAATAATTTACTTGCAAACTTATATCGGTTTAAAATTCTATATAAAAATAACCACGATAAGAAAACGACATTTTCTTGTATTTCCTGACTTTTGTAAAGGCCACAATGAAAAGGTTAGAACATTTTATTTAAAAAGTTTTTATTATCATTCGGTAAAATTACCCAGAGGTTGTGATCCTGCACCTCCAAAACCAGTGCTAAAAAATATGCAAAACTTGCAATAAGCTGCATTTCCCAATTTGGAGTAAACCAACCAATGCCAACGGTTCAACCAAGAATGCTTAAATCGGAGTTTGCGAGAACCGCTGGCAGGAAAATTAAAATTTGCGGAGGCACATAAATGCTTTGAAAACTTTCAAGACGGTTCGAATCGGAACCGAATCAACTTGGAAATATGGTTATTTGGACATTGATATAATCTCGAAGTCGAAGGCAGTTCCGATGAATCAAATGATATTTCTGGAACAATTTCTACAATCATACACACAAACTTAGAGTTAAAAACATTAAAAGTAAAATATTAATACCACAACTTGTAGTACCGCTTTCCACATAGCTGTCAACATTAAAACTTTCTTCAACTGCAGGTTACAAAGGAAGTTCTGAAGACTTTTCAGATTCCAAAGTTCCTTGAACGTTTTCTGTAATACAGATGAAATATAATATTATTCGGATTTTTTCGGTTCTGCATCAAGCAAAAAGTTAATCCATTAATATTCAATCAATGCAAACACGCTACCAAAAAAAATACAGCTTTCAAACATTCAGAAATGTTCGGCAACTTTTTAACGCATTTATGCATTGATAAAGGAAAAAAATATCATTTAAATCAAGCACTTACTTTTCACCGTTCTAGCCTTTTTTACTTCTGGTTTCTGCAGCCTATTAAGTAGAATCATTTTTGTAGTTTTGGCACAGTAAAATTTGGTACAGTAAAAAACAATAGAAACTCTTAAACTTATCTAACGAAACTCAATAAAAATTTCACCACTTTCACGTAATACCTGTTAACGCAATAAATTCTTAAATTGCTGATGGTAGACAAAGTTCAATTGAATGTATCGAACTTTTTTCGAAACTTAAGCATGTTGATGTTTTCACTGTTGCTGTTTACACTTGCAGTTTGCAATGTAAGAGAAAAAAGACGCAGCAAGTATTCGCAAATTGGCAAATTTATATTAATGCTGATATATTATTTTTTTATACTTTTTGGACCATAAGGGGGGGGTTTTAACCCTAAAAACCCCCCCCTTGTCTACGGGCCTGGTTAGTAGGGATATTTGTGTTACTTGTAAAGGGGCAGAAGAGGCGTAGTCATAATTAAGTATGCCAAACCTAATCTAAGATGCAAATAATATGTGCGCCAAATTAGCACGAATTCCGTCCAACCGTTTAAATCTGTATTCGAGTCAAACAAGTCGAAAAAAATGTCATGTTTGTGAATTTTTTTAAGGAAACGTAAGGGATATTTTTCAATGAGGATTACATATATATATAATAATATACACATTCAAGAGTATGTTTAGTTTTTTTTTTATTAAAATTTATTAAATTTAGTTTTAAGGTCTGATGACCTTTTTCTACAGCATTTTTTTTTTTTGTAGAGCACTCTGAAAAAAAAGATGAAATGCGGTGACCAAGATTGCTCCTCCTAAATTCATATGAAACAAAAAAAAAAAAATACAGTAGTTTTGACTATGTCGTAACACAAGACGTAGAATTATTCAATTCGCTTTTGATAACATCTTTTTTAAAAAATATTTAGCAAAATATTTATTTCATACACCTGAGCATATGACATATAAAAGAGTGCCGGAGAGGGTTAATATGTATGACCGACAACCACTACTTTTGCAAAAGGAACATTTTAGCCTTGGACAACTATTCCCTCTGACCACTCCTTAGGGGGGCTCCCATACAAATTTTATGGTTTTTGTATCTTTATTTCATACACCTGAGCATATGACCTTTAAGAGAGTGCCGGAGAGGGTTAATATGTATGACTGACACCCATTACTTTTGCAAAAGGAACATTTTAGCCTTGGACAACTATTCCCTCTGATCTTTCCTTAGGGGGGCTCCCATACAAATTTTATGGTTTTTGTCTCTTTATTCCATACACCTGAGCATATGACCTAATATGTATGACCGACACCCATTACTTTTGCAAAAGGAACATTTTTGCTTTCGACACCTATTCCCTCCGACCACTCATTAGTTTAAGGAGGCTCCCATACAAGGTTTAAGTTTTTGTTTATTCCATACGCCTGAGCATATAACCTTTAAGAGAGTGCCGGAGAGGGTTAATATGTATGACTGACCCCTCATTAATTTTGCAAAAGGAACATTTTTGCGTTTGACACCTATTCCCTCCGACCACTCCTTAAGGGGGCTCCCATACAAATTTTTTGGTTTTTGCTTATTTATTCCATACACCTGAGTATATGACCTTTAAGAGAGTGCCGGAGAGGGTTTAAATGTATGACAGACCCTCATTAATTTTGCAAAAGGAATATTTTTGCGTTGGACACCTATTCCATCCCACCACTCGTTAGGGGGGCTCCCATACAAACTTTATGGTTTTGTCGATAAAACCGGAAACTGTCGATAAATAGGTAGCAATCTTAAGCAAACAAAAACTTCAAATGTTGGCTTTATATTTCATGTAATTGTGTAAAATTTACATAAGTTAGAGAGTTCAAACATGAATTTTTCTCCCAGTGAGCATCAAGCAGACCAACAAGTGCTAACATCAACATTGTACGATCAGTACTTTAGGCCCAACAAAGGCTCAAAAAGTGATATAAATACCGACACCTGATCACTATAAACCACCCTACTTACCTCCGAGAATGACGTATTCTACGTCAAAAATGAAAAATATTATTTAACTATATAAAGGGTGTTTTTATTAGGGGTTTGTTTTTCGAATTGAAATAAATGGTGTCAAATCACACGATCTTGGTGGCCAATTGACAGGTCCATTCCGCGAAATTATGCGCTCATCGACGTGCGCTGTGTGGCATGTAGCGCCGTCTTGTTGGAACCACAACTCATCCACATTCATGCCATCCAATTCGGGAACAAAATAGTCGGTTATCATGGCTCTATACCGGTCTCCATTAACGGTAACTGACTCTCCAGCATTATTTCGGAAGAAGTATGGCCCAATGACTCCACCAGCCCATAGAGCACACCAAACAGTCAGTTTTTGTGGATGTAATGGCGTCTCAAGGATCTCATGTGGATTCTCTTCACTCCAAATGCGACAATTTTGCTTGTTGACGTAGCCATTCAACCAAAAATGAGCCTCATCACTGAACAAAATTTTGCGATGAAAATCAGCATCGAGATCAATCTCATTTTCGGCCCATTTGCAAGCGTTGTTCTTTTTTCAACCTGTTCATGATGAAATGGCAAACCAAACTGAACATAAATGACATTAGAGTTGCCAGATTTGACCACAAAATGTCGGTTTTATCTCTATTCGAAAAACAAACCCCTAAAAAAAACACCCTTTACTTAAAACTCGTACTTGTAAAAGCCGATTTTGAATACATTGATTTTTTCACAAATTGGCGAACTTCCGAACGTAAATTAATGGTATTGACGGTTTTCGTTATTATTTTGCCTATAACTAATGAACGAAGCTACGAAAAAAAACTCTTATGACAATTACGAGATTATCATGAATAAAATAATCCTGCAAAAAAATCGAAACGATCGGTTTACTGAGTTTTACTGAAACACCAAGCGTGGTCAGGTAATCCAACACCTGATCCTTGCAACGAAGATGTGGGCGTCCTCTTCTGCGTTGACCACCACCAAGCACTGAATCGAATATTTTTTTCGCTGGAGCGTCGTTTCGCTCAACATGACCTAGCCAGCGAAGCCGCTCGATTTTAATGCGCTTAATTATGTCAATGTCAGCGTACAGCTCTTGGTTCTATCGAATTCGGTACTCGCCATTGACGCAGATTGGACCGAAGATCTTACGAAGGATCTTTCTCTCGAAGGCTTCCAAAGTCTTTTCATCAGAACTACTCAACGTCCAGGTTTGTGCTGCATATAATAGGACGGGCATGATAAGTGTCTTATAGAGCGTGAGTTTTGTTCGCCGAGTGAGGGCTCTGCTTCTCAATTGCCTACTCAGCCCAAAGTAACAACTGTTGGCAAGAGTTATCCTTCGCTTTATCTCAAGACTGACATCGTTGAAAGAGTTTACGCTGGATCACAGGTAGACGAAGTCCTTAACGACCTCGAAGGAGATGTTGTCAACAGTGACGTGGTTTTCAAGACGCTGGGACTGTTAATTTGTTGACACTAGGTATTTCGTCTTATCTGCGTTCACTACAAGACCCATTCGACTCAACTCTTTTGCTTATTTGGAGAATGCTGCGCTGACTTCGCGCGTATTATGGCCAATGATATCGATATCATCAGCATACGCCAGCAGCATAATACTTTTGTAGAATATCGTGCAACTGCGTCTCAAATCAGCAGCTCGGATGATCTTCTCCATCATTAGGTTGAAAAAGTCGCATGATAAGAAATCACCTTGTTTAAAACCTCGTTTGGTATCGAATGGAGGAGTGAGGTCCTTCCCGACTTTAACTGTGCTGCTGGTGTTGCTCAGTGTCATTCTGCAAAGGCGGATGAGCTTTGCAGGAATACCAAATACAGACATGGTGGAATATAGATGATTCCTTATTGGACTGTCGAAGGCGGCTTTGTAATCGACAAAACGATGATGAGTGTCGATTTGTTTTTCTAGGGTCTTCTCCAAGATTTGTTTTAGCGTAAATATCTGGTCTATGGTGGATTTACCAGGTCTAAAGCCACACAGATAAGGTCCAATCAGCTGGTTTACTTCAGTCTTTCACATAGTCTTCAGTCTTTCACATAGTACACTCGACAGGAGCTTATATGCGATATTAAGAAGGCTTTTCCCATGGTAGTTGGCGCAAATTGTGGGATCGCCTTTCTTGTGGATTGGGCAGAGCACACTGAGGTTCCAATCATTTGGAATGCATTCTTTTGACCATATTCTGCATAGAAGCTCATGAATGCATTTAAATAGAGCTTCGCCTCCATTCTTGAAGAGCTCAGCAGGTAAACCATCAGCTCCTGCAGCTTTGTTGCTTTTAAGCCGAGCTATAGCTTTCAAAACTTCACTATGGTCGGCCAGCGGAACTTCAACGCTGTCGTCCAAAATTGGGGATTCCGGGATATCATCTCTATTGGCGGGATTGTTGTCGTCGTCGCCATTCAGAAGCCTATAGAAGTGTTTCCTCCACATCATCAGTGTACTCTGGATATCTGTCACTAGATTCCCATTTTCATCCTTGCAGGAATAGGCCCCGGTCTTGAAACCATCGGCCAGGCGTCTAATTTTTTCGCACTTACGCATTTCCGCTTCCCTTTTCTTTCGCCTGAAAATGTGTCTCTCTTCCCTCCTCTTCTCTTTGTATCGCTCCTTAGCAGCACGCGTTACAACCGACTGCAGGGTGGCTTTGTAGGCGGCGTCTTTTTCTGCAGTGGCGTCGCGACACACTTGGTCGTGCCACTGGTTTCGGAATGTTAATAAATATATGTGCAAAATTTGAAAACGATATCTTTTTTCCTTCTATGAAAAAAAATTTCCCGAAAAAATTAAATTTGTAACCTATTTCCCCTTAACATTGTTATTTTTTGAGATAACGACTTGAAATTTTCACCACATATTCTTGAGACTTAAAGCTTTAAGGAAATGCAAATGAAAAAAGTTCTGGGTATATAACCCCCCTTTAAGAGTAGGACCCTAACTAACCGTGCAAAAGGTATTTTGGTTTTGCCTTTGCCTTTGCCTTTGCCTTTGCCTTTGCCTTTGCCTTTGCCTTTGCCTTTGCCTTTGCCTTTGCCTTTGACTTTGCCTTTACTTTGCCTTTGCTTTTTTTTGCTTTGGTTCTTTATTTTGATTATGAATTTTGCTTTGGCATTTGCTTTTCAGTGTGCTTTTGCTTTTGATTTTGGATTTACGTGAAACAAAATGCAACTGCATAAACTAATGCAACGATATATAATACAATAATTCCATGCAACAATTTCTATTTTTGAGCTTGGAGAGGCTCTCTCTGCGGAATTGTTATAACATTAAAGTTTTTTTTATTTTTGCCGTGATAGCATAGTACCAGCCTCTTCTGGGTTATAATACTATTTTCCTTAACTCCTTTAATTAGCGTTGAATCTTTTATGTAATGAATTTGAAGTTCCGTTGCTTAAGCAAGTCCCAATGACGTCGTTATTTTATTCATTTTTTGTTTTTTTTTCTATCTTTATTGTCGCAGAAAAATTTAATATGTATAAAAAAGAATCCATCAAAAAGTATTTCATCGATCTGCATCGATCTGCAAGGGCTCAACAAGTAATTCCTTTTCAATGTAATTTCATTTTTTTTATTTTCCCTCTCAACTGAACAATTTTGTTTCGACGAAAGCGTAACGAAATATCCAAGGTATTGAAAGCAGTTGCAACCACAAACGAATCAAGCAATCTGCAAGAATCTGAGTTTGGGCCAAAATTAAAAGCGTACTAACGGCAATTTGCAGTTAAGTTTTCCGACCGAAAGCCTTCAGCAGCGATTTGAATAGCAATCGCAATAAACTGTATAGCCAGAAAACAAATGCAATTCGTTCCATTGGTAAAACATACACGTCCAAACACATAGGCACACACATTGCTATGCCAACACATACACACACACAAACACAAACACACACAAATGCATATATATATATATATACACTCTGACACGCGTAGAAAAGTTGCCACTTATCGTTGGCGTGGTAATTTATTTGGCCCATAAGGTGAGCTAAGGTGTAGCCTATGCGTTTGCAGCATAATGTGCGTGGAATGGAGCTCAATGACGCTGATGCGCATAATTATGCTTGGTCAATCCAGAACTGCTCTGGTCTGGTCGAGTCTGGCCTGGTCTGGTCTGATCATTTCTGTACGTAGCTATGTAGATGCGCCATGAAGTCAGATGGTGCATCGCAGCTGGGTCGTTTGAATGTCAATAGAAGGCAGTGCGTGCTGCCATAGTAAGCAGTAGGCGACGGCATATATCTGAATGACTTTGTGGGTCTAAAGTCCTTGTATCCATGTGTCTGTATGTGTGTGTGGGTGTGCGCTTATTATTGTTGCTCTAGCTGATATGGCTTCCACATCGGTCGTTGGTTCGTTCGGTCGGTCTCTTACGATCAAAAGCATTTTCAGCTAATATGTTTGACTGTTGCAGTCAGTGGCATGGCTTGGCTTTTGTTGGGTGTTGGACGAAACGTTTGGAAAATTTGAATGCAGTTGGTCAACGTTTAGATTGCGAAATTAGTTGAATGTTGCTAATGTTGGTGGTATTTGTGGTACTGGGGCAGGAGAGCAGGTTAAAAATGCTTGTAAATTTTCCAAAATTACTACCTTTTTGGGAATTGGCAATAAATAAGCTGCACATATTGTACAGGAATCAATTAAAGCTTTCAAAGAAACACACAAGCTTAAAAACAATATAAAACACACAAAGATAAAATAATTTTGAAAAAGGCATCCTTTTTTTTCATGAATTGAGTGGATATTTTCTCTGCAACTCTTGACGTGTATCTCTGAAAGTGTGTGTTCTGTGCTTTAATGTTTTCTACTTGCTACACTTGGTAGATTTCAGCTTCAATGACTTGCTCTGCATAACTTTCCCTTGCTTTGCTAACATCCTTTGCCTTGGTCTGCAATGCATATTTTTTAATTGTTCTGAACTGTTTGATGGCATTGCTTTTGTTTTGAATACTGCTCACGTACTTGGGCCGCATCACTTAGCAGGATTTTCTTAATTGAAATAAATGCAGACACAAGACAAAGTGTCCTTCTTTTTGTATTCTCTTCAAAGCAGTAAAAGTAAAAGAAAACAGATATAGGGACAATTTATATATTTTTTATTTATTTTTTCATTATCTTTCACTTTATATGTATTAAACAATATGTACGTACATAATTGCCTGCATCCATTAATTAAATGCCACTCATACGACAACACTTAGGCTGCACATATCCAACACAAAAGCTCAGATATAGCCGGATTTTCCACTTCGCCAAATGAGCCCTAGCTCAAGGATATGAAAAGAAAGAAAAGGCCAAGCTGTTTATTAAGAACATCTTCCAAAAGCAGACGTAAATAAAATGTTTTTTTTTCTTATGATAATATGTAAATATGTGAAAAAAAAATTATGATGAACAAATGGAAAGATGGAAAAAGGAATATTAGGTTTTTCATTCCGACTCGAAACTATTAAACATGACAATAGTAAAGCTGATTCTTAGGGATTTTTTTTTTAACATATTTAAATGTTGTTAAATTTTATTAAAAAAAAACAAAGTTATGTCTTTCATTATAAAACAAAGATTGACAAGCTCCGACTTCAAAGCTTTTATGTTCATAAAGCTATTAATATTTTGATGATACTAAAACAAATTACAAAAAATGAAAACAATAAGATTTGATTAAGTTACATAAAGGGTCCGCCAAATAACTTTTTTTTTTTAAAACAGGGCGCAAAACATCGAGTGTAGCTTCGGCTGTGTGGCACGTAGCGCCGTCCTGTTGAAACCAAATGTTGCCAATATCCTCCTCATCAATTTTTGTTAACAAATTTTTGTTCAACATGGCCCGATAACGATGGCCATTGACTGTAACGGCCACTCCTTGCTCATTTTTGAAGAAAAATGGCCCAATTATGCCTCTGGACCAAAATCCGCACCAAACAGTGACTCGTTTTGGGTACATCGGCTTTTCAATGTATGCGTGCGGGTTTTCTGTGCCCCAAATGCGACAATTTTTCTTGTTTACATACCCGCCAAGATAAAAATGAGCTTCATCTGAAAAGATGATTTTTTTGGTAAAATCGGCATCTTCTGTAAGTCGATCGCAGACCCACTTCCCAGCGTTGTTCAAGCGTATACAAAACCATATTCGTTCAGCGGAAGGATAAAACTACTTATCTGTCAAATCATACATGTGCTAAGTGTTACCATTCACGAAATAAGCACTAGTTGAAAAAGAAAACGTTAGATGGCGGACCCTTTATAAATTACTTTTAAAATTTGACCAAGAAATTAATGGGAAAAATTATTTAAAATTATTTTTTACTTTGTTACAGTAATTTTCAAAAATTGTATCTACCCCTGTACTTAATTTCAGTACCCTAGTGTCAATACTATTTGAGATACAGTGTTTTTCTAATAGTGACACGCCCCTTTGTCGAATATCGCCCACTTTTTTAAAAACTGACCTCCGCGTTGTGCTTTAGGAGTTATCGATGTACATTAGAGTGGAACGAAATGTATGGAAGCAAAAAATCATCATCGGCTTAATTTTTTTTTTGAAAACTACGCTTAAAAAAATACATTTCTGAATCTTTAGTTTTTTTCTGCGACATAACTTTTGACTGCGCCCAAGGCTTTATATATTTCACTATCAGACTTTTTTTTCTGAAATAAAAAAAAAAGTAAAGAGCTAATTTTTTTGATGCAAACCTCTTCATTTACTCTTTAATAAAAACTTGTCATGTATGCGCTAGAAGATATTCATGTTCAAAGATCACCGAAATCTGTCATTTGCTTATATCTCCGCTCTGCTCAAAGTTAATATGAAATTTCTACTTTGCGTTATTCAAACATATCTAGTCGTAGAACATAGCGTAGAACTGTTTGTTTTATATTAAGGGCATTTTTGTAGAAAATTATCTGATCTAAAATTTTGTTTTGAGCATATTTTCTGTCTACAAAGAGGAGCGGAGATATAAGCGAATGACCGATTTCGGTGATCTTTGATCCTACATATCTCGTAGCGCGAATTTAGGTACTAATTTTCAAACTAAACTTTGGATTTAAAAAAAAAAATTAATAATAATTCTGGCATGAAATATATAAACCCTCGGGCGCAGTCAAAAGTTAAGTCGCAGAAAAAAAATAAGTATGCAGAAATTTATTTTTTAACTCGTAGTTTTCAAAAATATATGAAGCCCATGAGGTTAAAAATTCGTTCCACTCTAATGTACATCACGAATTCCACCAAAAAGTCAACCTCATAGGTCAAAAATCAAATTGTAAAGAGAGAAGAGAAATTATATAGAATATATTCTAAGTTGAATTCTTCAAGATAACGGTAGTGTTTCTTTGTTTTTTTTTACTTCCGCGTGGTGAGTAAGTTGAATGAAAATTTTGCAGTTTTATTTTGATATTTCCCGTGAGGGCATGCGCTGTTTATTACAACAATTAAAAAAAAAAGATTTGTTTCAAATTTATTAATATTTTCCTAATAATCAAACATATATATGTATAAATAATTACCAACGACATACCGTGGTAAGAGCAGTTAAATAAATTAAGAAAATATGTAGCATGTGCGTGACAATATTGATATATTTTTCAATGCAGACTTTAATATAAGACATTTTTTGCGGAAAATGCTATTATGTGTGGATATTGAGATGGCAAAGCAGATTAAAAAAATTTTTTTTTACTATTTCCATTGTAAAAAAAAAATACGTGTTTCGCACATGGAACCCTTTTTTCTATACAACAATGCAGTTTTTACACACAACGGGGTCGTTCATAAATTACGTTATCAATTTAGAGGGGGAGGAGGGGTTTTAAAATGTATTGCGATAAGTAATGATATGGGGGTCTCATATATAGCAAAGTGACCAAAAATAAAAAACTCAAAAAAACTGAAATTAATACATCCCTCATTTAAAAAATTTCCATCCTTACATCTTCAGTAGACGGTCAAACGTCTAAATTGACGGTTAACTATTGACAAGTGTCAATATGAATTCTCATAAGTGAGTTTTATTTAATATAACCCTTAAATGCCCAGTGTTTCTTTTTGAATACAATTGAGAAAATATGCTATTTATTTTAAATTATTGCAAAAATTAAAATGCTGGATATGTAGTTTCACTCAGAAAATTGCAAATATAAAAAAAAAATTCAATTATTGGCATAACTTTGTTGGTTTGGGAAATATTGACCGTCAAATTAAAAAAATTATTTTTTTTTTAATTTTTACGGAAAGTTCGCTTTTTGACATGAAATACCTTTTAAACTATTAACTATTTTAGAGTATCATTTAACAAACAAATTTAGAGTTATTATAAAAGAAATCGTTTCCCCCGTTTTTGCCTTGAACTCCTACAACCAAGCTGATTGATGGTATACGTCGGAATGCCCACTGTATCTTTTTGGATACAACCATGTTTTCTCTAATAACTCGTAAATAAAAATTTTTTCCAAAAAAATAAAAACGGGGTCGTGTTCAGGGGATCATTTAGCACAACAAATTTTTTTTAATGAAATCGGTGTTGTTGGGAATTTAAGGGTTAAAATAAATCGGAATAAAAATTATTATTCAAATAAATCAATTTTAAGGAATCATATTCACAAAAACACTGATCTTGGTGCTGTACGGGTGCAGCCTTTACGGGTACTCTCTCAAAGGCCAGGCAAATTTCTTTGTATAAGAAATAAGGATACACCTGAATAGGTCCACATGGAATCTGTTGAAGAATTTGAAGAGTCCCCAAAGTTCCAGCTCCTTCAATTCCAGTGATTGAGAGCATCGACTTTTGGATCGAAGATAGAATATCGATTTATCGATTAAAATAATTGATTTTTAAATTTTTTTCTGAAATGTATCTAGTCATGACATAAAAAAGTTTTTAAAAAAACAAATAAGTAATTTTTAATCGTTTTGTTTTGTATTTCAGTTTTTATTATATATGGTCGAAGGTAACAGTAATACATATGAACGTACGGTGTAATTGTGTGTGACGAATGTAACATATGCGTTACGGTGTTTAAGGTTGAAAAAATGTTTTATAATTTTATTTTCTCAAATATTTTAACTACTAATATAATCTAGAATAACCTCTTATTGCTGTAAAAAAATATGAAAATTCTATCTGAAGTCAATTCGCAGAAATTTCAGATTACCGCTGCACATCTGCGCGGCATCGACTCTATTAAATTAGATATAGTGGTATTAGGTATTTGTTCCCAATTAAGTTTCAAGGCTTCATACAGTGCATTCTTGTTTGGAAACCTTTGAACAAAAACGTTTTTCTTCAAAATCCCAAAAATATCTTCGATGGGATTCAAGTCTGGTGATTGTGGAGGCCAATCAAGAACTTGAATCTCATTGTCTATAATGTAATCTTTGATGAGCTATGATGTGTGCTTCGAGTCGTTGTCGTGCTGAAACGTCGACTGAATCGGCATATTCAACTCTGCATGTGGTAGCATCTTGCTTTCTAAAGTGTCTTTATATACAAATCGATCTATAATACCATCGGTTTTATGAAATAATCCGACTCCATCATAGGAAAAACAAGTCCAGACCATAATACCATCGCTTCCGTGCTTAAAATTTATTTTTCAGTTTCGGGATTCAAGTCGTGTACCTGGGCGCGCCGTACAGTGCACATCCCATCTGAATTAATCAAGTTGAACTTTGATTCCGGTTTTCCATTTTTGAACGGTCCAATTTAGGTGATCTTTGGCAAAACTGAGTCTAAAAACAATAAATTGCAACTCATTGTCACAAACTCAGACAGAGTTGTTTAAATTATAACACCTCACCTTTTTTGTTTATGTTTAGCTGTAAGCAAAGGTTTCTTTGCCGGTCTGTAACTCCTTAAATCGTTCTCAATGGCTCTTCTAAGAACAGTGCTGTGATGGATATCTAAATCAAGTGTCCGAATCACCTCTTTGGAGGTTGCAAATGGATTTCTCTTGAACACGCCACAATTGTTCCTGTCATCACGCAGCGATGTTTTCCGCGGCCGCCCTCCTGAATGTACCGTTGTTATCACTTTTGTAATGTTATACTTTTTATTAATCTACATACTATTGAATGAATTATATTAAACTATTTCGCGATAGATATTTGCGACTTTCTCTTTTTATATTCGGAAATAATTTGTAATTTTAGAGTTTCGCAGTATTTATAACATGCCATTATAAATGGAACAGTCAATGTCACAATTAGCGCAAAAACAAAACTAAACTTTAATCTTTATGACTCACAAACAACATGTGCTTTACAATAAAAGAACTTTTACCGTTGTTTTTTGGAACTTCTGTCCTCTTTTTACATTTTTTAAGTTTTGTTGCTTTTGTTTTGCACTCAAACAAATTGAATGCAGTCACATTAAATTTAAATTCGATAAAAAAAAAACGAAACCAAATTTGAATATGATTTGTTTTTTATATGATGTATGAATATAGGCTTTGTGTTCCTATAATAATTTTTGTGTGTTCAGAATATTAAAAAATATACACGATTTTGTAGCAGCGCACTGATTTTATTGCTATTGTTTTGCGCAACACTGTACATTTAAAAAAAAAAAAAACGGACAAACCAACGAACTTGAGAACCTCCTCCTTTTTGAAGTCGGTTAAAAATACCTTGCAACAAATTTCGTCATAAAAAGAGCAAATGTGCTTAAAACTTTCGAAAAAAATTTTTAAAAACAAAGACAAATTACGAACAAATTTTTTTAACGCATTTTGCTAAATTTTAAGGCAATGTTTTTTCACAGTGTAAATACGAGTTATTCTTTCAACAGCTGACAAAAAGGAATCAACCACTATGGCTGGAAATGTATAGAAACTTTTAAGACATGCTTGCCAACAACATAACAACAAAAAAATCTATTCAATCGGATCAACACAGCGCGTGTAATTTAAAAATTCCCATTACTTTTTGAACATACTCCGTGTTATTAATGGAAATTTATTAAATTAAATTTTTTCAAAAAAGCAAAGCAAATTATGAAACTCCGAAATAAAATATATTCAATATATTTCAAAAATAGTTGTGTTGTTATTGTGAAGATGTGAAAAGAAGCGCCTTTAAATTCCTTTGAAGTGATTGCTATGACCTTTATTACATTAAAAAATAAATTCAGCGTATTTGAATAGCACTCTCGTAATGAAACCATTAAACAAACTTGAACGATTTGTTTATTTATTTTCTTATTACTTTAATTACTTAATTTTGCAACAGTCGGTACATGTTTTGACTTGCAAATGATTTAATTAAGTTTTCGGCTCTTATATAAGCTATTCCTTAGATTCTTTTCATCATCCTACTTGCCAGTCCCCCTATCATCTCTATTAACGAAGTTGCTTTTAAATAAGAAGTGCTTAAAATTTGGTTCAAGGTTGCTGGCTGGCATTTAGCTGACAAGAAAGAACAGCAACATCACAATTGTTTCATTCTAGAAACGTTCTTCACAAAACGTGCTGCAGCAACAAAATGATTGTGAAGGTATGTACTGAGCTGAGGCAGACTTTGGGTAGATGTTAAAAAAATAAAAAAAAAAAACTGCAGTACAGATGAGGGCATAAAATAATATTATAGCACAAAAGTTGATTTTTATGAATGCATTTTAAAACACTGAACAACAAAATCTATTTTTTTTCAAAATAACAAGGTTCCGACAATGGATTCTGGTAGAGGGGACAAGAAAACAATACACGTGTATCGGCGTTTTGAAAGTTTACGTAAAAGTCTTATTTTACGGGAAATTTAAGTTCCCCTCTTTTTGAACATGCTTGTAGTGAGTCCGCACAGGAAATCATGTTATCCTTACATTTTGGGTATAGAATGTGTTCCGTGGATTTATGTAAAATACTACGAGAAATATTTTTGTAGAACATTTTAACCCCCTAACTTCTCAATTTATGAGTCTTTTTTGTCCCTTTTCGAATAAAAATCAAAAAAGACCCATAAAACAAGTATATAAAAAAAATAAAAAATAAATAACTGGCCATTTCAGCCCTTGAAAGGACTTTGACCTAGCTTCTTATGATCAATTGTGTTGTGCGTGTTATTAAGTTTGTACACAATTGACCGAGAAATGGTCCTACAGGCTTAACGCCGACTCCGAACGGCGATGAACGGAATGTTCTTATTCTCAAGAAGCTTTACATGGCATTTGTATTACTCTCTGAGGTTTGCCATTGTCTGCAGAGAGGTGGCGGCCGTACAGAAAAATTATTTTATTCAAATAATTTTCTGTCGCTGCTGGGGTTCGAACCTGGGTCTCCAAAGTTCTTTGGCATAGCGGCCACGCACTTTAACCAACTACGCCACGGTCGCCACAAAACAAGTATATAACGGGTTAAAATGTTCGACAGAAAAATTGGTCAAACGATTCTACTATAAGTCTCTGAATACACCAAAGCTAAAAATTCAACTTAAATGCCAGAAATCTATTTCAGCAACAAAATTAAATTAAAACGTGAACATTTTCGGCTGATGATTTTTTCGATTTTCGTCTTTGACTGACAAGAAAAGAATGCATTGATCAGCTAAGTTCGAATTTAAGTGATGAAGTACCACACCTAGCTTCTGAAAAACGTTGATTCGTTGAGTTTGAGTGTGGTGGTCGTTCTCTTCAAGACACGTTTCGTGAAGGTCATCTAAGAACGGTTGTTATCGCAGAAAACATCGATGCTTTGCGTGTACTGTAGGAAACAAACCAGCATGTGACATACCTTGAGATAGAGTCATTGTTAGGCAATAGTTGGTCTAGCATATATTCCATTTTACATGAGCATTGAGGCGTCAGGACGATTTGTTCCCCTTTGGATACGTCATAATTTGACAGTTGCTCAAAAATAGGCTCCTGTTGATTGGTACAAGGAAATGCAAGAAAATATAGCGGAGATGGTTTGAAATGCGTCTACGATATCACCACAGATGATAAATCATGGAATGTATGCTTAGGAGCCCGAAACAATCCACAAGTTGGGTCTTTCGTAGTGAGCCAAACTCGACAAAAGTTGTCCACGGACGGAGCACATTCAAGCAAATGGTTTACAGTTTTTTTTCAGGAAAACGGTAATTTCGCAAATTCAGTAGAACATTCTTAATGTTGAATGGAAAACATTTGTTTGCCATAAATCTTCGGAGAATTGAAGAAAACCAAACACCGAAGGAAGAACTTACTCCAACACATCAATGCAAGTGTCCACACATCAGCACAAACAAAATAGCTTTTGAACACTCACAACATGGAATTGATGGCTCATGAGCCCTACAGTCCCGACTTGGCACACATGACTTCTTGTTCCTTCATATTAAGTCCACCTTTTAGTTAATTTTTTTTTTTTTTTTTTGTACTATTGGTACTTTGGTACTATCCTACCTTGAAAATTTCTAGCAAATCCACCAAGCTAGATTTTGATTTTTTTTTTTTTTTTTTTTGGGCGAATTTTTGTTTATTTTTTTTTTTGTCGTGACGTAGTTACGTTGTACCGGGCAGGTTGAAAAATTAATGTTTTCAAAATGCATCGGCATTGCATTGAATTGTTTCTCGCTGAATATAAGAGCTATGATTCAAAAAATTGAACAACCGTAAAGCCTAATTCTTTGACTTTATTATAAAAATAAAATAAAAAATTCAAAATGTCATCGGGACGCGGTGGGAGCTGCTTGAGCAACGCAACTGAAAATTTGTTACATGAAATTATTAATCTCTGATTATTAGTGCAAGGATTAAAACTATGATACTATATGAAACTATGATCAACAATGGCCTGTTCTAAGTATTTTATATTTTGTATTTGTATTTTTATTGAGGTAATTGTTGACAAATAAGATTTAATCTTTTGAATGCCACATTGACAAATAAAATAACAACAAATAAATAAATAAATATAAATAACAACAATTAGATTAAAAAGTTACAAACAAAATTATTTGAAAATAAAAAAAAAATAAATCAAGTTAATATTAATGATAATTACAAAATTATGAAAAATAATAATAAAGATTATGTAAATTAAAGAAAACAGATAGAATCAAAGAAAAGCGAAGAAAGTAGGTAGAAATATTTAGGAGAAGTGCTCATAAACTAAATGCTTAAAGGTTTTACTATTGGAAACAAATTGAATTCTAATGGGTAATGAATTCCAAGATCTAATTGCGCTCACAAAGAACAATTTACTAGAGTTTATGAAATTATATCGAGGTATTAAAATATTGAAATTTCTGCTTGACCTACAAAAAGAGAGTTTTTCAAACAAGTAACTGGGGCACTGAGTATGAATAATTTTATGCAAAAAAATGCAATTTCTTGCTTCAAGATGATTTAGAAGATCTCGTCCAAGTAATTGTTTTGAGAAGATAGAAATATGGTCAAAACTTTTGAGGCCAAACGCGTAGCGGGCTGCATTGTTATATGCAACCAGAAGCTTATGCGCCGACCGTGAGTCAAGCTTAGGGTATACTACTTCCGAATAGGTGATTATAGGCAGCAGGAGCTGCACGACTAATTTACGTCTTACTTCGACGGGCACAAAAGTTCCAGTTATCCGAAGGCTGCGTAGCCCATAATACAACTTACTAACGCATGAGTTAATATGATCCTCACATGACAGAGATGAGTTTATAATATAACCGAGGTTGGTAACCTTCCTAACAAATTTAAGCTCAACGCCGTTTAGAAGAACTGGAGGCAAGTTTCGTGTAATTAGTAGATTTTTAGCTATAGGTAAGACAAATGATTTCAAAGGGTTTAAGTTTAGCATATTTACCTTCGCCCACTCAGCTATTTTCTTTAAATCCTCGTTAACCCTAAAACAAAGATCTTCTACTTACCCAATTGGCCTAGACAAATATAGTTGAAAGTCATCCGCATACGCATGCATTTTTACATGATTACACTTGCTGAAAATGTCGTTAGTAAACAATGTAAATAACAGCGGTCCCAGTACTGAGCCTTCGGGTACTCCACTAGTGCTACTTTTTAACTTCGAGACATTTAGCCCAACTTTGACCCTTTGAGACCTATCGAAAAGATAGCTTTTTAGAAGACGTAGAGCAGCATCAGAGAAGCTAAAATTTCGTGCAAGTTTTCTGCATAAAATTGAATGGTTGACTGTGTCAAATGCTTTGGAAAAGTCTAGCAAACAGTGTAATGTTATTTGCCCCATATCATACGAAACTCTAATATCGTCGAGAATTTTGACAACAGCAGTCGAAAAACTGTGACCAGGACGAAAACCGGACTGAAGATTAGACAATAGGCCAAAAGTGCTGATGTGACGAGAGTTCTGCTCAGCCATGAGTGACTCACAAACTTTGGATAAGGAAGAGAGCAGACTTATTGGTCGAAAATCACATGGTTGACAAGCGAGCGGTTTTTTTGCAATTGGAACAATGGTCGCAACTTTCCAAATTTTAGGGTAGCATGAAGTGGTGAAACAATGGTTAATAATATGGGTAAGCGGACTGACAGCGAAAGGCAGTATGATTTTGATAAATTTCATGGAAATCCCATCTTCTCCAGAAGCATTTGATTTAATTTTTCTAATGCACCGAGCTACATCATTCTCATTTATTGCATTAAAATAAAATTCATTAACAGGTATTACTACATTGTTATCACCAGAGTAAATTAGAATTTTCAACTGTAGAATTAGCGACAAAGTAATTGTTAAGCAGATTAGGCTCAATTTTGCAATTTTCAGGGACTTTTTGACATACTCCAATATTCTTTAAATTGTTCCACAGTTGTTTCGCGGGCAGAGAAGGATTCAGCTTCGACAGATAAAACAAAGATTTTGACAGTCTTACAGCAGAGGTAGCGTCATTCCTTGCCTTTTTATGTGTCTCCCAGTTTAGAGCAGTAGGATTGCGCTTCCATTTGCAGTAGGTCTTAAAGCGATTTTTTAGGGCTTGTTTCACAGACTGAGTGAACCAGGGACATGCGTTATTAATGATGCGATGCGTGCATATGGGAACATGCGTGTTGAAAAGACGGTTGATATTGTTTATGAAAAAGTGTAATTTATCATCGACTGAATTTAAAAACCAACAATCCGTCCAGCTTATTGAAGTTAAATCATTAAGTAAGGAAGCATGATCCACAGACCTAAAGTCACGCTACGAAAAACACTTCTCAGTTGTTTCAGAGGCAACAGGAGAAATACAAACATTTAACGTACAAAATAAGAGATCATGATCAGATAAAAAAGATAACTGATCAAACAGAAAGACAGATGATGGATCGGATACAGCAAAAATGTCTAATAGGCTCGGAGACACATTTTTCGCAAACCGTGTTGGCATCGTGCTATTGACTGCATGTAGACCAACTTCCGACAGGCAGTCCTCACAACAAAATAATACAAAAAATTTCTGACGTCAAGGGGACACAGAGAGAGCCGGTCAAAGATTGACAATGCAACATTCATGCAGCGGCGTTGCATTGAAGTTGCATTTATAAGCTATGATAAATGTTGGAGAAGGAAAAGAAGGATTTATACTTGGCCTTACAACAAAAAAAAAACAAAAAATTCTGACGTCACCAGGTCGTGAATACAGCAGCTTATGTAACAGAAATTAAGTACCTCTGCATGGAATTATTCCTCACTCAGGAGACGTGCTGCGGTAAATTTTCTTTCACAACAGCATAGATGTGTTATAACGCTTCACAACTTAAATACAAAAAAAATCTTAACGTCATGATTTCAGTGTGGCAACCACATAATGCAGTAGAAATGCTACAACCATGAAAAAATGTTGCATAGAGTTCTAACTCTGTGATTACTAGTGAACGGTCAAATTTAAGGAACGAAAATGAAAGTGAGCTTTTCGGGCACAAAATTACAAAAAATGAAAAAATACGGCGTCATGAGGCCCCTCAGGGAACCACCTAAAGTGATGCATATACATCACTTTTTCTGGATTTAATTGAATGTAGCTAAGGCAAAGTTAATGCATCAGGGAAAAGCAAAACCAATGGAGAAGCAAATAAAAAAAAGCTAAAGCAACAACACCAATAACAACAAACACAACAACACCAACAAGAACATCAACATCAACATCTAAATCAACATCAACATCAACATCAACATGAACATGAACATGAACATGAACATCAACATCAACATCAACATCAACATCAACATCAACATCAACATCAACATCAACATCAACATCAACATCAACATCAACATCAACATCAACATCAACATCAACATCAACATCAACATCAACATCAACATCAACATCAACATCAACATCAACATCAACATCAACATCAACATCAACATCAACATCAACATCAACATCAACATCAACATCAACATCAACATCAACATCAACATCAACATCAACATCAACATCAACATCAACATCAACATCAACATCAACATCAACATCAACATCAACATCAACATCAACATCAACATCAACATCAACATCAACATCAACATCAACATCAACATCAACATCAACATCAACATCAACATCAACATCAACATCAACATCAACATCAACATCAACATCAACATCAACATCAACATCAACATCAACATCAACATCAACATCAACATCAACATCAACATCAACATCAACATTGACATAAACATCAACATCAATACCAACATCAACATCAACATCAACATCAACATCAACATCAACATCAACATCAACATCAACATCAACATCAACATCAACATCAACATCAACATCAACATCAACATCAACATCAACATCAACATCAACATCAACATCAACATCAACATCAACATCAACATCAACATCAACATCAAAATCAACATCAACATCAACATCAACATCAACATCAACATCAACATCAACAAAGACAAGAACAAAATCAGAAACCGGAAAGGGACTTTCACATGAAATAGGATATGGATTAGGACAAAAATTAAGACACAATTGATATATTTTATTCACTACGGGTGCGTCCACGACACAGCTAACTCGTTTTTTATTTTTATTTTCTTTTTTTTTTATTTTCAAATGATGCACTAAAATTTTTTTGATAACAAACAGAGGTATACTTTTTTTCTTAGTCTACTTTTAAATGAAATTAAAAAAAAAACACAACAATAAAATTTTAACAAATTTTGCTATTTTATCTATTCGTTAAAAAAAAAACGGTTTGTCGGTATCTTTTATATTTTTTTGTGCAATTTAAAAAGCTCTCCGCAAAATCGCCCAAAAAAATAATGAAAAATCACCCAATTGTTTTCCATACGAATTTGGGTGATTTTTCATATGACAAAACACGCAAAAAAAATTGGGCAATTTTGCATTTTTGTTGGGTAAAATTTCGTTTTTTGCTTTTGGGCGAAATTCCACCCAAATATGTTGAGCGAAATTTCACCGAAATATGTTGGGTGAAATTTCACTTTTCGTTTTTGGGTGATTTTTCTTTGATTTTGGGTGATCTTTCGTTTTCAATATTAAATAAGAAACGTCAATCAGTTCTTTTGTATTTGTATCATTTGCTTGAGTTTGCTTGGTCAAGTCAAAGGAAATATTTAGTACAGCGCCCGCGCATCGCAACGCGGCGGATCGCGAATAATTGAATTAAAATAGACTGAAAAAAAATACTGTCCTTGAAAATGCTCATTTCGTACAAGGGAATTTCGTATCTCGTGTGGGAACACAATGTAAAATATTGGGCGATTTTTCATTTTTTTGGGTGAATTTTCGTTTTTGTTTCATGTTTGTATTTTTTCCAAAAATTTTTGGGCTTTTTTCGTTTTCTTGGGTAAAATTTCGTTTTTTCGTCTTGGGCGATTTTTCATAAATTTTTGGGTCATTTTTCATTTGGGTGATTTTTCTTTTTTTTTTGTGCGATTTTTTTCAGGCGATTTTGCGGGGAGCCATTTAAAGGGTACCCTTAAGAAAATAAGGCAGTATGAAATATCGCCCAAAAGAAAAATCACAACAAAACAAAAAAAAAAAAACAAAAATATGAAAAATTATCCAATAATTTTTAATACAAATTTAGGTGATTTTTCATAAGTTAGTTGCAATGAACAATTTTATATCTCCTGGGAACAATGCAAAAAAAATTGGGCGATTTTGCATTATTTATTTTTAATTTTGAATTTTTTTTTTTATAAATTAAGATTTTTTGTTTTTGAAACATTTTTCCAAAAATTCTTGGACTGTTTTTGTTTCAGTTGGGTGAAATTTCGTTTGGTTTTCTTTATTTTTGGGTGATTTTTGTTTTTTTTTTTTAATTTTTCTTTTGGATGATATTTCATAGAGCCTGAAAAATATGCCTGGCGGTTGTTTTTCTTCAGGCCTTCAAACCCGAACAGGCCTTCAAAAAGCTGGTTTTGGAGGTACTAACTCCAGAGTTGCAAAACTGTATTAAAATGTGATTCAAACGAATGTAAAAGTATATTGATCATACTGGAGAATACCTTGAAAAAAAAATAAAAGCATCTTCACTGAATAACCATTGATTTTTCTTTGTTAAGCGCAAGACTAAAAAGGCAACCCTCGTACATCTTTAAATCTTTCGGATCCATCAATCCAATTGATTAGTCTTTGGATAAATAAATCAAAGTTTGAAATTGGGTCAAAACTACAAAAAAATGGTCTCATCTAAATAGCCATTTAATCTTTTGTCTACAGAAAGTAGAGCTTAAATTAATTGCAGAGCTATTTTTTAAAGAAAAAACTAATAAAAAAAGTTCAAATCTATAAAGTGCTATAAATGTTTGTTTTTTTTTCTTCACCCAAACCGCAACGCATTTAAAATGGCCTAAAAGAAAAAAAATAATGAAAAATGTTTGTCAAAACCACTGCTAGTTAAAGACTGCAACGTAGAAAAATAATATTTAACTTAAACAACAGCAAAAACAACAACATTAAGAAAAATAACAAAAACAACAACAACATCCCAAAAGCACACTAAACTAGCACTAAATAAATTGTTTACACAGCAAATTGATCCCCTGTGCGCCTTAGAAGAATGAGACGAAAACGATAGAGAGACAAAAGAGACAGCAACAAAATAGATGACTTCGAATTAAGTTAAGCCAGCGAGCGGCTGTCGCACTAAAAACCAATTTCGATGGCCTCATATGGGCCAACCTGCAAGTTGCGAATTCGAGAGGATTTTCACTTGAAAGCCTTGAAAAACATTGCTTGCTTGTTTTTTTTTCTTGTACCCTACATTTTTATCCTTTATCCTTCTTAGTTTTGGATTTTTTGTGTTTTTTTTTTCTTTTTTCTTTTCTTATTCGAATAACGTAACAATTCATTATGCTAACTAAAACACAGGGTATGACGTAAACCTCCTAGAACCTGTGTAAACCTTGCTAGAGAGAGTGCGCTTAAGAGAGGAAAGAGAAGAAGCAAAAAAATATTGTGGTTTGTTACGCTAACGAACGGAAGTCAAGGCAGGCAACATCGATTTATGCGGCTGATCATCGCATCGCATATCGTAAACTACATCCTTGACCTAATTGTATTTATTACAACTCAAGCCGTGTGGGAGCTAGTCGAGGGAACACTATGTGAGAAGTGAGTTATGTGTGCGTGTGCGTGTTTGTTCGTGTGTGGATGAGTGTTTGTTCACAACTGTTGAGCATATATTCAAGCTGGCAGAACATTCGTGCTGCATTTCGATTACATGATGAGCATTGCCAGTGTTGGAAAATATTGCAGTATTTACTGCAGAAGGTTTTATTGAATATTAACTTGAAAAAATAGAAGAATATCAAGAAGACACAACTGAAAATCTGTCAAAAATCAGCAGATATATGCTTAATGAAAAAATATAAAAAAGTTACAATTTCTTTTATATTTTTAAATAAAAGCACACAATGGAGTCCATTGACATAACACACAACACTTTTACCAACACTTATCGTAGCAAATCGATAACTAACCCAGTGTTCGCAGTTATGTTTGTGTTTGATATTATTTGGGGAATTCTATTTGGTCCAAAATAATGGACGCACAGCACAGTGGGCACAAATGAATTATTGCAAATAATTAATTCGAGGATATTAAGCTAAGACGCACAAATGTTTCACCATTTGTATGCAATTAATTGTTATTCATACGCAATGGAGGCCATAATAATTGCTAACTCGTGTTCTAACCACACACTATGTAGGAGTGTATGTGTTTATGCTAATTTAAATTAATTACAATTGTATAAGAATGTAGCTTCGAGCTGTATGAAAGCTTTGAAAACTAAAAGAAAATAGTATTTAAAAATTTTTATTTGAATTCAATGAGCACACACGTCACATAGTCAAAGTTTTGACCAGCGTTTTTTTGACCTCAGGGTGTTTTTGGGTCCGTGATCACGATACTGAAAACTCAATTCAGAAATTCTAGAAGGAAAATCTAAAATAACCGGGTATGGGCACCACTACATTTAAAGCTTCTGTGTTGTTTCTGTGTTTGTCTTTTGTCTTTGATTTGTTTTAGGGCACTTGCCCCCCCTGGACTTGAAAAATTTCATATATTTTTATTTCCTATATTTATATGTTATATTTTAATATAATCATTTTCATATACGTGCACACCAATACATACCTTTCCCCCTTCCCCCCTGGAAAAATTCCTGCGGACGACCATGGATGTGAACATAAGAAAAAATTTTAGATTTTCAGATTATGACTGAAACATATTCAAACTCGAGGGATTTTCACAAACTCTGATCACGAATCTACGGTTGAAAGTCAAGAATTCTTACATCTACTAGACTGTTCTTTGGTCTGACACATACTGGATGGCATGACTACATTCAAATCGATATTATTTTAAGAGTTTGACATCTTTCAAATGATGTTTGTCAAAATGTGAGCCAGTTTTACGCAGTAGTATAGGGTCTTTCAACAAGTGATGTCATTTTAAATTTCCCACCATTTTTTCAGGTGGCAACATACAACTGTCATTTGATGACGTTTGACAAAGAAAAGCTAGGAAATTTTTAGATATGGATCGATGCATACTTGCACTTAAAATAGTGAAAACTCACTACAAATACGATGAAAATATCTCGAATTCGTAAAGTTCGTACTGTTTTTGGCCATCATCAAATGCTTTTTCGCACAGATATAGTGAAAAATAATCGATAAATTTGTACATTCTGGGCAATTTAGTGATGTACAGACCCCACTTCGTGCTCATTGGGCTGGTCTCAACCAAAAATATTAACTGAAATAACTGAAAGCATAGCTGAAAACCCAGGTTGTCCATTTCGAGACGATCATAGGAATTGGACCTATCCACAACCACTTTGCACCATATTTTACATAAATATCTTGGCCTACATGCTTATAAGGTGCAGTTGACATTAGAATTGTAGCCTCTAGACCTTAGAACACGCCGTACATTCGTTGATTTGGTGCTGGAAATGCATGAACAAGATCATAATTTCTCAAACTAAATTATTCGGAGTGATGAGGAGGCTCATTTTCATCTATCTGAGTAAGTGTATAAGAAAAACTGTCGCATTTGGTTCTCCGAAAAACCAAGAGAAATGAGGTCAAACAACTTCTCCATCTACAACGAAAGACAGTGTGGTGCGGTTTTTGAAGTGACGGTGTCATTGGTCCATATTTTTTCGAAAATGATGCTCGTGTGTTCGTTTCAGCGAATAGATTGCGTTACCGAACGGTGTTGACTGACTTTTTCGACCTGAAATTGATGCTATAGCAGCTGGTGAAACAATGGCCCTATTGCGTGAAAAATTTCCTAGACGTATGATTTCTCGAAATGGAGACTTTGTTAAGCCGCTGAGATCCTTCGATTTAAAACCCTTAGATTTCTTTGGGGCTACGTTAAAGATTGTCTAAGATTGTCTAAGTCTACGTCAATGTTCTGTCAAATATTCAGAAATATTCAGACACTCAATGACAATATTAGAGCTGTTATTCGCGAGATACAGGCGTAATTATGTACTAATGTGATAAAAAATTTCATTAAAAGAATGGCCATATGCAAGGCCAACAGCTGCGGCGGACATTTGGCAGATATTGTGCTTCATTAATAACCTCAGAGTTTGTAATTTGGATTTAAATAAAATTATCACATCATTTCCCAAAAATATTGTGAATTTTTTCCCTGTGAACCCTATTAACAGGTTAAGGTTAAGGTTAACAACCTTTTCTCGTTTTGCAACATTGAAAAAAGTGAATTTCGATGAATGATGAACATTGTTTTTTAATGGGAAAAAACTCCGCGTAAGCAAAGGAATGGATAGACAAATTTTATGGTGAATCTGTTCCACCGAAATTTACCACAATTTAATGATTTGCTGAAATCAAACATGGTCGTACAAGCACTTCTGATTAAGAAGGTTTAGGTTGACTAAAAGAGGATAGCAAAAAATGATCAGCAGAATTCGTGATACCACATTCGCAAAAAGGCCTGAATTATAGTGTCATGGTGTCATTGGTCCGTTTTTTTTGTTTTTTAAACGACCAAGGAGCAACGGATACAGTCAATTTGGAGCGTTTTGGTCGAATGTTAATTGATTATTTTTTTTTTTTTTCTAAAATTGAAGATATGACGATATGTGGTTTCAACAAGATGGGACCATAAGCCACACAGCAGTACCAATTAGGGCTTTGTTGTCGTCCTTGCTCCACGACGACTTATTTCAATAATTGGCGATGTCAATTGGCCTCTGAGATCATGCGATTTTAGGCCCCTGGAAATTGTTTGTTTTTTTTGGAGGCTACGCAAAAATCGTATTTACGCGAATAAAACTCAAACTCTAGAGCAACTAAAAACCAACATGTGTCAAGTCATAGCCGAGTTAGAGTCCGAGTTATGCACAAAAATCATCGAAAATTACCACAAAAGGATTAATTCCTGCAAAAACACAAGTGGAGAACATTTGAATGATATTGTATTCCAAGTATAATAAAAAATTCCAAACATTATAACGAAGTAAAAATTTTATCGAAGTCTGCATTTTTAGTTTTTAAACTTTACTTTTCGAAGGAGAAAGTCGTTTTTTCTAATGTCAATAATTTTCTTACCGGCAATGTTATGTTAGAAATCGATATAGCTTTTTTGAACATCAATAGAGTTTAGATACTACAGCTTTTACGCACATTCTCATTAATTTTTAAGTCATTGAATTATTTAAAGCCAACAACAAAAATTCATTCAAATTTTCAACGATATTAATTTCAAAGTTCAAAATAAATTGATATCGGAAAAATGTACTCACCAGAGAACTGCATAAGCCTACTTGAAATCTATTTCAAGTTCTTGCTTAAAATATAAGTTCAAGCTTGCTTGAGCTTGATAATTTTCAATCAAGTAAGACTTGTGCTTGAATATAAATAAGCCCACGACAGCTTGCGACTTGCAATTACGCTAGCTTACAAGTGAACGACACGAAGTCCCAAGTAGAGGAAAAACTTGATGTGCTCGGCAAAAAGCTTGAAAAACTTGAAATTGAAAGTAAGTATCCAATTAAATCAAGTATCCACATAATTCAATGAGCTTGTGTGGGACACGCTTAATCTTATTAGGACTTTTTAGGATTCTGTGGACTCCTTGGACAAAAATAGATGATTTTTTTGTTTTAGAATTGAAAATGGGGGATAGGGTTGCCACATAATTTTTTTATTTTAACGAATTTGGTGCTGGGGCGAACACAAGATAAATATTGGTCACTAAATACGATTCCATTGCCAGAATTTAAATATTATAAAATTTTTAACAATAGGGTTGCCACCTAAAAATATGGCTTTTACGAGTTTTAAACATTATCTAATAGTTTAAGGGGTCACTGATTTCAAATCTGATGTAGGAATTTTAAAGTGTAAGATAGCTGATAGGGTTGCCACCTAATTTGTTTAATTTTTACGAATTCGGTGCTGGAGCGGACACAAGATAAATATTGATTGCTAAATAAGATTTCATTGCCAGAATTTAAATATTATGGAATTTCTAACAATAGGGTTGCCACGTAACAATATGTTTTTTACGAGTTTTAAATATTATCAAACTGTTTTAGGTGATCGCTGATTTCGAATCTGATGTCAGCATTTAAAAATTTAAGATAACTGATAGGGTTGCCACGTTATTTTCTTTTATTTTTATAAATTCGGTGCTAGTACGAACACTAGGTAAAAATGGGTCGCTGAATCCGAATCCGTTGCCAGAATTTCAAAATTATGAGATTTTTAACAATAGTCGCTGACATCAAATCTGATGTAGGAATTTAAAAATTTAAGATAGCTGACAGGGTTGCCACCTAATTTCTTTTATTTTTACAAATTCAGTGTTGGGGCGAACACTAGGTAAAATAGGTCACTGAATACGAAATTTAATTTTTAAGATTCTGACAACAGATTTGAAATCAGCGACCTCTTAATCTGTTAGATAATGTTTAAAATTCATAAAAAAACAATTTTATAGCTGGCAACCCTATCGTTACAAATTTAATCATTTTAAAATTCTGACAACGGATTCGGATTCAGCGACCCATTTTTACCTAATGTTCGCCCCAGCACCGAATTTATTGAATTACAAAAAAATTAGATGGTAACCCTATCAGCTATTTAAAGTTCTGACAACAAATTCAAAATCAGCGACCCCTTAAAACTGTTCCATAATGTTTAAAACTCTTGAAAACCATATTATCAGGTGGCAGACCTATTGTTAAAAATTTCATAATTTTGAAATTTTGACAACTGATTCGGATTCAGAGACCCATTTTTACCTAGTGTTACCTCAGCACCGAATTTGTTAAATTAGGTGGCAACTGAAATCAGATTCGAAATCAGCTCCCCCCTAAAACTGCTAAACACGGAATCTACAGAACAGAGAACGAAAATAAACAGTAATGAATCGTCCTATTTTGTTATGTTCCGATCTTTCAAGCTAACGAAACAACAACGAAAGAACGAATGAGCGTCTGTTTTGTTTTTCGTTTGCTGTTACTAGCGAAACTATAAACGTAACAAAAAGACTTAGTGACGAAGAGACACAAATGAAACCGAAGCAATGATTCTTTAATCAATGGTCGCATAACAGCAAGAAATTCTCTACTTCGCATTATTTTGCGCAGTTTGCATTTTTTGCAGGGGTCGTATCAAGCATGATACAATTACAAGGTAGGCTCATTTTAAAATGGTCCTCTCACATTTTGCAACAACAAAGCTGTAGGAGCTTCGTTTTTTGACAAACGTCAAACGAAAAAAGGCAACAACAACAATTAAAAAAACTCGAAATTATTAGCTAATTTTGACAACTAGCGCACCCTGCTCTCCAATATGAGCCCATCTTGTCATTTTATCATGGGTATGTTTTCTCAAACTTGTTGAATATTTGGTTTTCAACTTCAGAGCACCTAGTCTGCTGAAAAATTAAGCTGCTTACGCGGTAAGCATTGAAAACGTGCTGATACTTACAAGCAGCGTCGTAAAAACATGCTGACAAGCTGCTCAGTTATTTTATTGTGTTGCAGTAAAACAAAAAACAAAGCAAACGAAAATAAAAGAGACAAAAGTATAGAAACGATCTTCATTGATAGATTTTTCATAACTTTTCTTTTTTGACGTAGAATAGGTAATTCTCGGAGGTAAGTAGGGTGGTTGATTGTGATCAGGCGTCGGTATTTATATAACTTTTTATAATGCTAAATGACGTTAGCTCTCTCTAAGCTATGTTATTTGTTTTCCAATCAGGTCAGGGTCTTCAGGTGCATTTATAAAATGTTTTTAGAAGAATTTTTTTTGCATATTTATGAGGAGCTACGCGAAACATTGTCTCAACAATAAATTTACCTCAACGGTACTTAACTTTCATTTTTATTTCTGCCTTCTGCTAAAAATATATGGGGAATAAATTCAAATATTGTGCTCCTGTGCGCAATGTGCGCCTTTTGCCCAATTCTAACCTAAGGTATTCATGTGGATTAAAGGAGAAGTTAACATAATTTGTTCTACTAAATTGCAAATTAATTCAATTTTTAGGAGCATGTCTACTGCTTCTACGGTTAGAGTTAAAATTCATAAGAGAAAGAAGTTCTGGAGAATCGAATATACCGGTTATGAGTTGGTGTTATTAACATAAACGATATCTGCAGATTTACTGCGCTTGCAAAGAGATTTACAGATTTAGATTGGTTATAACCAGCTATGGACAGAGAGCGCTCTGGGAGCGTTGAGCGCAAGAACTGAAAGCAAATGCTTATGTAGAAACAGAAAATGCAACAACAAATCAAAGACAAAAGACAAACACAGAAACAACACAGAACCTTTGAATGTAGTGGTGCCCATACCCGGTTATAGCCTATTAAAGTTACATAAAAAATATCATTTTGGATTTTTATACTATAGAAATCATCTAGAAAAAATTTTGCATCGTATTAAAATCCACTCAAGGTAGACTTGCGAATGATGTGATAGCCCTGCAAAGTGTTTTTGGTGACCCACCTTAATGCGCATCCTTATATTAAGCTTCCTACAGTTTAGCATCTACAAAATGACATCAGTCAATGACATCAGAGTACATCCCAACTATTACTATTTTAACTATAAACTGCTATTTGTTTATATTTAGTTACTGTTATAAAATATAGTTATTTATATGAGCAACCCCCCCTGAGTATCTTCAACCCCTCTATGTCTAATCTCATTTATATATAGCCTATATTATATAGCCTTTACCAGAACCAGATAGAATTCTGGATAGAATAAGCATTGTGCATAAATTTTATTTGAATCCGTTTGCCAGGTTAGAGATTTTGTTTTTACACAGTCCAACAAACATCTGCACATAGGTATTTGTGAAAAATATTTTATTCCCTTTTTCCAAGTCGATTAAGACTTTCATATACATCAAAAATATATGTTACATTCATTCCTGCTTTCATTCTTGCTTAACTCAATCCTTTATGGCAATGCCTTTTCTTTTCCCATAAGACGCTCTGTTCTTCATTGTCAACACTTTACACAATTTTTTCGCTCATTTCGTTTTGCCTTTCCCCAAATTTTATATCAACTGAATTTTTTGAAGGAATTGAATCGTTAATCCTCATAAGAAGAAAAGCAGAATCTTTTGTCGTTAATCCTCATAAAAGGTAGCTCAATTTTAATCACTCCCTTGTTGGTTTTTGCACAACATTTTCACTCCAGTGCGAAATCGTTCTTAATATTTTTGCTATCCTACCCGTTGTCTTTAGCAACGTTTCTAATTAAAAATCCGTACCCAGAGCGCAGTTTATAATATTTTACAATAATTTTTCTTTTTTTTTCAGTTTTTATTTTTCTATTTTTGTATCACAAATTAACACGTTTGTCGTCTTGTAATTTTTTTGTTCTGACAATATCTTTGCACGTCTCCCCTGAGATGAACGCCATTGCAAGGTGCGAGCGTTAATTATAGGCCAAGAAACATTTTTTTTTTTTTTCAAGTTTCTTATAAGTGCAGCTAAATGGTTCGGGCACTGTGGGGGTAGCGCGTAGTAGGCGAAGAAACCAAGCACCATAATTGATGACCTGAGGTACTTTAAGGAACGCACATAATAAGCGGTTATTATCATTATCTACTAAAAAGTAGATTTTTTTTTCTTTTCGTTAGCTTTTGAAGCCACCAGCAGCTCATTAGCATAAATTCTGCGTCGATGCCAGTAGATAAAATTGCTGAAGTTTTCCTGTTATTATGTGAAAAATATAGATAATAATAAAGTGTAGGTAAAGATATACAGAGCTACTCTTGGAGGGTATGAGACGAAGTTTTAGAAGATGATAAGACATTAGGTAAAATTAAATTAAGATTAGATATTAGGACGGAAGGAAGCAGTTTTAAACTAAGCCTATGACTGGAAAAATGTTATTTGATATTTAAGGAATTTCTTCATATTGTGAAAATATCTTAAATCATAACTGTAAGAATGAGAGAATAAAGACATTATTTTATTATCGGTAGCTCAACAAATATTTAACTAAACATTTCCACTTTAAGAAATTCCTGAAAAACCAAACAAAATTTTGTACAATCAGCATTTTATCCGAATATTTTTAACTACACTTAAAACAAAACGCCTCTTACTCAAGCCACTGGCATTTCAAATTTCATATATTTATAATTTCTAGTGTCTCTTTTGGTCGAAATTCGACCATATAAAAATTGATTTGTTTTTTTTACTTTATTTGAAAACATTTTTTTTTTTCTTCACTCATGTGGAAATATAACCGAATTCATACCGCACAATGCGCACCACCGGTAGGAAATCACAAAATAGTAATTCCATTCTGAGTTTCCAAGATCGGTGTCTATTTCTTCCGAAGCTATTCTATATTAAAAATTGTGCTTGTACGGGCGGGGCCACACCCCCTTGTCAAATTTCTGTCCTAGTTTTCTGGTAGAAGGACACCATCAAACGATAACTCTATTCAGAGGTTCAATATTCTGTGACTTTCAGGCTTGTTCTGAAATCCACCTCGGAATTGGATCCGAATCGGATTTCATTTCCGATTCCGATTTAAAAAGGTGTTCTACATTCCGAGCGGAAAGCAATCAATGTAATTGGATTCGAACAAGCATTCGAACATGCTACTTTCTGAACGCATCAACTAAATGACAGCAAATCTGACACTTGCTCATAAGAATAATAAAAAGTTCATTTGAAATAAAATGAATATTTTATAAATATAAGTATTATAGTGATTGCTGCATTATTTCTTGAAAATTATTTTTGAAGAATTGTAATATCCTTTATAAATTTTGTAATCGCAACATATTTGAATAAAATGTATCATTTATAAAAATACTCACATTTTTAAAGATGGTTAAAAAGCCGCCAAATAAAAAAAAAATAACATTAAAAAAGTAATGCCAAAACTAAAACATTGCAGCAGTTCAGGAAATAAACACTTTCACTGCTTTTTTAATGAAAAATCATCGAAACATTTACAATCCGTCAACAAAATTTTGATCGGATTGGATTTCAGTTTAATTCCGATAAATCGGATTACAGAACACCTACAATCCGCCAAAAAAACAAATATCGGATTCGAAGATCGGAATCGGATTGCAGAACACCTTTCATTCAAATGTCATCGGAAGTAAATCCGATTCCGACGTGAATCGGATTTCAGAACATGCCCGTTTAACTTCCAAAGCTATTCGATATCAAAAATTTGGTTTCTATGGGCAAAGCCACACCCCCTCAATTTTTACAATCGAAAAAAACGACCAAATAGAAAGTTCCAACCGAGTTTCATTGAATTGTGACTTATAGTTTGAAAGTTATAACGATAATTTGGGCTGCTAAAAATGCCACGCGTGGACGCGTGGCGTCCGTGGCGTAGTTGGTTAAAGTGCGTGGCCGCTATGTCAAAGGACTTTGGAGACCCAGGTTCGAACCCCAGCAGCGACAGAAAATTATTTGAATTAAAATAATTTTTCTGTACGGCCGCCACCTCTCTGCAGACAATGGCAAACCTCAGAGAGTAATTAAAATGCCATGTAAAGCTTCTTGAGAACGAGAACATTCCGTTCATCGCCGTTCGGAGTCGGCGTTAAGCATATAGGTCCGGTTCTCGGTCAATTGTGTACAAACTTAATAACACGCACAATAAAATTGATCATAAGAAGCTAGGTCAAAGTCCTTTCAAGGGCTGAAATGGCCAGTTATTTATTTTTTTTTTTTTTTAAAATGCCACGCCCCTCTTTTAATGCCCATGAAATGTAACCAGTGGTATCCGAGGCTAAGTGACCTATAACTCTTAAGCTATTCCATATCGCAAATTTGGGTTGTATGGGATGTGCCACACCCACCATATTTATTCGGTGCACTCCTTCTCCCCACTCTTATTTATTTAAAAAAAAATTATCAAAATCGGTTTAGAAACACAGGAGAAAATGGTGTTGGTGTTGATGTTGTTGTTGGTTTTTGTGTTGATGTTGATGTTGGTGTTGATGTTGATGTTGATGTTGATGTTGATGTTGATGTTGATGTTGATGTTGATGTTGATGTTGATGTTGATGTTGATGGTGATGTTGATGTTGATGTTGATGTTGATGTTGATGTTGATGTTGAAGTTGATGTTGATGTTGATGTTGATGATGATGTTGATGTTGATGTTGGTGTTGATGTTGATGTTGATGTTGGTGTTGATGTTGATGTTGATGTTGATGTTGATGTTGATGTTGATGTTGATGTTGATGTTGATGTTGATGTTGATGTTGATGTTGATGTTTATGTTGATGTTAATGTTGATGTTGATGTTGATGTTGATGTTGATGTTGATGTTGATGTTAATGTTGATGTTGATGTTGATGTTAATATTGATGTTGATGTTGATGTTGATGTTGATGTTGATGTTGATGTTGATGTTGATGTTGATGTTGATGTTGATGTTGATGTTTATGTTGATGTTGATGTTGATGTTGATGTTGGTGTTGATGTTGATGTTGATGTTGATGTTGATGTTGATGTTGATGTTGATGTTGATGTTGATGTTGATGTTGATGTTGATGTTTATGTTGATGTTGATGTTGATGTTGATGTTGATGTTGATGTTGATGTTTATGTTGATGTTGATGTTGATGTTGATGTTGATGTTGATGTTTATGTTGATGTTAATGTTGATGTTGATGTTGATGTTGATGTTTATGTTGATGTTAATGTTGATGTTGATGTTGATGTTGATGTTGATGTTGATGTTGATGTTGATGTTGATGTTGATGTTGATGTTGATGTTGATGTTGATGTTGATGTTGATGTTGATGTTGATGTTGATGTTGATGTTGATGTTGATGTTGATGTTGATGTTGATGTTGATGTTGATGTTGATGTGTATGTTGATGTTGATGTTGATGTTGATGTTGATGTTGATGTTGATGTTGATGTTGATGTTGATGTTGGTGTTGATGTTGATGTTGATGTTGATGTTGGTGTTGATGTTGATGTTGATGTTGATGTTGATGTTGATGTTGATGTTGATGTTGATGTTGATGTTGATGGTGATGTTGATGTTGATGTTGATGTTGATGTTGATGTTGATGTTGATGTTGATGTTGATGTTGATGTTGATGTTGATGTTGATGGTGATGTTGATGTTGATGTTGATGTTGATGTTGAAGTTGATGTTGATGTTGAAGTTGATGTTGATGTTGATGTTGATGATGATGTTGATGTTGATGTTGATGTTGATGTTGATGTTGATGTTGATGTTGATGTTGATGTTGATGTTAATGTTGATGTTGATGTTGATGTTAATGTTGATGGTGATGTTGATGTTGATGTTGATGTTGATGTTGATGTTGATGTTGATGTTGATGTTGATGTTGATGTTGATGTTGATGTTGATGTTGATGTTGATGTTGATGTTGATGTTGATGTTGATGTTGATGTTGATGTTGATGTTGATGTTGATGTTGATGTTGATGTTGATGTTGATGTTGATGTTGATGTTGATGTTGATGTTGATGTTGATGTTGATGTTGATGTTGATGTTGATGTTGATGTTGATGTTGATGTTGATGTTGATGTTGATGTTGATGTTGATGTTGATGTTCATGTTGATGTTGATGTTGATGTTGATGTTGATGTTGATGTTGATGTTGATGTTGATGTTGATGTTGATGTTGATGTTGATGTTGATGTTGATGTTGATGTTGATGTTGATGTTGATGTTGATGTTGATGTTGGTGTTGATGTTGATATTGATGTTGATGTTGGTGTTGGTGTTGGTGTTGGTGCTGGTGTTGGTGTTGGTGTTGGTGTTGGTGTTGGTGTTGCTGTTATTGCGCCCGTATTCACAGAGTTAAAATTCCATGCAACGTTATTTCATGGTTGTAGCATTTGTGGTTGCCTCACTAAAATCGTGAAGATAAGATTTTTTTGTATTTTAGTTTTAGGCGTAATAACACATCTATGCTGTCGTAGAACAAAATTTACCGTAGCACGTCTCCTGAGTACTCACTCAGGAGTAATAATTCCATGCAACGAAATTACATTTCTGTTACATAAGCTCTTATCTTCACGACCTGACGACATCAGATTTTTTTTTTGTATTTTTGTCGTAAGGTCAGTATAAATCCTTAATTTTCCTTTTTAAACATTTATCGTAACTTATATATTCACCGAGGAAAAATTCAATGCAACGCCGTTAAATGAATGTTGCATTGTCGATCTTTGAGAGGGTCTCTTAGTATTCCCATGATAGAAATTTTTTACCTCATTTTGTTGTTAGGGCTTAGAACAGGACTGTATTGGTGTACAATATCTTTAACCTTAGCACTTAACACTTTAAACGAACCTACTGTCACTCAAGCCGCTGCCATTTCAAATTTCATATATTAAAAATTTTAAAAAAAGTGGCCATTTCAGCTCTTGAAAGGACTTATACCGGGCACCTATGATCAAATTGTGTCAAATGTTTGTACACAAATGATAGAGAACAGTACATACTAGTTTTATGCCGACTTAATATATGATAGTTTCATATTTCATATTTCATATTTTATATTTCATATTTCATAATTCATATTCACATTTTATATTTTATATTTCATATTTCATATTTCATATTTCATATTTTATATTTCTTATTTCTTATTTCTTATTTCTTATTTCTTATTTCTTATTTCTTATTTCTTATTTCTTATTTCTTATTTCTTATTTCTTATTTCTTATTTCTTATTTCTTATTTCTTATTTCTTATTTCTTATTTCTTAGTTTCTTATTGCTTATTTCTTATTTCTTATTTCTTATTTCTTATTTCTTATTTCTTATTTCTTATTTCTTATTTCTTATTTCTTATTTCTTATTTCTTATTTCTTATTTCTTATTTCTTATTTTTTATTTTTTATTTCTTATTTCTTATTTCTTATTTCTTATTTCTTATTTCTTATTTCTTATTTATTATTTCTTAATTCTTATTTCTTATTTCTTATTTCTTATTTCTTATTTCTTATTTCTTATTTCTTATTTCTTATTTCTTATTTCTTATTTCTTATATCTTATTAAAAATTTCTTATTTCTTATTTCTTATTTCTTATTTCTTATTTCTTATTTCTTATTTCTTATTTCTTATTTCTTATTTCTTATTTCTTATTTCTTATTTCTTATTTCTTATTTCTTATTTCTTATTTCTTATTTCTTATTTCTTATTTCTTATTTCTTATTTCTTATTTCTTATTTCTTATTTCTTATTTCTTATTTCATATTTCATATTTCATATTTCATTTTTCATGTTTCATTTTTCATAAATTATGTGTCATGTTTCCTTTATAGTATTTCATATTTCGTATTTCATATTTCATATTTCATATTTCATAATTCATATTTCATATTTCATAATTCATAATTCATAATTCATAATTCATAATTCATAATTCATAATTCATAATTCATAATTCATAATGCATTATTCATAATTCACAATTCATAATTCATAATTCATAATTCATAATTCATAATTCATAATTCATAATTCATAATTCTTAATTCATAATTCATAATTCATAATTTCTAATTCATAATTCCTAATTCATAATTCATAATTCATATTTCCTATTTCATATTTCTTATTTCATATTTCATATTTTATATTTAATTTTTATATTTCATATTTCATATTGCATATTTCGTAATTCATATTTTGTAATTCGGATTAAATATTGTTTTTATTTCATATTTCATATTTCGTATAACATCTGACATATTTCATAGTCGTATTTCATATTATATTATATTTCATATTCATGGCGGCCGTGGCTCAGTGGGTAGAGTGTGCGACCCATACGCCAGAGAACCCCTGTTCAGTTTTCATCTGACGCAGAAAGTTTTTTCAATTGAATTAATTTTTCTGTTCGGCCATCATCTTTCTGCAGACAGTGGTAAACCTCAGAGAGTAAATAATGCCATGTAGAGCTTCTTGAGAACATTCTTGAGAACGGCATAAAACTAGTTGGTCCAGTTCTCGATCAATTGTGTACAAACATTTAATAACACGCACAACACAATTTGATCATAAGAAGTTCGGTCAATGTTCTTTCAATATGGCCAGTTTATTTTATTATTATCATTATTATTATTATTATTATTTCATATTCATATTCATATTCATATTCATATTCATATTCATATTCATATTCATATTCATATTCATATTCATATTCACATTCATATTCATATTCATATTCATATTCATATTCATATTCATATTCACATTCATATTCATATTCATATTCATATTCATATTCATATTCATATTCATATTCATATTCATACTCATATTCATATTCATATTCATATTCATATTCATATTCACATTCATATTCATATTCATATTCATATTCATATTCATATTCATATTCATATTCATATTCATATTCATATTCATATTCATAGTCATATTCATATTCATATTCATATTCCTATTCATATTCATAGTCATATTCATATTCATATTCATATTCATATTCATATTCATATTCATATTCATATTCATATTCACATTCATATTCATATTCATATTCATATTCATATTCATATTCATATTCACATTCATATTCATATTCGTATTCGTATTCATATTCATATTCATATTCACATTCATATTCATATTCATATTCATATTCATACTCATATTCATATTCATATTCATATTCATATTCATATTCATATTCATATTCATATTGATATTCATATTCATATTCATATTCATATTCATATTCATATTCATATTCATATGCATATTCATATTCATATTCATATTCATATTCATATTCATATTCATATTCATATTCGTATTCATATTCATATTCATATTCATATTCATATTCATATTCATATTCATATTCATATTCATATTCATATTCATATTCATATTGATATTCATATTCATATTCATATTCATATGCATATACATATTCATATTCATATTTATATTCATATTCATATTCATATTTATATTCATATTCATATTCATATTTATATTCATATTCATATTCATATTCATATTCATATTCATATTCATACTCATATTCATATTCATATTCATATTCATATTCATATTCATATTCATATTCATATTCATATTCATATTCATATTCATATTCATATTCATATTCATATTCATATGCATATACATATTCATATTCATATTCATATTTATATTCATATTCATATTTATATTTATATTTATATTCATATTCATATTTATATTCATATTCATATTCATATTCATATTCATATTCATATTCATATTCATATTCATATTCATATTCATATTCATATTCATATTCATATTCATATTCATATTCATATTCATATTCATATTCATATTCATATTCATATTCATATTCATATTCATATTCATATTCATATTCATATTCATATTCATATTCATATTCATATTCATATTCATATTCATATTCATATTCATATTCATATTCATATTCATATTCATATTCATATTCATATTCATATTCATATTCATATTCATATTCATATTCATATTCATATTCATATTCATATTCATATGCATATACATATTCATATTCATATTCATATTCATATTTATATTCATATTCATATTCATATTTATATTTATATTCATTTCATATTCATATTTATATTCATATTCATATTCATATTCATATTCATATTCATATTCATATTCATATTCATATTCATATTCATATTCATATTCATATTCATATTCATATTCATATTCATATTCATATTCATATTCATATTCATATTCATATTCATATTCATATTCATATTCATATTCATATTCATATTCATATTCATATTCATATTCATATTCATATTCATATTCATATTCATATTCATATTCATATTCATATTCATGTTCATATTCATATTCATATTCATATTCATATTCATATTCATATTCATATTCATATTCATATTCATATTCATATTCATATTCATATTCATATTCATATTCATATTCATACTCATATTCATATTCATATTCATATTCATATGCATATTCATATTCATATTCATATCATATTCATATTCATATTCATATTCATATTCATATTCATATTCATATTCATATTCATATTCATATGCATATACATATTCATATTCATATTCATATTCATATTCATATTCATATTCATATTCATATTCATATTCATATTCATATTCATATTCATATTCGTATTCGTATTCATATTCATATTCATATTCATATTCATATTCAAATTCATATTCATACTCATATTCATATTCATATTCATATTCATAATCATATTCGTATTCATATTCATATTCATATTCATATTCATATTCATATTCATATTCATATTCATATTCATATTCGTATTCATATTCATATTCATATTCATATTCATATTCATATTCAAATTCATATTCATACTCATATTCATATTCATATTCATATTCATAATCATATTCATATTCATATTCATATTCATATTCATATTCATATGCATATTCATATTCATATTCGTATTTGTATTCATATTCATATTCATACTCATATTCATATTCATATTCATATTCATATTCATATTCATATTCATATTCATATTCATTTTCATATTCATATTCATATTCATATTCATATTCTTATTCATATTCATATTCATATTCATACTCATATTCATATTCATATTCATACTCAAATTCATATTCATATTCATATTCATATTCATATTCATATTCATATTCATAATCATATTCATATTCGTATTCGTATTCGTATTCATATTCATATTCATATTCACATTCATATTCATATTCATATTTATATTCATATTCATATTCATATGCATATTCATATTCATACTCATATTCATATTCATATTCATATTCATATTCATATTCATATTCATATTCATATTCATATTCATATTCATATTCATATTCAGACTCATATTCATATTCATATTCATATTCATATTCATATTCATACTCATATCCATATTCATATTCATATTCATATTCATATTCATATTCATATTCATATTCATATTCATATTCATATTCGTATTCGTATTCATATTCATATTCATATTCATATTCATATTCATATTCATATTCATATTCATATTCATATTCATATTCATATTCATATTCATATTCATATTCATATTCATATTCATTTTCATATTCATATTCATATTCATATTCATATTCATATTCATATTCATATTCATATTCATATTCATATGCATATTCATATTCATATTCATATTCATATTCATATTCATATTCATATTCATGTTCATATTCATATTCATATTCATATTCATATTCATATTCATATTCATGTTTATATTCATATTCATATTCATATTCATATTCATATTCATACTCATATTCATATTCATATTCATATTCATATTCATTTTCATATTCATATTCATATTCATATTCATATTCATATTCATATTCATATTCATATTCATATTCGTATTCGTATTCATATTCATATTCATATTCATATTCATATTCATATTCAAATTCATATTCATACTCATATTCATATTCATATTCATATTCATGATCATATTCATATTCATATTCATATTCATATTCATATGCATATTCATATTCATATTCGTATTTGTATTCATATTCATATTCATACTCATATTCATATTCATATTCATATTCATATTCATATTCATATTCATATTCATATTCATATTCATATTCATATTCATATTCATATTCATATTCATATTCATATTCATATTCATATTCATATTCATATTCATATTCATATTCATATTCATATTCATATTCGTATTCGTATTCATATTCATATTCATATTCATATTCATATTCATATTCAAATTCATATTCATACTCATATTCATATTCATATTCATATTCATAATCATATTCATATTCATATTCATATTCATATTCATATTCATATTCATATTCATATTCATATTCATATTCATATTCATATTCATATTCATATTCATATTCATATTCATATTCATATTCATATTCATATTCATATTCATATTCGTATTCATATTCATATTCATATTCATATTCATATTCATATTCATATTCATATTCAAATTCATATTCATACTCATATTCATATTCATATTCATATTCATAATCATATTCATATTCATATTCATATTCATATTCATATTCATATGCATATTCATATTCATATTCGTATTTGTATTCATATTCATATTCATACTTATATTCATATTCATATTCATATTCATATTCATATTCATATTCGTATTCGTATTCATATTCATATTCATATTCATATTCATATTCAAATTCATATTCATACTCATATTCATATTCATATTCATATTCATAATCATATTCATATTCATATTCATATTCATATTCATATTCATATTCATATTCATATTCATATTCATATTCATATTCATATTCATATTCATATTCGTATTCATATTCATATTCATATTTCATAGTTGATAGTTTATATTTCAAATATGAGGGGATGAATTAACCCTTTCACGACCAGTCCTGAACCGCTGGAAAATTCGTTAATTCGACAACGAATTCGTGTTAAGCGACTCCATATTACTAAACAAAAGTGTCGCAAAAAGCAATTTTATTACCTGCAAAAGTGTGAAAAATCATGGGACCTATGTGTCCCAATGGTCGTCAACGATAAAAATTTATACCACTTTTTTCTCTCATTGACAGTATGCGAACGAAAAGTTTGAGGTTGAATTTTGATTTACTTCATGAGAACTCATTGTTTTTATTCTTTTATGAAAGTTTACCAATGAAGGTTTAAAAAATAACCTATGCAATGATGGTTATTTGACCTCTTTGTACTATGACTATTGTACTATGATGACTTCACTATTAATTTAGGAGATATTCCCAAAATATTTTAAAAAATTGTTAAAAAACCCCAAAAAATCTTTCATACTATCTGGCCTTCTATATTTGCTACGGCATAATGTTTGACATCCAATGAAAGGTTGAAAAATAACCTTTCCAATGGTGGTACTTTGACATCTTTACGACTATTCAAAATATCACAAAACAGGTTAAAGTTTCCAAAAATCGTATCTTTCATTTGATGCAAAACAAAACTCCGTAACAAAAAATTAATCAAAGACCAAATTATACTTGCGTCTTTTCTGCAATCGCTTTGATTTGAGTGTGCACAATCAGTAGCGGATCTAGGATTCACCAGAGGGGGGAAGGACTGAGCTAACAGTTTTATAGTCCAAGGGGAGGCTGAGTCGGCTTTTAGCACTTTTTTTCAATTTTTTTTTTCCCACACAAAAAATTCTTCAAGGGGGATGGCGGCTAAAGCCTTTTCAACCCGTATGTAAATCCGCCGCTGTGCGCTGTGGTTACAACAAAATTTCTACTTTGAATAATGATTCACTTTATATATCTGCATTGGAAGTCCACGGGCAACTGGCTATTCAAATGATCAATACGGTCAATAACCGCGAAGTTGTAAGACAGGTACCTAAGAGATTTAAACTTGCAGATATCACTTCCATATCCGATAATTCTTCAAAAGTGAAACGGGACGTAAGGATGCATTTTCTGCTGAAAACAACACAAAGGCCATGGAATAATTACTATTTGTACCTTTTCCAAAAAACCATTTTGCTTCGCCAATGGTCGAAATGACTTAAAATTTCATGATAAGAAAATGAAAATTTAATGCATTGATCAAAAATGCAAACAAATTCATTTTTATTTCAAATAAATCAACTTTTGAACAAAATTAAATATGTCTTAGATTTTTACCGTTGACGACCATTGGGACATATAGATCCTGACAGATTTGGTGATCGCGTGGATAGCCAAAGTGGATTTTTTTATAATATATAAAATTTTTTTGTTATTAATGAATTTTATTGTTATGGAATAATTTTTTTTGTTATTTTTTGTTAAAAAGTGAAAGGTTGCCCGCAACTTCCCTAGAAAATGTTTACCTATAGATACTCCTACCCCCAAAATATTGCAGCAAAAAGAAAGGGGAGAAAAAGTAAAGATTTTTCGACTTTGGGATCGTCTAGTAGGCAAAAGGATGAATCTACCCTTGAAAATTAAGTACTTTCTGGAAGCCACATTCATTCACTGTTGAATGATACCTTGTAAGGAAAAATCGTTTGCATAGTTCCTCCAGGAAAAATTCGAAAGTAAAAGGGTCACCGGTGTCCCAATGGTCGTCAAAGGGCTAAGACACAACCAGACAATAACAAAGACTAAGAAACATTTAAATAAATGTGAACCCAAAAGTAATAAAATCTTACCCTCTTCAGTTAAAACAGAAAAATAACTTTGAGCTACTTTAAAAACTGTAGTTATTTTACTTCTCTAGGTTTCAGTTTAACCTTGAGTATAGCACTTCCATGAAAGCCTTGAATATATGCATGAAAAACACGCCTACATAAGTGAAAAGATAAAAAGAAAACAAACATTCAACTTCTCCACTCATCAAAACTTTTCCAAAAGTATTTCAAAGTAATTAAAAAATTAAAAACAAAAACAACAACAAAAAAAAAACAGAAATAAAACAAAACCTTAGTAAAAACAAAGCGATGAAGTCAATTTAATTAAAGACTTTGGCGCATTTTTACAAAAAAGGTCGCTGAACTGGAGTGTTGGGATGTGGTTTAGCCTTGTTTGGCTGAGCATGTGTATGGCGTTTGTATGTATTTTTTTGTGTTTACAGTCGATAAAACTTTTTAATTCATAATATTTTTTTTGCTCTTTTTTTTTGTTTGTTTTTTAACTTAAATTGTTGCTGTTTAATTTTTATCACGTCATTTTTAACAGCGCCTCAAAATGATATAAGTTGAACCAAGATTTTGGCAAAAATATTGCGCAATTGCTGGAAAATCTTTGAGCGTGCTAAACAAAAAAAAAAACAGCTACCAAAATGAGCTGAAGTAAATAGTAAGTTATCAAAGTGACCCATGCGGCGCATAAATATTAAACATTTTCAAAAATTATCAAAAAAAAAAAAAAAAAAAATAAAAGAAACTTTTGCATAAGCAGCAGCAACGAGAGATTTTTTTTTTTTAAACATAGTTGAAATATTTATTATTCTTGTAATATTTTAATTGATTTTTGTTTACCCCATGTTTATAAATGCTGTTTGACTTAAGTGCCACTTTGCTGCAACAGTTTTTCCTTTCAGCAAACTTTATTATTTTTTATTAGTTTTCGTTCTCTATTTAAAAATAGAAAAGAAAATGAAGAAAAAAAAATTAAAAAATGAACAGCCACTTTGTCACCATGACTTAATAGCTTCAAGGTTCCAATATAGTTTATTTTAAGTAATCTTCTCGTCTCACACTTGCACATGCAGTGAATTTTGTTTTAGAATTCATCTTGACCGCTCGAATCTCATGAATTTTTCAACTTCCTTCTCTCAAGGGCCGCATTAACGTGTCTCTTAATTAACAAAAACATCATTTATCTCAGCAATTTATCAAAATGTTGATGATGCGAATATTCAAGCACAAAAATTTAGTTGTGTATAAAATTAAAATCATTTCGGAAAAGTTTACGATTTCAAAGTTACGTTAAATACAATGACTCTTCAAGGTTCTTATTGGTTGATTTTTCGAGTTAAATTTAATAATTCAAAATGGATTTACATATAAGGCAATCACGTTTGCATAGGTAAGAGTATTACTGTCACTTTTGATTCTATCTTTATATGGCTTGTAGACTAATAGTATCGGTGTAACAACCAAAATTTGCCCTACATAATGTGCTTTCACCTTTATTTCAGCCCAATACCAAGAGACGGAAGATCGGAGCTCACCTTGGCCATCCAACGGCAGGCACCGCGGCCTCCGTATATAATTTTTTTTACTTTTGTTATTGTCATATGAAAAATAGTTGTCTTTATATAAATTCATTTTTTTCTTATTTATTTCTATTTGTTAAATATACCTAAACATAGCTAAAAAATACAAGAATAGTTGATCATTTGAGATAATGTTGTAAGAAATGTTAAAAAAATACTTTTATTTTAGAATAATAGGGTAGGACCCCCCTTAGGTTTCAACTCCACGACAAAGCATTTATTTTTTTTTTGCCAGCATTAAGTCGAGAGTATTTCAGTTAGTTTTATTTTTATTTTCATGTATGCGCGTGTTCCAAGGGAAACGGTAAACTCGCGTGATGCGATACCTACAGACAGACGAGTGTGAGAAGAGAAGGGAGAAGAAAATCACGCCACTTGTATGCCTAACGCTGGGAACGGAACAAACAGGCGAGAGTGAGAAGAGAACGTGAGAATTCGATCACGCCACCCGTTCGCCTAATGCTGGAAGCGGAACAAACCAGAGCGAGTCAAGGAACATTGGGTCTAAGCCATGGTATAATAATACAAGGTAGCATTGACAGTTGCTGGGGAAAACATCTCCTGTCAAAAAATATACTCAAAAAAAAGCGCTCACAATCCGCCATTGAAAACACAAACAATGTTGAAGACGTTGAAGTGAAAAAAAACAACAACCTCAGCAGCTACAGATGAATTTTCACAAACAGCTGTTTTTGACAGAAGATGTTTTCTTGTAAAAGAGAAAATAAGCAGTTGACAATGCTACCTAGTATTACCATGGTCCAAAAATAATACCATGGGTCCAAAAATAATAAATACAAGATTATGCCATGCGCATGTCTGCCTACGTCATGATCGACACATTGTCAAAATCAGCTGTTTTTCGCTGAGCAAAACATAAAAAAACAGCTGTAGCTGAAAAAAAATCGCACAAAACTATTTCGTCTTTTCTTGCATGAACAGAAAATCAGTGAGAAGAACAGAGAAAGTGTCTTTTCCTATCTACGTCACGAAAAACCTAACGTCTTGCGCAGAACGGTGCAACTTTTTCTGCCTCTGATGGCGTAATCTGATTTCTGTTATTTTTGCCATGGGTCTAAGCTAAAGTGGAGAATGAAAAGCAGGCAGTCAGTCAAGGGCCACGGTGCACAGTGATGCGATTCATACAAGTTAGACGGAAAATATTATTTTGTGGATTTTTTTTGGTAGTTTTCGATGTTTTAGGTAAAGGAAAATACAAAAAAACCTATTTCAGAAGTTTTGGACAAGGGGGCGTGACAGCTGCCATACAACTGAAAATTAACTTGTGCTATATCTTAGAAATGAGATAAGCTATGACAACAGAATCAAACTTAGATTTTTTTATGTGATTTCCAAAAAGTGAAGAAAATTTTGGCGTGATTGGAGAAGTGGGCGTGGCAGCTGCCATACAGCATAATCACATTTTTCGCTATATCTTAGAAATGAGTTGAGCTACAGTAACAAAATTAAACGTAGATGTCTTGTATGTAATTTGAAAAAAGTGAATAAAATTTCAGCGTGATTGAGCAAGTGGGCGTGGCAGCTGCCATACAACTTAATCACATTTTTCGCTTTAGCTTAGAAATGAGTTAAGCTACGATAACAAAATTAAACGCAGTTATTTTGTATATAATTTGCAAAAAGTAAAAAAAATTTCGGTGCGATTGAACAAGTGGGCGTGGCAGCTTCCATACAGCTTAATCACATTTTTCGCTATATCTTAGAAATCAGATAAGCTACAGTAACAAAATTAAACGTAGATGTCGTGTATGTAATTTCGAAAAAGTGTAAAAAATTTTGGTACGATTGAACAAGTGGGCGTGGTAGCTGCCATGCCTGTGGACTATATTTTGGTCCATAACTAAGAAATGAGAAAAGCTATGAAATATTTCGATACATAAACTTTTCTCTGAAAAATAAAGGTCATGTTGGAAAATGAATCAAATCGGATGAAAACCACGCCTACCCCACCTATACAAAGTGACTTTATTAAAAAGGTAAAATGTCTTAGAATTCCACAAAAATAAATAGATGGACTTGAAATTTTGGGTATGAGCTTCGATATTTAATATGCACTCTGAGTATGAAATTCAACGATATCGGGTGAAAACCACGCCTACCTCCGATACAAACTGACTTTGAATATACTTTGGTTCTGTTGTGGGGCTATTTTAAATTCGGCTCAGTCGAAGATCATTCCTTACTAGTTATAAATAAAATTTACAAGGAATATTAAAAGCACTAGCAGCTTAGGCTATCGACTTTTCACAATTATAAAAAACAGTTGAAACCTGGTTTTGAAATGTAAATAAATAGCATTTTTATGACCATCAAACAGGTAATAAAACACGGAAACCGGCCATTTGCGCACCTTGGCACTTTTAGAGCTTAAATAAGACATAATAATGGTTAAATAAAAAATACATATTTGCAAATATAAAATGGTCCTTTTTTAATTTTACAAAAAAACCTCAGCTAAAATATTTTTTTTTATTTAATACATATTACAATATTTTTTTTTTAGTGTAAAAATATTTTGTAATGTGTTGAGAATATTTAAGCACCATACACAGTCTAGTCGACCTCAAATTCAATACATTTCATACTAAACGCTCAGGTCCTAGTTTATACACGCATTTTTAGGACCATCAAACAGGTTAAAAAACAAGGTAACTGGCCATTTGCGCACCTTGGCACTTTAAGAACTCAGAGTAGACATAATAATGGTTAAATAAAAAATACATTTTTCAAAATAGAAAATGGTCCTTTTTTTATTTTCCAAAACATATCACCAAATGTTCATTTTTTACGCAGTTATATCGATAAATACCGTTTTATAGCGCAAACATTTTAAAAGATAGGTAATTGAAGATATTTTATTTTGAAAGATCTTATCTTTTTCATAAAGTATGCCGATTTTCAACTCTTTTGGGTACTGGGAAATATTAAAAAACAAAAAATAAGTATAACTAGAAAACTCATAAGCAAAAATTTCAAAAAATCACTTTTTGGGTCAACTTTCAAGAATTTTTGCATTTTTTGTAGAAAGCGCAGGTAAATAAAAAAATTATTCCTAGATCAATGGATATTATTTACCAGTTTTAAATATGTAAAATGTAAAAATTTGATTTCGACTTTTTTCCGTCTAGCATGCCCTTTCGTATCACTGTGCGGTGGTGGCAAGTCGAGTCAGTGGTGGCCAGTCCAGTGAAAAGAAAATAAGTAAAGATATAAAGTGAACGTAGACAGCGCGCAGCAGCGACATAAGTAAACATCGACAGTGAGCAGCAACAGCAAGGGAAGAACCAACGTCAACAGCGCGCAGCAGCAGCAAGTGAGGACTGAACGTCGACAGCGTACAGCCGCATACAACAGCCAGCAACATCCACGTCAGCAGCGAAGCCAGAGACTAAGGGATTCCTGTGAGACAACGAGCCGGAGTGGTGAGCCAGAACATGGCACCAGAAATGCTCGCGCCACACCACCACCGCTGGACCGACGACTCCCACAGTCAACAGCCCACGATTTGTATCGCAAGGACATGGTGAAGTTGAAATACTTATCAATATAAATGTTTATCTTAGATCTTTTTTTTATTACCCCCTTTATTATATATTTAATTAATAATTAAATATAGTGGTGTCCGTGGCGTAGTTGGTTAAAGTGCGTGGCCGCTATGTCAAAGAACCTGGAGACCCAGGTTCGAATCCCAGCAGCGACAGAAAATTATTTGAATTAAAATAATTTTTCTGTACGGCCGCCACCTCTCTGCAGACAATGGCAAACCTCAGAGAGTAATCAAAATGCCATGTAAAGCTTCTTGAGAATAAGAACATTCCGTTCATCGCGGTTCGGAGTCGGCGTTAAGACTGTAGGTCCATTTCTCGGACAATTGTGTACAAACTTAATAACACGCACAACACAATTGATCATAAGAAGCTAGGTCAAAGTCCTTTCAAGGGCTGAAATGGCCAGTTATTTATTTTTTTTTTTTTATTTATATTAATTAATTAATGTGAATTACTTATTTATGAATTATTCAGTTGTGAATTAGTTATGACAAGTATACTTCTCCAACCATTGTTAGGTTTAAGAAGAAATTAAATTATAACGAAAAATTAAAAAGGAATTAAATTGATTGATATAGTGTCCACAATTTATAAATTTTTGTGAACGACCCTGAACAGCCGCTTTGTCTGTCCCAGCTATAGACCCTGGTAAACAGGGAGGAATACCGATGTAACGGTATAACTAAGAGGATGCATGCCAATTTTTACTCTCCTGGTATATATGAAACCCTACTTAAGCCAATTAAGAAACTTTTTTGCTAATCTTACACCTGAGCCATTACATTTCCCGGTAGAAGAAATATTGATTACTGAACTATTTAGTTACATAATGATTACTTGGTAATGGGAGGTAGTTTTCTACACGTAGAAATTAGGAATTATTTTAACATGGGCTTGCCACAGGCGATAACTTACATCCAGTTACTTTTTTTCCAGTTCTAGTTACTTTTAACTCAGAGGTCAATTACTTACCTCCAGTATTACCAATAAGTCAGGGTAATTGCAACCTGCATTACCTATAAGTCACAGATCAGGTAGTTCCTACCTGTATACTTATAAGTCAGAGATCAACTACATACATCCAGTATTACCTTTAAATCAAAGTGAAACTAATTACCTACTGTACTATTACCTATGAGTCAAGGGGTAAGTTATTACTTTCAGTATAACCTATAAGTCAAAGGGTAACAAGTTACCTCCCGCGTTTCTTATAAGTCGGAGTATAACTCGTAACCCCCAGTATTACTTATAAGTCAAAGATTCACTATTAAGTCAAAGAGTCACTACCTAGCTTTATTAATACCAAAAAGAGTACTCGTTGTTTTATTGACGTGACGAAGTTACGTTTTACCGCGCATATTTTCAAAAAAGTTGAAAAATGCATTTTTTAAATTCATCGGCGTTGCATTGAATTGTTTCTCACTGAGTATAAAAGCTATGATAAAAATGGTACAACCGAAAAGGTTATTGTTTTGACTTCATTATAAAAATAAAACAAAAATTCAATATGTCATCGGGACGCAGTGGGATATGCTTTAGCAACGCAACTGAAAATTTGTTACATGGAATTATTACTCGTTGAGTATTATCATTGGATTAAAAATATAACACACCACTAAAGGCCTGGTCTAAGCCCTCACAATAAAATTAGAAAAAAAATTTCTGACGTCATGGGGACACAGAGAGAGAGCCGATCAAAGATCGACAATGCAACATTCATGCAGCGGCGTTGCATTGAATTTTTATTCAGTGAGTATATAAGCTACGATAAATGTTTATAAAGGAAAATGAAGTATTTATACTTGGCCTTACGACAAAAATAAAAAAAAAAATTTTGACGTCACCAGGTCGTAAATATAGAAGCTTATGTAACATAAATGTAATATCGTTGCATGGAATTATTACTCACTCAGGAGACGTGCTGCGGTAAATTTTGTTTTGCGACAGTATAGATGTGTTATTACGCCTCAAAACATAAATACACAAAAATTCTTATCGTCATGATTTCAGGGTGGCAACCACATAAAGCAGTAAAAGTGCTACAACAATGAAAAAACGTTGCATGGAATTTTAACTCATTAACTACTGGAGTAACGGTAAATTGTAAGGAACGAAAATGAAGGTGTGGACTTCGGCCACATGATAATAAAAAAAAAAAAATGTATGTCGTCATGAGGCCTCTCAGGGAACCGTCTAATGTGACGCATATGCATCACTTTTGCTGGATTAATTGCATGTAGCTAAGGAAAGGTTAATGCACCAAGGAAAATCACAACCAATGGAGAATCAAATTAAAAAAGCAATAGAAAAAGCAACAAAACCAACAACACCAACATCAACATCAACAACAACATCAACAACAACATCAACATCAACATCAACATCAACATCAACATCAACATCAACATCAACATCAACATCAACATCAACATCAACATCAACATTAACATTAACATCAACATCAACATCAACATCAACATCAACATCAACATCAACATCAACATCAACATCAACATCAACATCAACATCAACATCAACATCAACATCAACATCAACATCAACATCAACATCAACATCAACATCAACATCAACATCAACAACAACAACAACAACATCAACATCAGTAACATCAACATCAACATCAACATAAACATCAAAATCAACATCAACATCAACATCAACATCAACATCAACATCAACATCAACATCAACATCAACATCAACATCAACATCAACATCAACATCAACATCAACATCAACATCAACATCAACATCAACATCAACATCAACATCAACATCAACATCAACATCAACATCAACATCAACATCAACATCAACATCAACATTAACATCAACAATGCAAAAACAATTGGCTGCATATATACACGCAAAGAACTTTTTCGTTTACCGCAACTGAAAAATTCACCAACTACACTTCGTTTGCGAGTTGTATTTGCCTCAAGCGAATATTCAGTTGTCATCAATTTAAAAGTATATCTTACATATATATATCGAAACCTATTTCGGTCATTATTATTTATTATCTGAATAATCTTTCTTCCTATGACCGCCCGTTTTCTTATGGATTGCACTCATCGCAACTCTGTTGCTATCTCCGTTCGCGTATTGAGCATACTACCGATTTGCTTACATATTACAAATTTGTCCAAAAAGTTACTCCGAACTATAAGCTTTGTGTTTATACAACAAAGGGAAAAACAAACAAAGTTTTCAGTGGGGGATAAACAAATTTTTCAATTGCTGCAATTTGAAAATCACTCGCGTTTATGACAAACAACAGTAATTTCCTGCAACTAAATGACACGTTTCTCGCAACTGACTATTATTATGGCAACTGTTGAAACGTTGGCAAATAACGATTTCAAGCACGACAAACGAAGGTCGTTTGCGGCAAACTTGCGATAAACTTTTTTTTCTTTGCGTGTGTGCTTGCATACCTGTGTTCTATAACAATTCATATCAGGAAACCTTTCTATGATTACTTCATGTCCCGCTTGCAGTTGCTTGATATGGCATTTTTTTCTTGCATGGCTCATAACATCCGAATGGATTGAGATATTTGAATAATTTTATTCAATAACAGCACAGTAGTGCCAACTTAATAATAAAAATATTTGCCCCTATCGGAATTCCCAAAACATTTCAATTCAAATTTCGCGATATTTTCACCAAACCCTCACTTTTAATCCAGAAAAGAAAATGAAGCTTGTTTTAAAGGATACATTTACAATTTAAAGTAGCATAAAATTCAAAAATATTATAAAATGCTAACGGTTTTTGGTTCAATCAATGGTGTTACCGAATTTGATGGAACTACGAGCTACATATGTATATGAGCTATACACCAACATCGACATATATAAGCGCTATAAGGACAAGCGGCTTCACTGGCCAGGTCATGTTGAGCGGATCCAAAGCGACTATTTAGTGAAAAAAATATTCGTTTCTTTACCCAGTGGTGCTCAACGCAGAAAAGAACAAATCTTCGTTGGCAGAATCAAGTGTTGGACAACCTGACGATACTTGGGGTATCCAACTAGTGCCAGCAAGTACAAAACAGAAATAAGTGGCGGAAATTTTTTAAAACGAGGCCAATACTTGGTTGTAAGCGCCAGAAAATTCGAGTAAATAAGAAGTCAATAATATAAAATTTTCGAAAAACATGATTTTTAAAATATTTCAATCATTATTAAACGAATCTCGATAGCTCGATAGAGCAACCATTACAAGCCTTGCTCGCAACTAAACACATGGTTGTTACATTTTTTCTTCATGCTTGGCTACATTTACGAAAATCTCGGCATAAAGCCAAATAAGAATAGCTCGTAAAAAAGAGGTAAGAAAAAATAAGATAGTAAGAAATTGTAAAAATAGCAGTAAATTTGCTAAGCAACAAAACAGAAGAAAATAAGAAAGAACTCTAAAAGTTTTACAGCAACAAAGTAACAAAATAGCAGCCATAGTCTTCTTATAAACTCAATTTGTATCTAAGGATTCTATTCTTCTTTTCCTTTTTGTTTTTTTTTTTTGCTATATAAAGAAGGATGCTGCTCCTACATGCATCCATCTCACTCTTGCGCCGCTAATGCTAACTGATGTTTGCAATGTTCGTAATGTTTCTGCTTGTAAGATATGAAAGATCATAAATTTTCATTCAATTTAATGCTTCAGTAAACAATTTCTATGCAACAGTTCGGTCTAGTTTTGAGTTTTTCTTGGCCCGCTTCAAATATTTTCTGCGCGTGTTTCAGGGTTTTCATTTCTCTGATATTTCTCGGTGGTTGTTATATTTGTACAAGGCTTTTTTTCATAAAATTTGTAGCAACTTTTTCCTCTAAGCTACTTGCTTTAAAAGGTTAACATTGTTTATTATCTATTTAACTTAATGTTATGGCAAATACAATAACGTTCCACAATTTTAATGAGCATATTTTTAGATTTCGAAGGTTTCTTTCGTTCAGTACAAGAGATGGACTTTTTCCATTCAGAACAATAAAGCTTTTTTGAGGTAAGCGTGTGTTGGAGTATCTATCTTCTGGCTAAACAATGTTTATATTTTAACAATTATTTACAAAAATAAGAAAAAAAAAGCCCATTGTTGTTAATGTTAAATGCCTTAAAATTTGCTTTTATACGTAGGAAATTGTAACTAAATTCATGTTTATGTTGGCCAAATGCATAAAAATGGCTAAAAACATGCAAATGCTTAAATAAATTGTTGTTAAAGTTAATTAACGGTAACGTAAAGCCTCATATATCAACGTTTTAATGTGTATATGTTGTTGCTGCTACAAGCATATATAACTTATGTTTACAACAACTTCCTTAACAAACAGCTTTTTGTTCTTTTTTTTTCAATCTTGTTTTCACAATATGTAAAAATATGTTTAAACTAGTTCAGCCAAATCTAAACTCGTTTAAATATTGAATATTTTTAAACTTTTAAGATAATTTTCATAAATATCTTGTTTGATTCTTAAAAAAACAAAAAGGATATTCAAAGAGAAAAAAAAACAGTTGGCTGTGTCGTGGACACACCCGTAGGTTTTGAAGTGACGGTGTTTCTTGTTGTTCTTGTTATTGTTATTGTTATTGTTGATGGTGATGTTGATGTTGATGTTGATGTTGATGTTGATGTTGATGTTGATGTTGATGTTGATGTTGATATTGTTGTTTTTGTTGTTGTTGTTGTTGTTGTTGTTGTTGATGTTGATGTTGATGTTGATGTTGATGTTGATGTTGATGTTGATGTTGATGTTGATGTTGATGTTGATGTTGATGTTGATGTTGATGTTGATGTTGATGTTGATGTTGATGTTGATGTTGATGTTGATGTTGATGTTGATGTTGATGTTGATGTTGATGTTGATGTTGATGTTGATGTTGATGTTGATGTTGATGTTGATGTTGATGTTGATGTTGATGTTGATGTTGATGTTGATGTTGATGTTGATGTTGATGTTGATGTTGATGTTGATGTTGATGTTGATGTTGATGTTGATGTTGATGTTGATGTTGATGTTGATGTTGATGTTGATGTTGATGTTGATGTTGATGTTGATGTTGATGTTGATGTTGATGTTGATATTGTTGTTTTTGTTGTTGTTGTTGTTGTTGTTGTTGTTGATGTTGATGTTGATGTTGATGTTGATGTTGATGTTGATGTTGATGTTGATGTTGATGTTGATGTTGATGTTGATGTTGATGTTGATGTTGATGTTGATGTTGATGTTGATGTTGATGTTGATGTTGATGTTGATGTTGATGTTGATGTTGATGTTGATGTTGATGTTGATGTTGATGTTGATGTTGATGTTGATGTTGATGTTGATGTTGATGTTGATGTTGATGTTGATGTTGATGTTGATGTTGATGTTGATGTTGATGTTGATGTTGATGTTGATGTTGATGTTGATGTTGATGTTGATGTTGATGTTGATGTTGATGTTGATGTTGATGTTGATGTTGATGTTGATGTTGATGTTGATGTTGATGTTGATATTGTTGTTTTTGTTGTTGTTGTTGGTGTTGTTGTTGTTGATGTTGATGTTGATGTTGATGTTAATGTTGATGTTGATGTTGATGTTGATGTTGATGTTGATGTTGATGTTGATGTTGATGTTGATGTTGATGTTGATGTTGATGTTGATGTTGATGTTGATGTTGATGTTGATGTTGATGTTGATGTTGATGTTGATGTTGATGTTGATGTTGATGTTGATGTTGATGTTGATGTTGATGTTGATGTTGATGTTGATGTTGATGTTGATGTTGATGTTGATGTTGATGTTGATGTTGATGTTGATGTTGATGTTGATGTTGATGTTGATGTTGATGTTGATGTTGATGTTGATGTTGATGTTGATGTTGATGTTGATGTTGATGTTGATGTTGATGTTGATGTTGATGTTGATGTTGATGTTGATGTTGATGTTGATGTTGATGTTGATGTTGATGTTGATGTTGATGTTGATGTTGATGTTGATGTTGATGTTGATGTTGATGTTGATGTTGATGTTGATGTTGATGTTGATGTTGATGTTGATGTTGATGTTGATGTTGATGTTGATTTTGATGTTGATGTTGATGTTGATGTTGATGTTGATGTTGATGTTGATGTTGATGTTGATGTTGATGTTGATGTTGATGTTGATGTTGATGTTGATTTTGATTTTGATTTTGATGTTGATGTTGATGTTGATGTTGATGTTGATGTTGATGTTGATGTTGATGTTGATGTTGTTGTTGTTGTTGTTGTTGTTTGTTGTTGTTGTTGTTGTTATTGTGGGTGTTGTTGGTGTTGTTACTTTTGCTTTTTTGTATTTGCTTTTCCATTGGTTGTGCTTTTTCTTAGTACATTACCTTTGTTTTAGCTGCATGCATTTAATCCAGCCAAAAAGATGCATATGCGTCACATTAGGCGGTACCCTGAGGGGCCTCATGACGCCGTCAATTTTTTTTTATTTTTATCATGTGTCCGTAGACCTTTCATTTTCGTTCCTTAAAATTTACCGTTACGGCAGTAGTCACAGAGTTAAAATTCCATACAACATTTTTTCATGGTTGTAGCATTGTCACTGCATTATATGGTTGCCACCCTGAAATCATGACGATAAGAATTTTTTAATTAAGTTGTGCTTCTATGCTGTTGTTAAACAAAATTAAGTGTAGCAGCTCTCCATAGAGATTAATAATTCCATGCAACGATATAACATTTCTGTTACATAAGCTGTTATATTCATGACCTGATGACGTCAGAATTTTTATTTTAATATTTTTTCGTAAGGTCAAGTAAAAATCCATAATTTTCCGTTCTAAACATTTATCGTAGCTTATATACTCACCGAGTAAAAATCCAATGCAACGCCATTGCATAAATGTTGCATTGTCGATCTTTGGGCTGCTTTCTTTGTGTCTCCATGATTTCGAAAATTTCGAAACAGGAATTTATTGGTGTATCATTTCCTTAATCCTAGCAGTAATACTCAGCGAGTAATAATTCCATGAAACAAATTTTCAGTTGCGTTGCTTAAGCAGCTCCCACTGCGTCCCGATGACGTTTTGAATTGTTTGGTAGTTTTTATAATGAAGTCAAAGAATTAACCTTTACGGTCGTATAATTTTTTTGATCATAGCTCTTATATTCAGCGAGTAACATTTCAATGCAACGTCGATGAATTTTCAAAAAATTAATTTTTCAACTTTTTTGGAAACCTTCGCGAAACTCCTTTTGGAAACTCTAATGCCTCTAAACTACTTTCAAAGATAATCGCAGTGGGACTTAATGGTGATAGAACTATAATTTTTTTGGTTCTATAAAAGTTCCCTTGACTAATTGTGAAGGCGTTTCATTGTCATTATCATTGAAAGCCTCATTTGAGTTCTGGCCCATGAGAGCGTAGATTTTGATAGGTACAATTTATGATATCTCATTAGCTCGCTATATGATGTGTATGGTACTCGTTCCTGAGCTCGTACGATTTTTGTGCACCTTTTTATATGGACCGCTCTGAACTGTAAGCAAAGGGACGTTTCCGTTCCTGGAATGGAGTAAAGGAAGATTATGTGCACCTGAAAATACAATTATTTTGTTAACTTTTTCACAATTTGGAAAGTCACGGTTGACAATTTTTTTGAAAACGCCAATTTTTTTTTTTTTTTCTTTTTTATCCTTATAAATATTTCATGATATCCATAACAAACACATCAAGTTGAGCTTTCAACAAAATGAATGGACTCAACCAACTGTCAGATATATTGGTAGGCCATCAGAACAACATACTTTGCACTCGTAACAACATGCAAGCTCCTCGAAAAATATTGCAAGCAACAAAAAAAAAAAAAACAAATTGTGATAAAAGGTTACCCTTTTCATGAAAAATATATCAACAACATAGGCTACAATGTGCAACATGTTCGTTCATACCGTTGTATATAAATAAAAATTAAATTGAACGCAATTTTAACACTTTTTCAACTCGTCATCCTGCTGGTGTCACCTGCAACCTAAGAGCACTCACCAGAATTGCTTGTCCCGCTGTGCTAGTTTTACAAACAACAAAAAACTACCAAAAACAACAACAACAACAACAGCAACGTATGGACTGTTTTTCATTTTTATTTTATTTTTGTTTTTTTTTCAACATTCTTTTATTCTTATTTTGCTGATGCTGCAACAGAAACTTTAACTTGACAGTCAAGCAGTTTGCAGGATATGCGCGCTTGTTGCGTTGCTCCGAGGATGTGGGGGATCAATCAAAATCAATGTTGATGATGGCAAAGAATTTTATGGCAGTAACAAAAATCGAACAAAAGCAACAAACAGCACTAAAGGGGCATCATTATGCATATCAGTGTTTTGTTGGCGGGAGAGTGGGTGGAAAAAAAAAGAAAAGAATAAAGCAGCTGAGAGAAAAACAGAAACCCGGCGTGTGTGTATGTGTGTGGGTGTGTGTGAACGCGCTTATTGAGCAAAGTAAATCAGAAATTCTGGCTAAAGGATATCGAATATGAAGTAGGATATAACACGGATACACTGTGTGTTGGTGGAGCAGGAAGCAGCAGTTGTTTTTCAGTTCTACTGCTTGTGGAACTATTTGCAGCAGCAGCCAACAGAAGAAGTAATCTTAAGTAGGATTAAGGATTATGTTGAGCAGAGAAACTAGCTTAATCACTGTGCTTATGTATGTGTGTGTGTGTTCGCTTGTGTGAATTTCGCTTTGAGTGTGTGTTGGCTTAAAGGATATCAGATCAAGGTGTTGTTTTAACGTGCGTATCAAAATACGATGGTGTAACTTTTTCCATTACACCAAAAACATGACGATGATGATGATGTTGATGGCTATAATGATGACGATGACGATGACGATGATGAGGCTGAATATTTTTGACAGCACGTGCGGCTTGCATTATGCAGATGAGTAATGCGAGCTTTCAAAGCTCAAAGGATTAACAGTTAATGACGAAATGAGTCTTACATTACGTCAACGAGACTTTATAAGATTGTATGTGTGTGCGATATACGCACGATATGTTGTGCACTGCACAAGAAAAGTTTTCAAGAATGCTTGAGTTTTTCGCAACAAAAAAAAAAAAAAAAAGACGTAAGCTGTTGTATTATTGAGGCAAAAGTTTTTCCCAAAATTTATTCCTTTATCACTCTGATAGAGCCTTACAGTTTGTAGCCAGTCAAAGGAAAAAAGTTGCACGATTTTAAAATTGGGGGAATTGAAGCCTATTGAAGAGTAATTCACAGCTCAAAGGATACAAATCATGCAAATTGTTTTTGCATTGTTATAACAACCTGTTCCCAATGGTAACGTCTAGACGAATGATGAACTGTTAACGAATTGATTTGGGTGAATGAATTGTGTGTGAAATTCAACATTAACATAATGTGCGATATACTCAGAAAAAAATTGTTCGATTAACAGTGAAAACTGTTAAATTTCATCACACAGATGAGTTTCTTCAATTTAACAGTCTGAAATGTTAAATCAACACTGGACTGATTAAAGCAGTTATTTTGCCAACAGTAACAGACTGTTAATTTGAAAAACTCGACCGTTAGATGGGGTTTAACCGTTGCACTGTTATTTTTTTTCAGAGTGTATGACTCCGAGATTTAAAAACAAATGTTACAGTGTTAAAATAATTTTCTCGTATGTTCTAGAAGCTTTCTTAATTTCTTATTAATTGCTCTCTGAGACTTGCCACGGATCTTTAGCTGCAAAAAAATAATTATTTTTACATGGTCACATCCTTAGACGCATGTGAACAATGCCGAAATCGAAGAAATTAAACTTGGACATCGGATGCTAGAAGTAAGGTTGTCCATATAAATCCCCACAAGAACAAACAAAAACTGAAAAGTAAGTTCATACTCGTCCATATCATACCCTCTTAAGTCAACCTCTCTAAACTTTTCGGGTTTTTTGTTCAAAGTACAGAGTTTGAAGAAAGAAATACTATCAAAAAAGGAAATATATTTTTTTTTATATTAAATTTGAATATGACCTTTCATTATTTATATTGAAAACAATTTTGAGCTTTAGGCCAAGTATATTGACAACAAGACAATGAAGGGAACAACTAACAACAACAACAACGACTCTGTATAAAGAAAATCACACAGCAGACTAGACAGACTGTTTTGTTGGCCGCTACATCAACTCATCAGGAGTCTTGCATGACTTTTCATAACTTTCATAACTAAGCCTAAAAGTATGACAAGATCTAGGTTAACCTTGACACAGGGTACATCATAAGTACATAAGAACTCAGTTACCAATGTAAAAGCGTTCTCTCAAAATAAAATCCGTCAAAATAAACTTCCGGGTAACTTTTTCGGCATATTGGCACTATAAGTAGGACCTTGAGTAGCTTGAGTGGATCACAGTGAAAAATCATGCAAGACTACTGAAGAGTTGGTGTAGCGGAAAACGAAACAGTCTGTATAGTCTGCCTTGTGATTAGCTCTATACAGAATCGTTGTTGTTGTTGTTGTTGTTGTTGTTGTTGTTGTTGTTGTTGTTAGTTTACGATTATAGCCAAAAAACGACAGTTTTTTTCAAGTGAAAATAAAACCATTTACTATGAGTGTCTGCCATTTTGTCAAAAATGCATATTTTTTAAATAAATTGATCAGACTCTAGTTTATATGGCTTTTTAACTAAATCTTGGTCTTTTTCTGTATCAGATGATCCAGTTCGCCACAATGTTCATCACCGCAAAACGCAATAATAAAAACACAATTTTTATACAGTCATTTGTTACAAGACTATAGAATATTTTTCAATAAAAAAAATATTACTGAAAAGTGTTCAATGTATGTACTTCAAGATGTTATAGTGATCGTTTAACAAATTGTAGTAGTTTTCGTATTCATGAAAATAACCTAGTTTTTGCATTGCAAGTAAATAAAGTCAGCTGCTGGTTGAGATTTACGCTGTTTGTTTTATAAATCCGTGAAGAAATTCAACATGCATTGAAGGTTTGTGTACGGAATAAGGATCAGAGTTGATTTTTTAATTGTCAAGGCATTTTCAATGCCAAAAAAGGACAAAAAAGGACAAATTGGATCTACCCGTCACTCCCCGACATGTCGCACGAGTTTTAAGCGCAATACCAACGATAAAATGGAGAAAACTAAAGGGGAAACCCACTCTTGACTGATTCTCATAGGACCAAGCGATTGGAGCTTGGCCGCAGATACATGTCCTGGAGTGAAGAATGGCGAAACGTAATTTTTTTTCGGATGAAAAAAAAATGTAATCTGGATTGGCCGGGCTGTTACAGTTGTTATTGGCATGATTTGAGCAAACACAACGTAGAACGTTCAAAACGAAATTTCGGCGGAGGAACGTAATGGTTTGGGAAGCTTTTTCGTACTTTGGAGCCAATTTGCTTCATGACACCGAAAATTAACTCCGAAACATACACGGACTTATAAGAAGATGTTTTGGTTTCTTATTATGAAAACGATCCTGAGAGAGAGAGTTCATCTTCCAGCAAAGACAATGGGCTAATACATATTTCAAGGCAATCGAAAGAGTGATTTTCTTCAAAAACCATCAACTTGCTGCAATGGCCTGCGTCCAATCCAGATTGTAGCCCCATCGAGAACTTTGCGGCATACTTGCTGGTAAAGTGTACTCAAAGTGGAAACAGTACAACAGCATGAACGAACTCAAAAATGCGATTCGTCAATTTTGGTTTGAAATCGGGTCGGAAATTCTACAAAGGCTAGTTTACTCTATGGCAAATCGAATTTTTCCCGTCATTCAAAATAAAGGAGGTCACACAAAATACTAAAATAGCAATATCTTTTTTTGTCAGTTATATGTTTATTTTTTATTGTCTGCGTATAAACAGAAGCGTATAAACGAATGTCTACCACTGTATTAGAAAACCCGTATATCTCGGTTAATACTGGCACTAGGGCACTGAAATTTAGTACACGGATAGGAAAAATTATTTCAAATAACGGTTAAGAAAAATTATCGAAGAAATGGGAAAAATTCGATAAAGAGGCGTGGCAATATAAGAAAAACCCTGTATCTCACATAAAATTGACACTATGATACTAAAATATTTTATTACATAGGCACAAATCTTACAAATTACGGTCTAGAAAGTGGGTCTCATTATAAAATTCATCTCGGGCAGAAAATGGAATTAACTCGTGAACATTTTCGTGCGTTTATTTTTCATAACTTTCGACGTGGATTCTCAAGACAAGAATGCATCGATGAACTTAATTCTTTATATGGCGATAAAGCACCATTCAACAGCACTGTAAAAATCTGATATAACAAATTCAATCGTGGCCGATATTTGCTTTCGGATGAATTTCCGTGCAGGTGGACCAAAATTGGTTGCTCTGCCATAAAACATCTATGCTGTGTGTAAACTAATAAGGCAAGATCGTCATGTGACATATCGTGAGATTGTGGGATCTTTGGGTATTAGTATGACAAGATTCAATACGATAATGTTTGATAATTTGACCGCAAAGAAGATTTGTTCGCATAAGATTCCAAATAATTAGACAAACGATCATATATAGAAAAATAATCGTATCGGATGGTACAAAGATATGTTAAAAAAAAAAATACGATTAAGGTGCAGCAAAGGCTGCGTTTAACATCCACACAGGTGACGCATCATCAATTTATGCATATGAGCCTGAAACAAAACAGCAATCGACTGTATGGCTCTTTCACAATGAGCTAAATCCAACAATAGTTGTTCGTGGAAGGAGCCAACTGAAATGGTTGCCAGTTATTTCGGCATTACCAGTCATGCGGCGACAAAGACCTTAGAGCAACGTCGGACGGCCAATTCGGAAGGGTACACGACCATTTGTTTATCACAAGTCATCGGAGAAATTTGGAAAAGTTCGAAGAAGTGGAAAGATATCACAACAAACCGAGCTCTTGCACATCTACTCAAAAAAATTACTTTTTGACCTGCCAAAAAAAAAAAAAAAAAAACAATTAATTGGTGATCTGTCGTATATCCCCAATTTGGCACCCAATGAATTTTTTATTAGCGGAAATAATGAAAACATACCTGGCGAATGATTTTCGAAACCCTAAGAAGCGGTTGTTGCATTCAAAACTTTTCCTTTGGAGTTACCACAATCGAAGTAGAGAAAGGGCTTCCCAAATTGGTTCAAACGTGTTCAAAGGTTTATTGTAAGGAGAATATTGTGAAAAACTATAGAACCAATTTCGATCATAAATATTTGCTTTTTCATTATAAGGACAGAAATATAAATAGCAACCCTCGTATTCTTGCCGGAGTTTTTGGGTATTTTTTTCTCTCTCTCTCTCAAAAACTCTTCTTCTTTTTCATAATAAGGACAGAAATATAAATAGCAACCCTTTCTTGCCGGAGTTTTTGGGTATTTTTTCTCTCTCTCTCTCAAAAACTCTTCTTTGAGGAATTTTGTCTGTTCCACTTTGGTATCATAAAACTTGCTGTAGCTAGAAATTTCTCACAACCACCCTTAATTGACCCTAAATTAAGTCAATAAATTTAGTTGAGTTTTTAGTGAAAACTTTAAGTTTTCAACTCTTGGCCGCAAGAGCAGCAACAATACAAACGATAATATTGCATAAATTTTCTAATCAAAGCAAGAAATTCTACAAATATTTTCACAAATTTAATTAAAATAAAACACAGAATATTTCAACTCGTAACAAAATTTATTTTATGCATAATAAATTACAAAATGCAGCACTAACAAAACATAAACACAGGAAAAAACAAAAAAAACAAAAAAAAAAAAGAAACTAAAAAACTTCAAAAACAGTTAAGAGGAAATGTCAAAATGTCCAAGTCTTGCCAACGGTCTAGTGATGAAGTGAAAAACTTTAAAACATTGCATTCTTAAAAAAAAAACAACAAATTTGAAAATCAGCAAGAAGAGGTTAAAATAAACAAAAACTGCAATTTTCTGGAAATTAAAAATTCCAGCCAAAGGATAATAAATAAAATTTTTAACCAAACATTCTATTGCTAGAGACAAGAAAAATATCTCAAAGTGACAGGATATGCGCAAGTGTAGCGGAAGTATGTGACTGTGTGAGTATGTATGACTGTGTGAGTGCGAATATGTTTGTTGCTTGAGTGTGAATGAGTGAGTATGTGAATGTGTGTGCGTGTGTGAGTACAATGAAAAACGACAGTCTGGCCAAAGATGAAGATAAACAGCGCTCGCAGCTTTTTGATGACATAAAAACAACTGCAATTAAAAGTAGGAAAAAATTTCGTAAAAAAAAAAAACAAGAAACAAAAACTATAGAGAAAACCATAGAGAGAAGAATGAAATAATGATTGTTGACACTGTCAAGTTCTTAAACAAGTGTCAACTCTAAAATCATTGAGCGCCCAAGCAAGCAAATAAATGTCACAATAGTGTGTGCGTGTGTTTGTGTGTGTTTTCTATACTTTTGGGCGTGGGATTGAAATTTAATTGCTTAAGGCTTTTATTGTTCAAGTTAAAATTTTTGAATCAGTTATTTTTGTCTGTCTCGCTTAAGGATTAAAAAAAAAAGCATAATTATAAAAATTCTTATTGGGTAAAAGTGAGCTGCTTGCATTTAATGTATTTTTTTATAAATATTTATTCTGGATATTAAAAGATTTAGAATATCGAAATTATTTTCTAAAAACTTATAGGAACTGTTCCGCAAAGAATTCGCACACTTTGTTTCTTCTTTTTTTTTTTTTTTTTTTTTTTTTGTATCATAACAATTTTAATTATTTTTCAAAAGTAACTTTATTCTTTGGAAAATTAAAGTACTAACATATATTTTTTTAATGAAACTTACTTTAGAAAATGTCGCATTTTTTCAATTCAAGAATAAGTGGATATTATAAAGATCCAAGTCCACTATAAAGATTCAGATACATACAGAAGCAGGCAAGGAACATACTGAATTTAGCGAATATATATCAACAAAGAAAGATATGGAAATATTATTTTCAATAAATTTCTAAACTAAACAAAATTTCCAAATTTGGGTTTCGTCCGGTCATAATTTAAGATCCGTAGAACAGTTTACAAAAAGAAATTTAAAAATCGGTCAACCTATTTCAGAGTTCTCCTTACATAAACTTTCTTCATGCAAGTTGTTCCATGGCAGTTTCGCTCACTCGCTCCAATAAGCAAAATGACCGAATATGTTTCTCTTAAAATCCCCAAGTGATTGTGGAGAAACCACTGCATCCGCCGTAAAAAGTGCCTGTCTGATGTGCATTATAATTTTGGCTGTGTCAGTGCACAGTGTTAATTTTTTAAAATCTGGCGTAACAAAATCCAAAAACAAAACAAAAAAACTTAAATTTCTCAGAAATAATTTGTGAAACCTATAGTTAATGAACCGTCTGAACTGTGCAAGAAATTTTATAACAGCAGTATTATTGCTTCTAGTGTTTTTCATCCTAGAAACGGAGAGTCTTGCTGCATTCGAAACATTTTGACGTGACGAAGTTACGTTTTACCGCGCAGGTTTCCAAAAAGTTTAAAAATGCATTTTTTCAAAATTCATCGACGTTGCATTGAATTGTTACTCGCTGACCAAAGAGCTATGACTAAAGAAGTGGTACGACCGTAAGGGATGATTTGTTGACTTCATTATAAAAACCAAACTAAAATTCAAAACGTGATCGAGACGCGGTGGAAGCTGCCTAAGCAACGCAACTGAAAACTTGTTACATGGAATTATTACTCGCTGAGTATTAGCGCCAGAGTTAAAAATATGATACACCAATAAAGACCTGTTGTAAGTCCTCACAACAAAATTAGAACAAAAATTTCTGACGTCATGGGGACACAGAGAGAGCCGCTCAAAGATAGAAAATGCAACATTCATGCAGTGTCGTTGCATTGAATTTTTACTCGATGAGTATATAAGCTACGATAAATGTTCAAAAAGGAAAATGAGGGATTTATACTTGGCCTTACGATAAAAATAAAAAAAAAAAATTCTGACTTCACCAGGTCGTATGTAGGTCGAATATAGCAGCATATATAATATAACCAATGTAATAAAGTTGCATGGAATTTTTACTCACTCAGGAGACGTGCTGCGGTAAATTTTGTTTTACGAAAGCATGTACCTATGTGTTACTACGCCTCACAACTAAATTACAAAAAAAATTCTCGTCATCATGATTTTAGGGTGGCAACCAAATAATATAGTAAAAATGCTTCAACCATGGAAAAACGTTGCATGGAATTTTAACTCTGTGACTACTGGCCTAAGGGTAAATTTTAAGGAACGAAAATTAAGATGAGGACTTCGGGCCCATGATAGAAATAACAAAAAAAAATGATGAGGTCCCTCAGGGAACCGCCTAATGTGACACATATGCATCACTTTTCTGGATTAACTGCATGCAGCTAAGAAAAAGTTAATGAACCAAGGAAAAGCACAACCAATGAAGAAGGAAATAAAAAAAAAACAAAACAAAAGCAAAAGCAACATCACCAACACCAACGCCAACACCAACACCCACACCAACAACGACAAAAACAACATCAACATCAACATCAACATCAACATCAACATCAACATCAACATCAACATCAACATCAACATCAACATCGACATCGACATCAACATCAACATCAACATCAACATCAACATCAACATCATCAACATCAACATCAACATCAACATCAACATCAACATCAACATCAACATCAACATCAACATCAACATCAACATCAACATCAACATCAACATCAACATCAACATCAACATCAACATCAACATCAACATCAACATCAACATCAACATCAACATCAACATCAACATCAACATCAACATCAACATCAACATCAACATCAACATCAACGTCAACATCAACATCAACATCAACATCAACATCAACATCAACATCAACATCAACATCAACATCAACATCAACATCAACATCAACATCAACATCAACATCAACATCAACATCAACATCAACATCGACATCAACATCAACATCAACATCAACATCAACATCAACATCAACATCAACATCAACATCAACATCAACATCAACATCAACATCAACATCAACATCAACATCAACATAAACATAAACATCAACATCAACATCAACATCAACATCAACATCAACATCAACATCAACATCAACATCAACATCAACATCAACATCAACATCAACATCAACATCAACATCAACATAAACATAAACATCAACATCAACATCAACATCAACATCAACATCAACATCAACATCAACATCAACATCAACATCAACATCAACATCAACATCAACATCAACATCAACATCAACATCAACATCGACATCAACATCAACATCAACATCAACATCAACATCAACATCAACATCAACATCAACATCAACATCAACATCAACATCAACATCAACATCAACATCAACATCAACATAAACATAAACATCAACATCAACATCAACATCAACATCAACATCAACATCAACATCAACATCAACATCAACATCAACATCAACATCAACGTCAACATCAACATCAACATCAACATCAACATCAACATCAACATCAACATCAACATCAACATCAACATCAACATCAACATCAACATCAACATCAACATCAACATCAACATCAACATCAACATCGACATCAACATCAACATCAACATCAACATCAACATCAACATCAACATCAACATCAACATCAACATCAACATCAACATCAACATCAACATCAACATCAACATCAACATAAACATCAACATCAACATCAACATCAACATCAACATCAACATCAACATCAACATCAACATCAACATCAACATCAACATCAAAGGTAGGCGAACGCCTCTCTAAAGCGATCTGTCTTTTCTTATTGCCTCAAGCATTAGAAGAAGGCAAAGTGATGTGTTGGAAAGAAAATGGAAGAAATATGCAAAAGTAAAAAACAAAACAAATCGACATCCATATCGTTCCTTCATTGCCAAAAGAAGGTACTCGGATTGTTGACTAATCACTTCTTAAGTGCTCTTAGATGTGGCGAAGGGATCAATACCCCTTACTTAGCAGCTTCTTATGAAAAAAGATATGGATTTTGATAGTGAAGTGGTATGATCGCCGAGTCTTAAAGAATGTGCCAAGAACCCATATTGGTATGATCGCTTTTCCTACTGGGTATCGTTCCTTCATTGCCAAAAGAATGTATTCGGATTCTTGACTAATTACTTCTTACGTGCTCGAAGATGTGATGAAAGGATTAATATCCCTAACGTAGCAGCTGTATACAAAAAAGATATGGCATTCGGTAGTAAAGGGGTATGATCGCCGAGCCTTAAAGGATGTGCCGAGAAGCTATCTTGGAATTATCGCTTTTTCTACTGGGACTAGTTGTACTTTCTGGTAAGGGTTGCCAACAACCATAAAGAAAAAAAAAAAAAGAAATCAAGCAACTGATGTATTCCTCAAAACATTGGCCAATCATTCTAACTCAAAACGAAAAGAAGAACAAAGAAAAAAGTGTTTATATACATATAATAATATATAAAAAAAAAATAAAATATTTTTGGATCTTGTCGATCCAGGATTCGAACCCGCGTTACAAACTATCACCCTTCTTTCGAATCAACACAATGCTTACGCATTTATCAGGGGCATCCCCTGAGCGTTGATTTAGTCTAAGCAAAAAAAAAAGGAAACATGTGTGTTTTATTCAAAATACAAATCTTAAACCACTTATTGATACATCTCTCGGTACTAAAACAATATAACTTCTGTAAGCGTTCGTTATGACTTCTATAAGAGACAAAATGCAAACTTTTTATTATTTTTAAAATTTTTATATTCTTATAAATAGTGTGGCTTCAACACTTATCTCACTTCTCTTAAAAGGGCTATAGCTGAAAGTGTTAGCATGCTTGCATCATTTGCAAACTGTACGAACTGGGAGATCCTGGGTAAAAATTTCATCTAGCACATAACATGCTTTTAATAGAAATTCATTTTTCTGATTGGCCGTCACCGCTCTGCAGACAAAGGCAAGAATCAGAGAGTAAGCAACGCCAGACCCGTTCGGAGTCTGTTTTACACATAAAGATACAGTTCTGGATCATTTTGTGTCCACCTATTCAATAATACGTTCAACACAATTTACTATTAGAAGCTCAATTAAAGTCCTTTCTAGGACTGAAATAGTTGAGCAAATTTTTGACAAATTTAAATTTAATCCTTCAAGCAGTACGTTTGGGTAGGTATATGGTTCTCTTGTGTCAAGTTGTCTTTAAAGGCTCTTATTTTCAGCTAGAAAAGGGGAAACAAATTAATAGTGCCCTTGATTAAAAGCTGAAAATTATTCAGGACCTGCAAGCAAGAAATCATTCTGAATTTCTGAAAATTTCAAACAAGCTTAAGCTGGATAAAAACAACAATGAACAATAAGCATAATTGTCAAATCCTTTACTGCGACTTCCTTGACCTGCATTCTATAAAAATAGAGCATTTCTTGCAGCACTGCTTAGCGCTGAGCTAAACTTAGTGGATGATGTCCTTGAAAAGTAGTATGTCTCTTGCTTCGTATTACGTGCCATTTGCCGCCATCTACTTCCTTCCTGCTCCTGCTTATTGTTATTTGCGGATTGTGTCGCATATCCTTGCGAGCATCTCCTTTTGCATTTGCTGAATGCTTAAATGAATGCAGCAGCTTTTCTGCTGCTACTCTACTTTTGACAATATTGTTTTTGTATATCTTGCAGTTATATTATTTCATATCTCTTTCTTTTTTCTTTGTGTTCTTTTTACCATATTTTGTTTTTTTTTTTTTTTTTTTGTTTTTCCAACGTGCTTCCACTGTTGCGCTGTGTGCATGAAGTTCTGTGGACACAAAAGTTTGTATATATTTCATATTTTACGATTACTTTGGGAGCGCGTAGATTTAGAGTTATAAATGCAGGAAATAAGTTTTTCACACTCGTTATGCTCTGCTTTGTGTGCTTGGCTGTGAGTGGGTGTGTGTGTGTGAGTGTGTGTTCGTGCTGCAATAAAATGTTTAAAGCTTGTTTTCTGCAAAAGTTTCTGAAAATATTTTGCTAACAATAGCCGAGTGAGTGTCACACTAAGAATTGGACACCATGGTGCTGTTCAGGATATGCATGGCTTGCTTTTGTATGCTTCAGTGTGCCTGAGTGTGTGGGTGTGTATGGGTGAGTGTGTGTATGTGAGTGAGTAACAGTATTTGAGAGCATTTGTAGTGTATGTGCTCGTGTGTGTTTGTCTCCTTGCACACAATTCCTAATTCTGAGAACTGCCTTAAAATCTCAAAATGATGAAAATTTAATCCAAGATAAATACTACAAAGCTTTTGATTTTTTTTTTTTTCAGCACAGAAATAGTTTTACTCTTGAAAATAATTTCGAAATTCAATTTTTAATATCAAAATATTCTAAATGTATTTTATAGCTCAATAATTTTGAAGATAACAAGAAAATCCTTTTTGGGGCTTAAGTTGTAATGAATATAAGTCTGAATCAAAGTTTTATTTCACTTTAAATTTTTGAGTGTTTTCATTTAAAGGCTGCAAATAGACATTCTCGTTAGAAAACTGGCAGCAATGTGCCAACAGGAGTTACGTCATGAAGCGTTTGTTGCTCTCCTTATTTTAAGATTAAAAAAATGCAAATAAAAAAACAGAAAAGTTTAAAGCGGAAAAGTTGGAACCATAGCTCATTTATTAAGAAATAACTTCAAGAATTCTTAAAATATGCCAAAAACTTCAATAATTGTCGGAAATTGCAAATTGGGTCCCATAGAAATTGAGGCCAAATGACGTTGAAAGTAATTTTTTTTTCAACTACTAAACTACTGTGAATGCTTCAATGAAGGAAAAAAAAGGAAGAGATTTTTTTATCGAATTGTCACGGGCGAAGTAATGTGAGCTAGGGATGTAACGGAGCTTCGAATTCGGTTTCGAAAAGTCGAAACTTCTGATTGATTTAACACCTCCGACTCCGACTTTGGTTCCGATAATTTTGAATCGGAGTTATAATGAAGATCGAAACGCATTGATTCGATCAATTTGATACGTTTTGACGTTCCTCACGCAGTTCTCCGTAAAATAATTTGTATAACTTCTAAACTCTCTGACACTGTTCCTTAACGTTAACTTTTGCTTATTTTCGTTTCCTTTTTTCCATTTTCCTTTTCGATCTACTTCGAATGGATCTAACACATCTTTCTTTTACTCCGATTCCGACTCTGACTTCGGCTCCGATTCCGACTCCGCCTCCAATAAATCAAATTGAAAAACTCCGGTTCCGACTCAGGTTCCGGTAAACTCACCTCCGTAACATCCCTAATGTTAATCCATTACAATCCCAATCACGACAAGTGCAAAAAGGCACAAGTTAAGTACGCCCAGTACGGGTGTTTGATATCGAAAATATATAGCCGATTCGAACTCATCACCTATGGGTTGGCAGTCAAGCACGCTATCGACTCGACTCATCAAGCGGTTAGGACGAGTTCAAAGATGTGCAGGAACATGTATGACAGGCTGCATAAGATCTACGCCAACAGCAGCCCTCAATGTCATCTTAGGGCTCACCCCAATCTACATACACATCCAGATGGAGGCGAAGCTCAGCCTTCACAGACTTTTCTATCTGGGTTACACTGTCCCAAACCATCCCTTAAAGGGACACCTAGCCTTAATCACAACCCTAAAGCGAAAAAAGGAGTTCTGCATGCCATTAGATGACATGCTTCCCAAAAGCCGCTTTAACAAAAACTTCATCGTAGTTATCCCCCCCAGATCCAATTGGGAACACGAGAAACTAAGCCCGTCCAAAAATGACCTTGTGTGGTACACAGATGGCTCCAAAATGGAGAAAAGCACGGGAGCAGGGGTCTTTGGAGAACACTCCAATGAGAGCCACTTCTTCAGTGCAGGTCTATTTACCATAATCTTTCAAGCGGAAATCCTTGCCATTAACAGATTCGTCAGACTGAACTGTATGAACAATGTTAGGGGCAAATCAATTTTCGTCTTCTCTGATAGTCAAGCTGCCCTTAAAGCTCTGACATCACCCATCATAAAATCCAAGCTAGTGCTGGAGACTGTAGACGTCCTCAACGACCTGGCTGCGCAAAACAATAAAGTTACTCTACAGTGGATTCCTGTCCACTGTGGTTTTGACGGGAATAAAAGAGCAGACTCCCTGGCCAAACAGGGAGCATCATCACCACTCATAGGACCGGAACCGTTCTGTGGGGTTGGTAAGAATCTGTTCAAGCAACACGTCAAAAAAACCTCATTCCGCGAATCTCAAGACATCTGGAAGAACTGCTTAGGACAGATATGCACTAAGCAAATATTCCCAGAACTTTCTCCCAAGAAATTGAAATTTCTTATCAACTTAGGGAAGAAAGAAATAAAGATGATGACCGGAATTATAACTGCACACTGCAAACTAAAGAAACACCTACAAAAAATGAATCTCGCTACTGATTCATTATGTAGATTATGTCTTGAGGATGAAGAAACCTCCAGACATATTCTCACTGAATGTCCAGCTCTTCTCCATATAAGAAAGAGAATCCTAAATAGCGAAATAGTCTCTCACGATCCTCAACCTCGAAAATATATTATGTTTTCTGAAAAAAACTAAAGCAAACGAACTGCTTTAAGAAAAGAAAAGGTATGGCACAATAGGCATCACAAGATGCCGCAGTGCCAGAGCTGAATTAGCTCGCCCCAAGCATATCTATCTATCTATCTATCTATTCGACCATTCGACCCACTAAAATCGGAATTCTTACCCCACTCACCTTATTCTCCAAATATTTTCACTTTTGATAACTACTTGCTTCGATCGATGACTCAAGGCTCGTCTGGGTAGAAACTTAAAGACTAAAGGCTAGCGTAAGACTATTTGCTTGAATAATGATTTGTGCGACATCAACTCATTGTCAAGCCAAGCCATATTGTTCGAACTTGTTGAGTATGGCTTGCTACAACAGTGCTAGGTATGATTCAAACAAATCAGCACATTGAATTCGATAATGACATGGCTTACTTGAACGTTTGCATGGTGCACAGGACAACTCATTAAAATCGGTATGAAAACACCAAATCACACCATGGTATTTACCGTTATGTGTGTCTGGTTAGAAAATAGGTTGAGTTACTTAAATAAAAAAATTCGTTAAATAAACAAAAAAAATACACATATATATAAACAAATTGCATTTTTTTCATATTATGAAAAGCATTACATTCACATACACAACATAGGGCGTCATATATCGAATACATGTATGACACAGTGATTCAACACATGTTTTCAATAAGCCATGCAAGCTATGATTTGAGAAATCGGTTGCTATGACATGGCTTAAGTTGGCGTTGTCGTTTGAATGGCTTGCATGATTTGGTTTGGTCGTTGGCATGGCTTGGCATGAATTGCTTTTTGGTTCGATGAGTTGTTTGAATTGAAACATGCACTTGTGCTAGCCTTTATTAAAGACCCAACCAAGTTATACGTAAGCAAGTATATGTTAAGTTTCGGAGAAAAGTTAACGAAAAAAATATTTAAGTGTAGTTTGCTCACAACTTAGCCGGCTTCATACGATGGTGTACAAGTAAGTTCTGTAGCTCTTTTGTTTTTGTTTGCTTACGCATAGCTTGGTTAACCCTTAAGAAGTAACCATGAGCATAAGAATATGTAGCAAAAAATCCACGAATTAAGGATTGAATTTCAAGACGAATCGTTCTTCAAACTTAGTATTAAATTTTATTTTGATTAAAAAACCTTTTTTCATGCACTAACCCCCGAAAATGAATTTCAATATCCAATAAATACGTCCGTGTCGCAGTGGAAAGAGTGCGTGACCCATACGCCAGAGAACACAGAAAGTTTTTTCAATTGAATTAATTTTGGCGAAATTACTCGCTTCGAATCTATTTTACTAGTAAGTCTGCTGCTTTTGTTAATTAAACCGAAGCCCAAGCATTAACCACGACTGCCTCTCCATGCGATGTTTTTAGTAGGCTTAACACCAATTGCGTAACTATGTGGGTGTAGCAAAAACTCTCCTGGTACCGTAAAACTCATGTCGGTCATCTAACAATAGGGACACGTTACGGTATTGCTATGTACTCTTGTTGGTGACAATGATCTTATGAAGATCTTGCTGATGTTAAGTGTTGCTATGTACTCTTGCTTGCTGGTGCTTGTTGGTAACGATGATCAACAAACTCTGCTGGTACCGTAACACTAAGAACATTGTTATGTGCGTTGGTCACCTAACAATTGCTAGATGTTACGGCGCACAGTGTTTCATTTCATACAAGTTAGAGGGAGAAAATTATTTTGTATATTTTTTTGATAGTTTTCGATGTTTAAGGTATAGGAAAGAACAAAAAAAAAATATTTAAGAAACTTTAGACAAGTGGGCGTAGCAGCTCCCATACAAAGTAAAACCATTTTACGCTATATCTTAGAAACGAAATAAGTTACAATATCGAAATTAATAGTAGACGTTAGTTATGTAATTTCTAAACAATTCTCAAAACTAAGGCGCAATCAGATAAGTCGGCATGGTAGCTCCCATACAACTTAAACACATATTTAAAATTATTTTTTACTTTGTAATGATTTTGAAGTCGGTTTTTTTTTTTATTAAACAGTTTTTATTTCTTCCTTTTTAGAGAATATGAAAAATTGTTTGTAATAGCATTCTTGAGGAAAATTTCAAACATGAAACTTTGTTCTTAAAAAATTTGTTTTATTAATTCCTGAAAGCTTGTTAGGTATTTTCCATTTCTGACTCTTTACAATTTTTATTAAAGTGCCACGCCGTTTCTCTGATCCTACCCACTTTATCCACCGTACTTTATAATGATTCTACCTAGCCCTGTGCCAAATTTCAGTTCCCAAGTATAAATATTAACCGTAATATAGTACTTTCCTTAAAGTGCCACACCCTATGTACAATCCCGCCCACTTTTGTAATGCTTCTACCTACCCACCTACCTGCATACCAAATATTAGAACCCTAGTGTCAATATTAACTGAGACATAGTATCTATATATTAATAGGCAAACAAAAAGTTTGTGTTCCCTTTTTTTCTGTGTTACCTTCAACATATTCACATAATACTTATATCGATGGATAGATATTTTCGAGTAGATTTGCACAATATAATTTTTATTCGAATATGTTGTCATTAAGATAAGTAAAACTAAGCAAATGTAGAACGCTTTTTTTACCAATGGGACAATGAGAAACTACACAGCGACAAAGCTTACAAAAGCAAGAGTAGAATGCGGGAGTGACGCAAACACTTAAAGAGAGCTGAGTAGCATTATTGTTGTTGTTGTTGTTGTGGTTGTTGCTTTCTCTTAATATCTCTCAGCGTTAAAAAAACAAAAAAACTGCTGCTTGCTTCTATTATCTTGAGAATTATCATTTATCTTGATTTATTTGTTATACTTTTCTACCGTTTATAAGTAACTTTATTTACTTAAATTTTTGTTATTGTTTGATATATGCCTTCTTTTTTGTCCTTTACCACAACTTTCCTCATAGCGTCAAGGAAAGCATTAAGAATTTCCATGCAAATTAATAACCATTCATTATGTGAAAAACAACTTGAGTTTCGTTACCTTACAGAAACAGATGGCCGTATTTCGGCCACAGGCGATACTAGTTTTTATAATACTGCTACACCCCTTTATTGAATAACGCCCACTTCTTTGACCGTAATTTGTAGTAGCTGTGCCTACCCATGTACTAAATTTCAGCACCCTACTATCTATCAATATTATTCGATATATTGTGCGTTTTTAATATTGTCACACCCCTTTGTCGAATAACGCCCACTTTCATTACAGTAATTTTTAAAAATTGTGTCTACCCCTGTATTAAATTTTTAGTACCCTAGTGTCAGTATTATTCGAGATACAGTGTTTTTCTAATATTGCCACACCCCTTTGTCAAGTAACGCCCACTTTATTGACTGCAATTTATAATAACTATGCCTATCCATGAACTAAATTTCAGTACCCTACTGTCAATATTATTCAATTTATAGTGTTTTTATTATATTGCCACACCCCTTTGTCGAATAACGCCCACTTAATTTACAGTAATTTTTAAAAATTGTGTCTATACCTGTACTAAATTTCAGTACCCTAGTGCCAATACTATTTGAGATACAGTGTTTTTATTATATGACCACACCACTTTGCCAGATAACGCCCACTTTGTTTACCGAAATTTGTAATAATACTGCCTATCCCAGTATTTTTTGCTGTAAATTTCAATACCCTAGTGTCAATATTAACTTAAATTCAATGTTTTTCTGGTATTGACACGCCCTTTTGTCGAATTTCTCCCACTTTTTTAAAAAGGACCTCCGCGTTCATGGTATCTATCTGTTGACAAAAAATTACGGAAATCGGGCAAGTGCTTTAGGAGTTATCGATGTAACGATGTAAGAAACGGACAAACCAACGAACTTGAGAACCTTCTCCTTTTTGAAGTCGGTTAAAAATAGGAAATAGTCGCAGTGAGCTAAATTTGGAGAATATGGTATATGGGGTAGTAGTTCGAAGCCTAATTTATGGATTTTTGCCATAGCAACTCCCAAGAATGATATAAACAAGATTACGCGTTCCGAAAATTAGAGAAAGAGAGAGAGAGAGCATAACATTATCCAGCGCTACTGTCACACTTTGGAAAAATTTTAATTTGAGGCCCTCGCCTAAATATTTTTTTCTTATTTTTATAATATGTATATGAACCTCCTAAACCTATTGGTGCAATTTTGTCGGTCTAGAATGGTTTAGAAGATAAAAATCGTGAAAACTTAAAAAATTGATATTTTTGCGTATGCAAAAATATCCATATTTTTTTCTACAGAAAAGTAGTAATTTTTACTTTTTCAATATTGTCAATTTGCCTAAGCGATTGCACATTTGCATAAGTTTTTGTTAAGCAGAAGTGCTTTGTGACGTCATGCACACAGTTGAGAAAGAGAGCACAAGATATAGGGATTGCGGAACGTGTAATCTTGTTTCTATCATTCTTCGGCGACTACAGACATGTACGCCGGTGCAATGTCATGATGGACGAGCATTTTTTTTTTCTTCGCCAAAATCTGTCCAACAGCTGTGATAATCCATTTGATAATCTATTTGCGACCCTTTTCAATGTAACCAATTTGAATGACTCCACATGCATCCAATAAAACTATCGCCATGACCTTATTGGCCGACAGATCTATTTTAGCCTTCTATGAAACACATTCACTTGGAGAAGTCTACTGCTTTGATTTTTTTCTTGTTCACTGGTGTATACATTTTTGGTATACGGTTACGTAATGGTGCAAAAACTCCTTCAAATCGTGGTTGTGGTCATATTGTGGTCACACAGCTGCGATTATGGTCAATTGTGACCAATCACGACACGCATGACACGAATAGCTTTTTTATATTCAAATATTCATGTAAAATGTGATTTACCTCCTCAGTTGAGATGCCTACAGCCTCAGCCACCTCACGCACTTTAATACTCCGATCGTCCAATATCGTCCATGGATTTTATCGACGATTTCTGTCGTGACGACCTCTTTTGGGTGACCTGAACTTTGTGCTGGTATGACCCCAATGGAATTCAGTAAACCACTTTGTAACCATCGAAAGTGATGGTGCAAAAACCGCATAGTATTTATCAAGTCTTTCCTTCGTTTCGGTGATGATTTTTTTCGCAAAAAAAATAATGCATGATGAGCACACGTCGCGTGCTTTCAATTTCTGTCGAACACAAACTAAATTAGGTAGCTTGTTCAAAATTTTATAGTAGTCCATTAACAGATGGTAATTGATAGGACTATTGTTGCATTTAAAGTTACTACTCGGGAAATTAAAAAAACCACTGACTTCTCAAATTACCCAGGTACGCAAAACTATTTATTTAAACTATACCTTGTACTTCATAATTCATAATTTTGAAAAAAGATTTAAATCTCCACTTGAACACATTGACAAGTTTGCGCTATAGTATAAATATTTAAATTATCCTGTTCATCCCCGGAAGGTACATATATTCTCTATCATGGACAATTTTGTATTTACAAATGAAAATTTCTTTTTTTATTTATTTTATTTAGATGTGTTCTTTTTATAGATACATACATACTTTCAAATGGCATTTTCTGCATGGATCAATAGTAATTTTTTGAAGTATCTGATTGATTGATGTATATTTTAAGTTTTTAATTAGTACCCTCTCATATGAGTTTGGATTCATATATATCCAATAGTTCTATGTGTAAAGTGTTGAACTTAAAAATGTCAATTTAAATTATTTTATACAAAAATTGAAACACCATGATATGTGACTTTTATTGCCAAAATATAAAATTTAAACATGAGCCTGATGGATAAACAGTGCGTTAGTTTTGTGATTTTTCACTTAGCTAAAACCAACTAATAATTACCTTGATAAGCCTAGATGGGCCTTCATTAAAAAACATATGTGAAAGTATGAAATAACATTACAGATTTCACATTAACAACAACAAGTGTTGAGATGATTTTTAATTAAGATTGACACATTTTCAGGGACTAATCTTTTCAATATCCAACTCCAGCTGTTCAAGGCAAAGATAAAACTATGATGAAAAAAACCTGTTTAAATTGAATTAATGCAACATTCCTACCGGTTGGTAGATAATAAATTATTACAATCACTACACATCAACAACTTTTCCAATTTATAATTTAGAAAAATATAAAAAACAACTTTTAAATTGGGCATTGAAAACCTTTGCAATCGCTATTTCACTCACACATAATGCCTTTACCCATTTCAAACGCCGGCTAACCACACATAGACCGACAGACAACCACAACTCACACAATTAAGACTGAAAGCAGTGAAGATACTTTAATTTTCCCTCTTTTTTTTTTTTTTTTGCTTTAATTTTCTTCTAGTCTTACAAGACTTGGTAATAAATCACAAAATTAATCCTTTCTCAGTTTATTAGCGAAATCGTCGAATGCGTCGTATTGAACAGACTAGACTGTAGCGATAACGTTGTGCTGCCTGCCTTGAGTCCTGCGGTATAAAGCAATAAATTACATTTGTTCGCATGACATGCGAACGGCAAGAGAAACGTTGCCTTCATTGCAAACTATCAAATATAAGCTGGAATAAGATAAGAACAGGGATAATTTTAAAATGAGCAAAAACAAAAAAAAAAAGAAGAACTTGAGTAAATCTTTTGGCTGGACACAAGTTGGACAAACTATCAAAATAAGCTTGTTGATGAAGTTTTTCGCAAACGGAAATCTTAAGTGAAGAAAATAGCGATGAGAAAGTAATGAAGTAACAGACAGTTAAGACTTTGCTAAAGAATTTTAAAATAAAATACTTTTTCACCTGCGATAGGAAGGAAGGCATAATAGAGCATGAATTTTCCGCCTATATGCATTCCTTCTTCTGGCCATGTAGCAGTTGACTCCATCGGGAGCAACAGCCCCTGAGCTGATAGACATCACCTCTTGTGTCTCTGGGAATGGTGAATATTGTGCAAACCAATCACTCAGTTTCTTCAAGTCAACAGTATCCCTGGCAACATGTGCAGGCCGCTTCTTATGTTATTTTCTTACATTTTAAAAAAATTTGTTTTAACTTCGATCGGCTTTATTTCCGTAAATATTGGGCCTGGTATACCCATGAACTTTTAGGAAATTTCATACTCTTGAACTTTTTCATGCAATGTGGTAACAAACTGTGCTTAGTTTAAGAGATATAAGAAAAAAACTGGAAAAGTGTGAACATTTTGACGTTTTTGTACCCCCCTCCCCACCACCCACCACCCCTTAAGTCAGCACAGGGTTCTCGAGGTCAGAAACTTAGGATAGTCTTCCTAGTGTACCCCAAACAACGCTTCATTAAAGCTTCATTAACTTCGGAATACTTTCCAGGTAAAAGTACATAGCTGCTGGACTAATAATTTTTTCTAAAATTTTATTCTAATTTGAACTTTAAAAACTACTAACTTCTGTGTATATCGCCGAAATGCTTTAAGCTTCTCGTTCCATTCAGTTACCGTTGATAACTTATCACAAAAATCTGTTTTTGTTGCTAGTTTTAATCCTTTTTGTTAACCCATCTGGTATGATTGAACATTTTGTTAGTTAGAAAGAGAAATTTTTGAGAAGGGGGAGGGGCGCACAGTGTTTCGTCTAGAACAAGCTAGCTGGACAAAAGTCATCTTATATATCAATACGCAAACATCGAATGTTGACGTACACTTTTTCAATATTTATTTTAGAATAAGGACAATGAAACGTATATCATTCGAAAGGTACTGCACCATAGATGTGCCGAATTATGTTAGATTTTAAATTGATGACCTTTGACCCGAAATATTAACGTTGAAAGTTTATATTAATTTTAGTTAGGGATCTCAGAACTGGAAAGAGCTAGAATGAAGAATGTGGTATCAGATGAAAGGTCTGTCTGCGCAATATGATTGAATATACGATTGGTGACCCTTGACCTCAAATATGAGCGGAAAAATAGCATTTATTAAATAAAAGCTAAACTATAAGAGATGGAAAAACATGATATAACAGAGAAATTTAAACATTCATAAGATGTGCAAAAAAAAATTTAATATTTTTCACCATCGTTTACGGTTACCCTACAATAAGCATTTTTTCATTTAGCAAGTGTCAATATATATTAATATATATTGTGATGGTAGAATTGCTTACAAATAGTAAATTTTGAAAAATTTTCGTTACTTTGACATCAAAATTATTGTCATATCTCAAAAACTAGAGATGTTTTCAGTACAAAGTTTTTTGTATGAAAATTCGTTGGTTGAGAAAAATAACGGTATACGAAAACTTTTTTGCTAATATTTTCCACGAATAGTATGTTAAAAAAATTTCCCGTTATTATGACATCAAAAGTATTGCGATATTTCGAAACCTGTAGATTTTTTCCATGCAATGCATTTCTTAACCTTCGCCGTACCAGAGATTTTTATACACGTCGTTTACCAATACCCACCCGGGTGACCCATGTGATTTTAGTATAGGCATATGTCGAAAATTAATTCTAATTTTCAGCTTGATATACTAATGCTTGAGAAATATTAAAATTTAGCGTTAAAATATTTATATAGCCCAGTGGCTCAGCGGGGATTTGATTAGAGGAATAGATCCCATTTGCACAAAAGGTCAATGAAGGAAGTATTGAAAAAAATTACGATGAGCTACCTAGAGATTTAAAGTTAAAATTTGTTAAAAAATTATCTCGTGAATAGTTACAACATGTTCCCCCCCTATTCTAAAACCATGTCTACACCACTGACAGTGTTACCGAATAATTTGCGTTTGTTAATACGTCAGAGACTTTAACCAAGGTGAGCGGGTTGTAAAAGATTTGGTCTGTTCCTTAAATGGGTCAGGAAGAAACGTAGCCATGGACAACTTCTTCACAACACTGCCATTGGCCAAGGAACTGGCAAATTGGAGCATGTCAATTGTTGGCACTTTAAAGAAAAATAAAAGGTATGTGCCCAATGAGTTTAAGCCATCACGAGCCTGAGAAGTGACATGAAGCTTATTCGGCTTCTCTGAAAATATAACAATTTGCTCTTATGTTCCTGCCAAAAATAAGTCCGTGGTTTTGTAGTCTACAGTACACAAAGATAGTGCAGTATCTGGGCCAGAAAAGAAACCTGAAATAATTTTGTATTACAACAAAACCAAGGGCGGTGTAGACAGCATGGACAAAATGCTATCCCAATACATCACCAAAAGAGCAACACTGCGCTGGCCTCTGGTGATGTTCTTTAACATTTTGGACATTGCTGGCCTTGCCGCTTTTATAATATACTAGCGATACCCGGCACGCGTTGCTGCACCCGGCAAGTATATTGGAAATAATAAGTAAATTCTAAACTTTTATTAGTATCTTAGTCTGACACCACGTCATGTTCCACTGCCCGTTACAGTTTCCCAGTAGCAGAACATCACTCCCAGGTGACAATTCCATTATGTGGTTTTAGCTTCCATAGCTTTTCTGTATAGAGAATCGGGCCACACCCCCTTTTATAATGCACATACCAGTTTTTCAGTAGAAAGACTTTGGCAATTCGTAACTCCATACTGAGTTTTATTGTCATGCGACGTTTAGTTCCAAAACTATTCAATATCAAAAATTTGATATTCCTATGCCCGTCCCAGTTCTCTTGTTTATTTATAAAAAAACTTATTGAATCACACAATGTAAATTCTATAAAGTAAAAAGTCAGCCGTTTGTTCCTTTTGTTCATTTATAAATTACAGGAAAACAACCGTCAAAACATGTGTAGAAAAGTCGCATGCAGCGAAACAAATAAACATACGTACATACATCCATACATACATACATCAAGTCGGATTAAATCTCATTCTCATCGAAAAAATCCTCAACATGCTAAAGGTGGTCAGTGAATCCCCTTTTAACAAAACTGTGTTAGATTAATTCTCCACATCAAAACTACTTTGAACATATTAGAATGTACTTCGATCCAATTAGCTTTAAGCGCAGTAAAGTATGTATATATATGTATTTGTTTGTTTGTTTTGTTGTTTTGTGCTTGCTGAGAACAAAAAGAGTATAGTAGAGAGCAACATGCAGTTTATTGAGGCTCTCGCAGCAAAGCTAACGATCAAGCAATGCATGGCATTGTGGATGATTTTTTAAAAAACTTAACACTTTGATTAAAGATACTTATTATTGAAATTTCGAAAAGAAAATAACCAATGAACCTTTTGTAGCACAAATGTGATATTTTAAAACTTATTTCAAAAAAATCGGAACAGTACTTTTGGAGTTTTGCGGACACAAAAAATGTTCACTTTCATTTTATATAATAGTATAGATATAGATAAGGAAAACAACTCGGATGTGTCTATGAAGCGATCCAAACGAAGATATTTTCTTGAATGACTTGGCGAGGATCTCTGCAATCCTCTTATTTTGGAGAGGTCGAAGAACAATAACATTATTGGAAGGTTTCCAATAAGAACGGCTATTGAATGTATTTTAGGTATTTATTTTTATAAGATTCTGTTGGGTGAACAACTATTTGCACGTATTTTACAGAAAAGCCTGTTACCGATGTATGCGACAACGTCCAGTTTGAGGCAAACACAATTTCACAATTTCAGATCACAATTTTAGATCGAGGCAACTGGCCGCGTAAAGAACAAAGGCAAGTGCCATATTTGCCATACAGCCAAAAAGAAAAGAAACACACGCCAAACTTGTGTCAGTTGTAAAAAACCCATTTGTGCAGAGCATAGCGTCACCCAAACAAACTGCAAACATTTCCATCTCGGTCAATCCACATCAACTAATTACTTAAGAAATTGAAAAAAGATAAACATATATATGTACATAAATAATACAAGTATGGACTAAAATAAATTCTTGCATATTAAAACTTACCTTTTCTATCCGTTTTCAAAGCAAAGCAACTAGAAAACTAAAATAAATTAATGGGGTCACCCAGGTGGGTATTGGTAAACCACGTAGATAAAAAGACAATTTAAAAAAAAAGACATGAAGAAACCTGAAAAAATATTTTTTTTTTATATTATTTTAAATAAATCGAGTTCAGTGACTCCAAAGCGTATTTAGATTGGATTGAAACTGGGGGAGATATTTAGAAATGAAATACAAAAAGGTCACCCGGGTGGGTATTGGTAAGGCGAAGGTTAAAGCAATGTCATTGCCTCAGAATGAGAAAAAAACAATTGATATTTCAAATTTTGATTTTGCATGCAAATATCTCAGCCATTTTTCAATCGATTTTCCCAAAATTTTCTTTGTCTGAAAGTTTAACTAAATAACTTTTGAAAAATAAGAAAAGATTTACCGTTATCCCACTAATTCAATTTCTTATGCTGTTTTCAAAAACACTCTAAAATATTCAATTTTTGCTTAAAAATTAGACCAGACATTCTTTTTTTGTAATTTTATTTTTGTTTTTCTATTTTCTTCTCTCACACTTTTTCATATTACATATCATTTATTTGCAAAAATTGCTTCATTTTGATATATAATTTAATTAAGTGTTTTCATCATCGAAAATATTGAGCTACCCCCTATGATTTTTTTGATGAAAATTACATTTTCAGAATGTTGTTTTTGTATTTTTTACAAAATTCTACAGCTTAAAAAATTATTTCTGTGAAAAAATTTTTCAAATATTTCAAACCACTCCAAAGTTATATACAGAAATCTATGTTTTAAGCCATTTCCTTATCTACTTTATATATTATCTTTATATAAATACGCAAACATCGAATGTAGAGGTACACTTTTTTAAAATTTATAATAAAAAAAAGGGAATGAAACTTTCATCATTCGAAAGGTACTGTGCCACAGATATGCCGAATAATAAAAATAACAAAAAAAAATTTAATATATTATGTGATTATTACATTTTAAAATAATTGTATGCATTCTCATACTCATGGCTGTATTTTGAATCTCTCTGCCTTTCTTAAGCGAAAGAAATTCCAAAATATTCATACCGTTCCGATACTGTGGAGATAGCCGTTGCAAGAACCAAAATTCATCAATCATTCAACGGCGTTGCATAGAATTATTACTTGGAGTGTATATGAGGCACGACAAATACGATAAAACAAAAATTATACTGTTAGGAAAAATTTAATTTTACAACAATAAAAAATGAATTGAATCTTTGTCTTTCAGGGAACCCCTTGATTAAAGTAACCAGAATGCACTAAAGGTTAAAGCAACAAAAAAATTTAATTAAAATTAAAATAAGGACAAGTATTAGAACAAGGATTATAATAAGGATTAGAAAAAGGATAAGAACAAAGATGTGGACAAAGATTAGGACCAGAAATAAGATAAGGAGTAGGACGAAGATTAGAGTATAAATTGGACAAGTATTAGGCCAAGAGTTCTGCCAAGAATTGGGAAGATTGCTTTGACAAGGACAAGGAAGATTGAGACATACCCAAAACAATATTTGGGGCAAGATTTGGAAAAGTATAAGGACAAGAAATAGAACAAAGATAAGTACAATTAGCATAAAGATTTAGAAAGGAAGTGGGGCAAAGATTAGGAAAGGATTTGAACAAGACTAAGGTCAGAGCTTTGGGCATGGATTAAAACAAGAATTTGGACCTGAAGTAGGTCAATTATTAGAACACATATAAGAATAAGAATATTACCGAATAAAGGTAAGTTTCGGAACGAATTCAAGGATAATGACAAAAATAAAGATAGACTGTCACGTCAAAATTTACTGATGCATCTACGGTAAAGCCATCTTCTTTTCAACTTTGCCAAGCTTTTTTTAAAAAAAAAAAACAAAAAAACAAAACAAGAGAAAAATCCATATTGGTTGGTCGAATTTCGACCACAGGCAATACTAGTTTTATAAAAAAAGTGAAAATGGAATACACAGTTGAAGGTCAGAACTTTTTAATTTTGGTAAAAGATTGACGCAAATATTTGTTGTTTTTGTGTTTGGCTGTTTTTAAAATGAGTTAATTTTACATTATAAAAAACAGTGCTTTTTGTGTTTGGTGGAGCGTAACTTTCGTGTAACTCTTGTATATGGGCTGAATTTTTGTTTTGTGTAAGCTGTGTTTGTCTTCTCTGTTTTCTAGAAATATTACGCTGTTCAACACTGTTCAACTATTTTTTTTTAGAGTGCGCGCACCTCCTCCCAAAAATTGAGTTTTTTGAAGAATGGCTTAAGCATGGAGATGTAAAAAATCTTTTTCAATTTTTAAAAAATAAATACGATTTATCTGATGTCTCAGATAAATCTGTAAGAGAAATTAAAATGAAATTAGCAGCATTTTCAAAAAAATTTTAAGAAAAGTGGTATGCTTGTGGAAAGTCTAGGGACCGGTTTTTGAGCAAAAATACTGAATTCCTCAATACTGATATGCGAATTCAAGTTTGCAAGCACATTCCCTTGCCATCCACATCTTCACAGTGCTCGAAAGTCATTGGCAGACCAAAACTGCAATTTTAAGAAGCATCCTTTGAGACGAAAAAGAGGCGAGTGGAAGATTTGGTTCAAGGTAGGACTGCTTTTGAATTGAAAACTGCCGCTGAAATCGCATTGCGATCATGTGGAAATAGAAATGCGGCCACTATAGGTCTGTTCCCGTACTTGCAAGTTTGTGAAAACTTTCGAAAACGTGTTGTCATGTTGACAGAAATGTCAAAATAAAAAAAAAAACAGTGCATCAAGTGAAAATTTGCGCTAAAAATGGAAAATGAAAAGACAAATATTCAAATTAATTGTTCGCCAGGCACATATAGCAGGATGCAACATGGTAATTATATATTTTATACAGTTATCTTATTATATACCTTTTCTTCCATAGATTTAAACTTCAGACATTCCATGGCTCAAAGTGTCTTACAAACGCAAGGGCAGAGCTTAGATGAGGTGGATGAAATTTTTATCTCAAATGTAAGAAATGGTGAAGACATTTGTGATGATATGGGCGAAGAAGAAACAAGTCTTAAAACCATTTGGCTGGATGTTGCAATTAAGCTTTTGCTGGATTATTTGAATGAATTCTTTCCTCAAGTTGGCAAAACAGCACGATTGAAATGCAAAAAAGAAGTATGGCAATTGGTAAGTGCAAGGCTATTTGAGCATGGATACTCCTTTTCCGCTGTCCAAGTACACTCCAAGTACAGATCACTAGAGCGGATGTATAAAAAGGCACAATTGCACAATAAAAAAACTGGAAGGAATAGGTTAACCATTCCATATCAAAGGTAAATAAGTCGTCAAATTTAAATACTAATGCAGGTACAAAAAACTTTTTCAACAGTGAACTTGATGAACTGTTTGGCAAAAGAAGAGGAATAAATCCTGAGTTCGTTTTAGACAACGAGCAACCAAATGGAGTTTTTCGAAAAGAAATGTTGGCTGCAGATGATCACAGCTCAACAGATGAAGTTGAATTAGTTTCAGGTATTCTAATTTGAAATATTCGTTTGAATTTTTTATATATTTTTTGTATACGCAGAAGTGGGCAGTCCTGCTCCAAAAAGGCAGCATACTAAAGAACTCAAAACGACATTGGTAAGAGACTTGATGAACTTACAGAGGATAGAAAGAATTTCCAAAAATCTATCGAGGAATATCTAAAGCGCAAGGAAGAACGCGAAATATTAAAAATTTAAAGTGAAGAAAGAAAACTTTTGGAGTCTCTGGTCTATCAATTTAAAAACTAAGTTTGTGTTATGTATCACCCTTTTTACGTTAGTCAAGAATTGAAAGAAATCTTTCGAGATCGAACAAATTTACGATACAGCTCAAGTTGTTCCGACAATCTTTTTCGCTTTTCGTTGCTTCCGATTTTCTACCAAAATTAACTTCAATTCTTGACTCATGTAAAAGGGGTGAAGTTGTCGGCTGTGGATTTTGTCTAAATATACGACAATAATTTCAAGATAACTACTTTTAAAATAAGATTTCTTCATATTTAAGGCATGTTGCTACTTGGCGCGATCGGTAGTCGAGAAAATTTAATGTTTTTGCAGGAAAAAGATAAGAGATATTGGATAAATTTTTAATACACTCGAAAAAAATTTTACACACAAATTTTTTTATTATTTTTTAACATTTTTATGTATGAAACTTTAATTTGAAGTTTTTTCCATTTTTATACCTGGTTACCATCGTTACATAAAATTACCTTGTCCGACTATCTCCAAATTTTAACCGCATACTTTTCACATGTCTAGTTTCCGTGTGATCTAAAATATTGCTAACATTTTTATTTTTTCTATATTCTTTTGCTCAAAACTCAGAAAAAGTTGCGTTTTTTACGTTTTTGTTTTTCAAATCTTCATCTTTTTTTTTTTTTTTTGCCAAATTTTTTAGTGTATTTATATACTGATCTCTTACCGTTTTCATGTAAAAAATTGTTAAATTTTCATTCGAATATCGAGCGCGCCAAGTAGGAACATGCCTTAATGAATTATCTGTGTTGTACCCAACATCTTAATCGAATATGCATTACAACTTGAAGCTCAAAGAATCTGATGGGGCTGTAAGCAAAGCAAGTAATCAGATTTGGATTTTGGAAAAAACGCAACTAAAGGGTGATTTTTTTGAGGTTATGATTTTCATGCATTAGTATTTGACAGATCACGTGGGATTTCAGACATGGTGTCAAAGAGAAAGATGCTCAGTATGCTTTGACATTTCATCATGAATAGACTTACTAACGAGCAACGCTTGCAAATCATTGAATTTTATTACCAAAATCAGTGTTCGGTTCGAAATGTGTTTCGCGCTTTACGTCCGATTTATGGTCTACATAATCGACCAAGTGAGCAAACAATTAATGCGATTGTGACCAAGTTTCGCACTCAGTTTACTTTATTGGACATTAAACCAACCACACGAATGCGTACAGTGCGTACAGAAGAGAATATTGCGTCTGTTTCTGAGAGTGTTGCTGAAGACCGTGAAATGTCGATTCGTCGCCGTTCGCAGCAATTGGGTTTGTGTTATTCGACCACATGGAAGGTTTTACGCAAAGATCTTGGTGTAAAACCGTATAAAATACAGCTCGTGCAAGAACTGAAGCCGAACGATCTGCCACAACGTCGAATTTTCAGTGAATGGGCCCTAGAAAAGTTGGCAGAAAATCCGCTTTTTTATCGACAAATTTTGTTCAGCGATGAGGCTCATTTCTGGTTGAATGGCTACGTAAATAAGCAAAATTGCCGCATTTGGAGTGAAGAGCAACCAGAAGCCGTTCAAGAACTGGCCATGCATCCCGAAAAATGCACTGTTTGGTGTGGTTTGTACGCTGGTGGAATCATTGGACCGTATTTTTTCAAAGATGCTGTTGGACGCAACGTTACGGTGAATGGTGATCGCTATCGTTCGATGCTAACAAACTTTTTGTTGCCAAAAATGGAAGAACTGAACTTGGTTGACATGTGGTTTCAACAAGATGGCGCTACATGCCACACATCTCGCGATTCTATGGCCATTTCGAGGGAAAACTTCGGAGAACAATTAATCTCAAGAAATGGACCGGTAAGTTGGCCACCAAGATCATGCGATTTGACGCCTTTAGACTATTTTTTGTGGGGCTACGTCAAGTCTAAAGTCTACAGAAATAAGCCAGCAACTATTCCAGCTTTGGAAGACAACATTTCCGAAGAAATTCGGGCTATTCCGGCCGAAATGCTCGAAAAAGTTGCCCAAAATTGGACTTTCCGAATGGACCACCTAAGACGCAGCCGCGGTCAACATTTAAATGAAATTATCTTCAAAAAGTAAATGTCATGGACCAATCTAACGTTTCAAATAAAGAACCGATGAGATTTTGCAAATTTTATGCGTTTTTTTTAAAAAAAAAGTTATCAGGCACTTAAAAAATCACTCTTTATTATTTTAATCCTAAATGAATTATTAAATAAGCAGAATTGTTTTTTTAATTTTTTATTAATGCATGTGTGCAAATATTTTTTTGTTAAAAATAAAATGAACATTAATGAAATAAATAGATTCAATTATCGATTTAATTTAGCAAAGAATTGTTCTGTGTTTGTATTTCTTCCATAATGGTATCTCTCATTGCATTTCCACTCACTGAATTTTGAATTTCGCTGATTGTATTTGGATCAGTTCGTGTTTCTAGAGAGAAATCAAAATCGTCAAGATTTGCTAGATTGTGTAGAACACAACAAGCTCGAATGAAGTGGCATAACTTTTCAACACCCCTTAATTTGCAATAATAAAGTTGCCTAAAGCGTTGTTTGAGAATTCCAAAGGTGTGTTCTATTGAAACGCGTCCGGAACTTAACCAAAGGTTAAAATTTTTTTGTGACCGGGTTAAGTGACCATTGTCTCTGTAAGGTGTTATTACATATTTTGTGCATGGATAAGCTGAGTCACCTAATAAAAAAAAATCTAGAATGATACAGAGAAAAATATAAAACTTTGAAAAATGAAATGTTTATAGTATATTTATTTCAATTAAAATTTGTTTGAAATGGTTTAAATTTAAGCCTTTAGATTAATTAAGCTATCGCTTTTTACCTTCACAATATGATGGCAGGTTTGCAAAAATTGGACTATTTTGATAAACCCAGCTATCATGAGACGAACCAGGAAATCCAACGAAAATATTGATGAATTTCTTTTGCTCGTCACATATTCCTTGCAAACAAATAGTGGTCTTTCCTTTCCTGCCGATATAATCATCTTTTGCTTGATCAGGTGGATCAATCTCGATGTGGCATCCATCTATGCAACCTAAATACGTACATAAAATATTTTTAGTTCTTTGAACGGTAATGAATGGTGTGAACATCTTACCAATTGCCCTGGAAAATCTACACTTCTGTTTAAAAAAGGTACTGCTTTCTATTTTTCTGTCCTCGTCTGGCCATTTAATAACAGCAGGGCTTAACGAACTAATAAACCTAGTCGTCCGATTTATAATACGGCAGACAGAAGAAAGTGCTAAATCGAAGCGATCAGCTAAATCGCGGAAACTGCACGCTTCGTGTCCCGCAAACCACATAAAAACTGCTAGATGCGTTCCTCCAGGTAAGCGTTTATCTTCACGAAGATTTTTATAATAATCCGATTGTTCAAATCTTAAAGAAAGACTTTCAAAAAGTGTTTTTGAAATTCTGAAATGCCTTCGGAACTCTTCTTCAGAATATGAGGGAACAATTTCAATTAAGTAGTTTTTAATGCAATTTCTTTTTTTTTTATCGGACACAGTGAGAAGTACCTCTCCTATGTTTTCATATTCGTATTTATTTATAATATATACATCCTCATCACTATCACTTTCAGATTCACTTGAAATAATTAAATCAATGAGTGCAGCTAATTTATCAGACATTTTCGAAACTTTCAAAAATATATTTTTCGATTAATTAGCCAAATGTTTGTCCAACATATGTTTTTGACGTTTGATCAAAAGTTGCAACTTTTTACTAAAAAGCGTTCCCGTACTTTTTAGCATTTTTATTGCTCAGAGACAATTTTTCTGCTTACTCTCTTGAATTTTGTAACTTGCAAGTTTTTGCTACAAAAGTACGGGAACAGACCTTATTATTAAGAACAGTACAGAGAACAGAGGAAAGGATGTAAGTGCAGCTGAAGTATGTGCAAATCCAAATACTACTCGTATGCGATGCTTAACAAACGACGAAGCATTAGCGTACTACATAGATGCAAAATTAACATGTAACTCTTATAAGCTCACGAGAAAATGGTCTCTGAAAGCTGGTCATGATTTATATCCGTCATACTATTCTCTGGCAAAATCGAAAAAAGCTTGTTGTCCATCAAATGCAGACATTATTATAACAGAAACTCGAGCTGAAATAAAATTGCAATCGATAATGAATCTTACGGTAAAACGCATTTTGGAAGTGCAAAGCGATGTTCTTAACCAGGTAATGCCACTGTACTCATTAACTTTAATTAGTAAGTGGGGATGTGATGGAAGCTCAGGCCATAGTACATATAAACAGAAGTTTTCAAATAGTGAAAGCAGTGATGAATTTTTATTTGTGTTTTCATTTGTGCCCATCAGGTTAACATACGGTAATAAAATAGTATGGCAGAATCCTCGACCATCATCAACAATGTATTGTCCTCCCATTAAGGTTATTTTTGCAAAAGAAACAACTGAATTCACAACCAGAGAAACCAACAAACTTCTTGACGAAATAAATAATCTTGTCCCAACAATATTCATTTCAAATGGACTAGAGTTAGTGGTACATCATAAGATGCTATTAACAATGGTAGATGGTAAGGTGTGCAATGCGTTAACTGAGACACTTTCATCACAAAAATGTTATATTTGTGGAGCTACACCTAAAGAAATGAATTTGACAAAAGATTTCTTTGGTAAGGAAGAAAATTATGGATTTGGGTTGTCTACGCTACATGCATGGATAAGATGTTTTGAATGTTTGTTGCACATAAGTTTTAAGCTTGATGTTAAAAAATGGCGAATAAGGGTCGAAAATGACAAAGCACTTGTTAAACACAGATCAAATGAAATTAAGTCTAAATTCAAAACGGAAATGGGACTAATTGTAGATAAGCCTAAGCCAGGTTGTGGATCTACAAATGACGGAAATACTGCCCGCAGATTTTTTTATGACCACGAATTAAGTTCTCGGATAACTGGTCTAAATCAAGAACTTATAAGCAATTTGAATATAATTTTAATAGCTTTATCGTCGGGTTTTGAAATAAATCTGACTGAATTCAAAAAATTTACAGAGGTGACGAGAAATATATATCTACAGCAGTATTCTTGGTATTACATGCCCGTTACGCTTCATAAAATCTTGATGCATGGTACAGAAGTCATTGCAAGCTCAATCCATCCAATCGGGCAGCTTTCAGAAGAAGCTCAGGAAGCACGACACAAAGATTGTCGTAGGTTTCGTGAGAATTATACAAGAAAAAACTCACGTTAATCAACAATGCAAGACTTACTTATGATGTTACTTATTACTTCTGATCCCTTAATAAGTACTTTAAGAAATATTCCTCAGAAAAATTTGAATAAATATCCTCGCGAAGTTTTGAATCTACTTATTCTTTCAGAAGCAGGACTTGAAAGTGCAGCTCTTGTCAATAACTATGACATCGCCATGGATTCTTCAGATTCTTCTGATTCAAGTTCATAAGATTCAAGTTAACTTATTTAATTTCATACAAAATAAATTTATAAAATATTATATTGAATCATTGTGGCCAAAATTATTGTATCTAAGTTAAGAAACTGTCAAAATTTCTGAAATTTTCTTTCCAAATTATATAAAAATAGCCTTTTACGTTCAATACTTTCGAAGTTATAGCAGCAAACATGGTGCAACTTATTTTTGCAGAAATTAACCCGTATCGGCAGAGGGGGTCATTTACGACCTGGCCCCCCATACAATTTTTTTTTTTGTTTTGCCTAAGGAATACAAAAAATCAAAAAAATTATTTTGTCCAGCTAGCTTGGTCTAGACCAGTGGTCGGCACACGCACACAACCATACAATGCTTCGTATTTTAATGTAACGATGTGCGTACACTGAATCAAATTGGTCGTTAAAAAGAAACAACGAACTGAAACAAAAATCTAAAGAAACCCAGTAAAAAAATATGGGATCGCTCCCATGTGGATCAATAAGGCAGCGCTCTCTTGTTGTTTTATGGGAGCAAAAAGGGAGCTTTTAGCGCTAGAGCTCCCAAACTGTTTTATTGGAGCAATAGGCGAGCAATGAATACAAAAATAAGAAAACTAAATGAGGGACGTGCATTTTAGAAAAATGCTCTCACTTTTTGTTGTAAAAAATAATATTTCAAAAGCTCCTTTACTGATCCATTTGGATCAAAATACGAGCAAACAGTGCATTATAAAACCACTATTGAGGAAGAAAACGGCAAACACAAAAGGAATTGTAACGGTTAATTTTGGCAAAAAATATTTGGAATGCAAAAATACAAAAAAACATGCGAAGACGCGTGTCAACAACCTAATAGTATATCGACAGCGGTACCGATTAAACGTGATTTGAAAGTGTTATTGAAGTGTTACAAATTGTAGGCTTGTGCAAAAAAAAAACAAAAATAATTTATAAATAAATAAATTCAAAACAACGTGCAACAAATTATTTTCAAAAAGGCATTTACGACGCCTTATAAAAACTGAAATGAAAAATATAAGTGAAGACAATTTAGTAGAAAATTCTGCTAGTGAGAAAGTTGAAAAAATGGAATTTGTGATATTGCAGAAGTGGAGATAAGTAAAAGTGTGGACACGGTGGACATAGTGGACATAGTTGACGGATATAGTGGACCGAATAGAAAAATTTAATTATTCACTTCAGATTAAATATCTCAAATTAAAATTCACGAAGCGCGAAATGAAGATAATTATTACAGAAATTTTTAGCGAACAATATATTTCAAGGATAAATTGGGATGGAACCGAAGCCAAGGTGGCGGATAAAGACTATACAATTTTCACTCTTTATTTGTTTGGTAATTTTATAAATAAAATTAAATCTATTTCTCAACTTATAGTAGGTATTTACATTCCAGAAGCATTGAAGGAAAACTTTGACAACTATGCAGAATATGAGAAGGCCGTCAAAAATGCCTTTAGAGAGGTGAAACTATCTTTTTATCGGCAAACATATAGGATTAAAACAAAAAAATAAATTTATTAAGTTTTTTATACTATGTATTAAATTAATTTTTTATTTGAACTCTAACTTTTAATAATTAAGAAAATATTATTTTTTTTCTTAGAATAAAAATTAACTTTTAAATTATTTTTATTTTATATTTTTGGTTAATAAATGGTAAAATATAGAAAATATATTGTTCAATTTTTTTAAAAAAATACTCCACTACGTATCGCCATGGTTCAGGAATGTAGTGCTCCATTACATATGAGAATGGATCACATATTGATCGCTCTTTATCCGCTCCTTTGGGATGTTATGGGGAGCGCTCCATTGCACATCGCAATAGATCATACATCGACCGCTCGTTATGCGCTCGCCTGGGATGTTATAGGGAGCGCTCCATTGCACATCGCAATGGATCATACATTGATCGCTCCTTATTCGCTCGCCTGGGATCTTATAAGGAGCGCTCCATTCCACATCGCAATGGATCATACATTGATCGCTCCTTATTCGCTCGCCTGGGATCTTATAAGGAGCGCTCCATTGAACATCGCAATGGATCATATATTGATCGCTCCTTATCCGCTCGACTGGGATGTTATAAAGAGCGCTCGCCTTCCTAGGACATGCAATGTTAAAATAGAGCACAAAATGCACTCAGCTTGGATCAATAAGGAGCAATCCACTGCTCCTCAGGGAGCACTCCCGGATCGCTCATAGGATGATCCACTTTTTTACTGGGAAGCATGTGACGCGAACCTACTCACTCGACAGTTGGCATAAGACTGAATTTCGTTTATTTAGCTTCGGCTTCACATGTATAAAGGCACTAATACTGATGCGTTGCCCGCGGGCATGCTTTTGCCGATCACTGGTCTAGACGAAACACTGTGGGGCGGTTTCTTGCAAAACTTTTTTCACAGAGATCCAAAAAGTTCAGTTTTACCACATTATACACAGCTTTACCAAACATCCTATAATACACCATCAGCCCATACGGAAAGTAGGCGTGACACTTAACCCATGCCGTCAATTTTGGTCTGCTTACCTAAAGCTGCGTTGAATGACACATATTTTGAAAGTCAATAAATCCAGCTTTATTTTGACAACTCGCCCATTGGTATACTTTGCCTAGAAGACGTATTATTCTGATATTTTTTGTTTTTTTTTTTTTTTTTTTTTTGAAAATAAATCTTTTAAAATATTTTGCTTTAAAATTGACTTCTTTAGAGCACACAGGATGCGGCTGGTCTAAGATCTTTAAAGCTAACAACAAAAAAGGAAAGTTATTAAAGTCAGCCCACTTTAAGCCGCACAGCAAAGATATTGTTGCAAAGTCTTGGCCACAGCATAAAGTTCAATAAACTGCATAGCAAACAGCTTAGAGGCAACCACCACAAAGCTTTTGTTTATGCTTGAATTTGGCTTTGAAGTTTTTCTAAGCTTTTGCCAGCGTCAACGTCATGCAACATTGTTATGCATGAAATGCAGCAAAAAGTGTCCTCTTTAGTATGGATTTTTTTTTTTATTCATTCTCTGTTTATTTCCTCTTTGAAATGAACACCAACAGGAAGACTGACTGACACCTACTCGTATTAAAAATAACAGCATCCTTTAGCGTTTGTCTGTCTAGCGGCTTGCAGTAGCAGAGGCAGCAATAGCAACAGCGACAGCAGCAGCAACAGCGGCAGCAGCATTAACAGCAGCAGCTTAGCAACACGTTTTGAATTTCATTGAATTCTTGCAGCTTCAGGCTGCAAGAAATGTTGGCGCTTAAATGAAAAAATCAATATTTATCCTTTATTTTTTTTTTTTTGTTGCTACTATTTTAGCCAAGCTAAAACGCACCGCTGTTAAACCTCGGCAGCAGATCCAACAACAACAACAACAATACCAACAACAACGATGTTAATTATTGTTGCTTGCAGGCTTGCTGTTTACTGTAAATTCAATCCCGTCGTTTTTTTTTCTTGTTGGTGCCTTTGCGCTTTTTGTGCTTTTATCCTTTTAGCATTTATCGCCAAGCATCCTTTTCTATTGCGTTTCTTTAGCAGCAAATCAGCCGCCTACCCAAACACACTTTATCACATACTTACATAATCGCTGGCAGTCCTTCACTTATATCTTTCCCCCATTTCACTTCTATTCGTACCCATGTCCTTGTGCGCTTTTGATAACTTTGATAAGGTTTCCTTTTTGGTTTTATTTGCAGCTTTTTGCAATTTTCGCTCTTTGGCTGCCAATATCTTTGCTTCGGGCCATACTTTGACGTCGTTATGCAAATCATTATTGATTTGTGGTCTTAGTATCTGTGTCTGTGTCTGTGTGTGGGTGCGCGCTGATGAGCCGTACTTTTCCATGCGCCAAGCTCATGTTTTGAGTTGCTTCCCTTAGCGCTGTATGTGCACGGCAGGCAGCTCTTTGTATGCGATTCACACATGTTGCAAATAGCGTCGAAAACACGTTGCTGCCGGCTGTTGACTCATATTATTTGCATTTTCTTTATTTTTCGTATTTTTTTTCGCCTCTTCAAAGTAATAAAATTAATTGTTCAAATTATGTGTGGGGAAAACGTGCTGTTAGTTGGCGCGTTAAGAAAATATTTGAAAGACTTTGAAAGGTAGTTCTTGAAACAGCTGGAATGGCTTTTAATTTCAAGTCTTTGAATGTTAAATTGAAATTTTATAGCATTTAAGGATGTTTATGTGCAAGGTGACCAACTTTTTATGATAAAATTGTACAATTTTGGCGAATTTATATGAATTTTATGAATTGTAAAATAAATAAAACGTGGGATAGGGTTTAACCCTTTCAAGGCAGACTTTTAAAAATCTGGAAAAAATTATATATTCTTTGAAATTTCAATTTGTCTCTTGGAAAATATATATTATCAAATTTGCTAGAATTTTCAAATTTATGAAAATAGTAGTTTCTAAGTGGTGTCATTATGATACCACAAAGCAGAGAAAACATCAGACTACAGAGGCTGCTAAACGGTCTGGTTTTATAAATTTACCTTAAATTAAAAAGTGCCAGGAAGATTTTATTTTTTTGATCAAATCGGTCAAATTCGAAAATTCGATCCAAAATTACGGTCAAAATTGAACCTAACCTATTTTTTCAACAAATATGGTTCGTAACTTAACTAAATAAAAAGAATTTTTAATGTATAGTAAGAACATGCTGCAGTTAAGCAGTCACAGTAACATTTCGTATGATTTTTAAGTTGTTTGTCAACAATGTTTGCTGAATTGTTGTACACCGAGAGTTCGACCAAAGTCATTCCTTTGTAACATGACGTGAGTCAGAGCAAGGAAAACGCACTAACACATCACTTAAAAATTCGCTTCATATAAAATCTTAAAAGTATCAATAATTTAAAATAACCAATTTTAGTTAATTTTCAATTAAACGATCATACTTTTTAATGTTGATAAACGAAAAAAAAGAGTTGGCTGTGCCGTGTACACAGCCGTATATTTTGACGCAACGGTGTTTCTTTATACTCATGTTTAATGTCCAAATTCTTGACTTAACCAAATATATTGAATTCCTTTCCTAATTTGGAAAAGTGTGTTTTAGGTGTATCTGAATTTTTGTCCCAATTCATATCCTTATTCATGTCAAAGTCCTTTTCCGGTTTCATAGTCCAGCTTCATTGTGTTATTTTGTTGTTTGGGAGCAGTTTTGGTTGCCACGTAAAAAAGTGTTGAAATCATAATTAACTAGTTTTGACGTAGAATACGTCATTCTCGGAGGTAAGTAGGATGGTTGAAAGTGATTAGGTGTCGGTATTTATACCACAATTTGAGCCTTTGGTGTGCCTGAAGTACTGATCGTACAATGTTGATGTTAGCACTTGTTGGTCTGCTTGATCCTCACTGGGAGAAAAATTCATGTTTGAACTCTCTAATTTATATAAATTTTACGCAATTACATGAAATATAAAGTCAACATTTGATGTTTTTGTTTGCTTAAGTTTGCTACCTATTTATCGACGGTATCCGGATTTTACGACAGTGAAGACAGCGCCATCTAGCGTGAAGACGATAAGATAAATCTTATAATTAAAAAAAAGCATACTTTTGGGGGCATGTTGTTTTAAACAGAATCGCGTAGCCCAGTAATTCTGAGTAATTTTAAGGGGCATGCTTTTTTAACAGAATCTGTTATTGAAATGTCAAAATTCCGCAGCCAATGCAATATCCGGGCATATTATCGACGGTGAAATTTTGACATTTCGACTCTCCACATGGGTTGTTGAACTTGGTAGCATTAAACAAATTTTGTTATCTTGTTTAAGTTTTCTACCTATTTATCGACAGTTTCCGGTTTCATCGACAAAACCATAAAATTTGTATGGGAGCGCCCCTAAGGAGTGGTCGGAGGGAATAGGTGTCAAAGGCAAAAATGTTCATTGTGCAAAAGTAATGGAGGTCGGTCATACATATTTCCCCTCTTCGGCACTCTCTTAAAGGTCATATGCTCAGGTGTATGGAATAAATAAACAAAAACCATAAAATTTGTATGTGAGCCCCCCTAAGGAGTGCTCGGAGGGAATAGGTGTCAAAGGCAAAAATGTTTCTTTTGCAAAAGAAATGGGGGTCATTGATACATATTGACCCTCTCCGGAACTCTTTTAAGGGGAGCAACGCAGCCAGAGGCCGAAAAAAAAGGTCATGTTTGTGAATTTTTTTAAGGAAACCTATGGGATATTTTTAAATGAGGGTTTTTATACCTAAAAATATACACATTCAAGAGTATTTTTAGTTTTTTTTTTTTATTAAAAAATTTAATATTAATGTCGATACAGCAGTTTTTGTAGAGCGCTCTGAAAAAAAGGTGAAATGCGGTGACCAAGATTGCTCCTCCTTAATTCATCTGAAACAAAAAAATGAAATATATTATTAAAGCAGATACTTAAAACTCGTACTTGTCATAGCCGTTTTTGAAAATATTGATTTTTCACAAAATGGCGGACATTCGAACGTAAAAAAAAACGATTTTCGACCAAAAATTCGTCATAGTTTTGCCTATAAAAAATGAACGAAGCTAAAAAAAAAAAAATCCTATGACAAGTACGAGATTATTATGTGTACAATAAGCCTGCAAAAGAATCAAAACGATCGCTTCACTGATCTTTGAGAAATCTTGGTCACCGACTTTGAAAACATGGTTTCGAGAAAAACGCGTTTGAAAATAAGCGCCAGCACTGCGCGCTCTAGAATGCGGTTCACTCAGTAGGCTATAACTTTGTTATTTTTTGAGATATCGACTTGAAATTTTCACCACATATTCTTGAGATTTAAGGCTTTAAGAAAATGCAAAAAATTTTTTGAAAAAAAAAAAAGTTCTGACTGCGTATCTCCCCTTAAAGGTCATATGCTCAGGTGTATGGAATAAATATTTTGCTAAATATTTTTTAAAAAAGATGTCATCAAAAGCGAATTGAATACTTCGTCGTCTTGTGTTACAACACAGTCAAAACTACTGTATCTTTTTGTTGTTGTTGTTGTTGTTGATGTTGATGTTGATGTTGATATTGATGTTGATGTTGATGTTGATGTTGATGTTGATGTTGATGTTGTTGTTGTTGTTGATGTTGATGTTGATGTTGATGTTGATGTTGATGTTGATGTTGATGCTGATGTTGATGTTGATGTTGATGTTGATGTTGATGTTGATGTTGATGTTGATGTTGATGTTGATGTTGGTGTTGATGTTGATGTTGATGTTGATGTTGATGTTGATGTTGATGTTGATGTTGATGTTGATGTTGATGTTGATGTTGATGTTGATGTTGATGTTGATGTTGATGTTGATGTTGATGTTGATGTTGATGTTGATGTTGATGTTGATGTTGATGTTGATGTTGATGTTGATGTTGATGTTGATGTTGATGTTGATGTTGATGTTGATGTTGATGTTGATGTTGATGTTGATGTTGATGTTGATGTTGATGTTGATGTTGATGTTGATGTTGATGTTGATGTTGATGTTGATGTTGATGTTGATGTTGATGTTGATGTTGATGTTGATGTTGATGTTGATGTTGATGTTGATGTTGATGTTGATGTTGATGTTGATGTTGATGTTGATGTTGATGTTGATGTTGATGTTGATGTTGATGTTGATGTTGATGTTGATGTTGATGTTGATGTTGATGTTGATGTTGATGTTGATGTTGATGTTGATGTTGATGTTGATGTTGATGTTGATGTTGATGTTGATGTTGATGTTGATGTTGATGTTGATGTTGATGTTGATGTTGATGTTGATGTTGATGTTGATGTTGATGTTGATGTTGATGTTGATGTTGATGTTGATGTTGATGTTGATGTTGATGTTGATGTTGATGTTGATGTTGATGTTGAAGTTGATGTTGATGTTGATGTTGATGTTGATGTTAATGTTGATGTTGATGTTGATGTTGATGTTGATGTTGATGTTGATGTTGATGTTGATGTTGATGTTAATGTTGATGTTGATGTTGATGTTGATGTTGATGTTGATGTTGATGTTGATGTTGATGTTGATGTTGATGTTGATGTTGATGTTGATGTTGATGTTGATGTTGATGTTGATGTTGATGTTGATGTTGATGTTGATGTTGATGTTGATGTTGATGTTGATGTTGATGTTGATGTTGATGTTGATGTTGATGTTGATGTTGATGTTGATGTTGATGTTGATGTTGATGTTGATGTTGATGTTGATGTTGATGTTGATGTTGATTTTGATGTTGATGTTGATGTTGATGTTGATGTTGATGTTGATGTTGATGTTGATGTTGATGTTGATGTTGATGGTGATGTTGATGTTGATGTTGATGTTGATGTTAATGTTGATGTTGATGTTGATGTTGATTTTAGTTTTGCTTTTTTTATTTTCTTCTCCATTGGTTGTGCTTTTCCTTGGTGCGATAATTCTGCCTTAGCTTCATGCATTTATCAAGGCAAAAATATGCATATGCGTCATATTAGGCGGTTCCCTAAGGGGCCTCATGACGCAGTCAATTTTTTTTCTTGTATTTTTATCATGTGCCCGAAGACCTCACCTTAATTTTCGTTCCTTAAAATTTAGCGTTACGCATCTAGTCACAGAGTTTAAATTCCATGCAACGTTTTTTCATGGTTTTAGCCACCCTGAAATCATGAAGACAAGAAATTTTTTTCATTTTAATTGTGAGGCGTAATAACACATCTGTGCTGTGATAAAAGAAAACTTACAGTAGCAGGTCTCCTGAGTGAGTAATAATTCCATGCAACGATATTGCATTTCTGTTACATAAGCTGCTATCTTTACGACCTGACGACTTCAGAATTTAGTTTTTTATTTTTGTAGTAAGGCCAGGTGTATTCCTTTTTAAACATTTATCGTAGCTTATATATTCACCGGGTAAAAATTCAATGCAACGCCGTTGCATAAATGTTGTATTGTCGATCTTTGAGAGTCTCTCTCTGTGTCCCCAAGACGTCTGAAATTTTTTGTCTAATTTTGTTGTGAGAGCTTAGAACAGGAATTTATTGGTGTATTATATCTTTAATCCTGGCATTAATACTCAGCGAGTAGTAATTTCATGTAACAAATTTTCAGTTGCGTTGCTTAAGCAGCTTCCACCGCGTCCTGATGATGCTTTGAATTCTCTTGTTTTTGTTCTTATAATGAAGTCAAAGAATTAACCTTCACGGTCTTACCATTTTTTTAATCATTGCTCTTATACTCAGTGATAAACAATTCAATGCAACGCCGATGAATTCTGAAGAAATACCTTTATCAACTTTTTTGGAATCCTGCGCGATAAAATGTAACTTCGTCATGTCAAAAAATTTTTAAAAGAATTTTAAAAAAAAATTATTTAATTATTTACATTCATTTCAATTGTTTGTTGATTTTTTTTTTCTCGTTACCTTTAGGAACACAATTTTTCGCGTCCTTATCACTTTTCAAATCGATGTCCGTTTGCTACTGTTTTGTTTCCCTTTTTCTGTTCTTGCCATCTATAATGAATCCAAATAATTTGTAAACAGTTGATCATTCAATTATGCAGTAAACAAGCAGCCAGAAAAAAGGAATGCCATCTGAGAGCAGCTTGAACTGGCGTTTTTAAAGCATGCTAGACACTTACTCAACACGGACAGCTAAAGATGCTCTATAGCCAGTAGTACGTTCGGTATGACAGGATATGACAAAACTGGACACACAATTTCATTCATAAGCAAAATAAAAATCGAGAAAGATTTTTCATGCTCATTTACATGATATTTTCATTAAGAACGGAAGGACTATGACAAGGATGAAGCTGAGAACGACAATGATGACGCGCCATGCAGCAGCAACAACAACAACAACAGCAGCAGCAGCAGCAGTAACAGCAGACAAAGTAAGTGGCAACACTTTGCATACGATGATGGATCCATCATCTTTCTTCAACGTCACATCATCAAATCTGCAATTTATTATGTAACGAACACGCCAGGACCAAAGGACGACGACGACGATGACGATGACGACAACTTTGGTAAGGTTTTTAAGTTTTCTATCTGCGTTTGTCTGCTGTTTTTTTTTATATTTCAAAGTTTTTTCTTAAATTTTGTTTTTGGCTAGCAGTGCAAAAAGACGCCCCAGCAACAGGACTTGAAAATGCAATTTCGTCAAGGAGACAAGCAGCAGATGACAGGATTTCAGAAGTTATGCCGGAGTGCAGCGCTGTGTGAAAGCAAGGTTGAAATTTATGAAAAAATATGTAAGTTTTTCATTAAAAATTCAACGCAACTCATTATTCATCGCTTACCAGAGGATTCGCTCGATTATGGCATCTTCAACATGGCAGCCACATCGAGCTGATGTAGTTGTCTGGAGGTGCAGTGCTTGTGTTTGAGTTGGGCAGGGTGTAGATAGTTTCAGGCATTATGATGAAAGCCAACGGAAGCAATGAGTACCAAAGCGGATGCGGAAATATTTTCATTGTACTTAGTTTAGAAGGTAGCGAGAAGAGTAGAGAACATTTGAACTTTTGTTTGCCGGATGCTAAGAATAACAAATATTTAATAGAAAAATAAGTTTTTTAAAATTTTTTAAGACTAAGAACTTGTAACGACACAGCATTGCATTATTAAAAACAAAAAAAAAAAAACGAAAAAAATAAACGAATTAAATTGCTTCTATGCCAAAATCGTGCAATAAAATGGCCGCGTCGCTTTAGATAGTCAGCCTCACGGGCGGTCTCACAGGAGCAATAAAGCAAGCGATGGACGCAATCAGAACATGAGGCATTCACAGCAACAAAAACAACTGAAACAACAACAGCAGCACTAGTCAAAACAACACAAACAGGCGCAGAATGCAAAACCTATGAAAACAACGCGACTTGCATGCGGCTCGCAGGCCGCATAGACACACACACACACACACTACAACACATAGCCAATATTGCTATTTTTTGCTACCATACACTATGTAAAGGCAGACACTAGAACATTGACGACACTGCATCGATTCAGGATTTTCTCTACCCAACAGCTTGGCACACGCCGCTGGTCATCAAGTTGACCGCAAAAAGTTCATTAAGCTTGATGCGGCATAACCGCAGCGGCAACTAGATCGAGGCGCCATTGTGTAGCAGCTAAATGATATGAGAAATTTAAGCAATGAAAAAACATCGAATAGGAGTTCCTGCAGCGCAACGTTGTGTTTTATGGAGGCATTTAAGGTGCAGGCACTTGAAAATGCAGAGATATTAGAAGAACGTTGCTCATAAAAATCGTCAACAGCACAAAAACACGTGTCAGTCTTTCAACAGCTGAGAAATCATCTTTGGTATGACCATTATAACTATTAAATTTTAGCTGATTTTACTGGATAGGCCATCGGCTGATTCCTATTTAACCCTTTGACGACTGCTGGGACACAGGTGACCATTTTACTTTTGAATTTTTCCTGGAAAAACTATGCAATAGATTTTTTTTTATAAGATATCATTCAAAATGAAATGAATGTAGTTCTAATCGAGTACTTAATTTATAAGCCTGCCAGACCACCCCAAAGTCGAAAAATCCTTACCTTTTCTCCTCCTTTTTCATCTTGCTGCCATATTTTGGCGGCGCGAGGAGCTTTGTGTACAACATTTTTGAAGAAGTTTTGGGCAACCTTCCACTTTCTAACAAAAAAATTACCACCGTCAGAGGTCTGACGGGACCTCTATGTCCCGATGGTCGTCAACTGTAAAAATTATGACACATTTAATTTTGTTGAAGAGTTGGTTTATTTAATCAATCAAATTAAAAGTATTTTTGATTTATTTAAAAATAAATTTGCTTGAATTTTTGATAAATATCATTTCATTTTCTATATCTGGCCTCTTTTCATTTGTCAAGGCGTAATGTTTGACATCGAATGAAAGATCAAATTTTTTTTGGAAAATTTAACTTATGTTGTGAATATCTTGAACCAAGAGTCCAATAGTAAATAGGTCAAATACCAATCTTGGAAAGGTTAAATTTTAACCTTTCACTGGATGCCAAACATTATGCCGTAGCAAATAAAGAGGGCCAGTAGTAAGATTTTTTGGGATTTTTTAACGAAATTTGTAGCTATTTAGAAATTATCACCTAAACCAATAGTCATACCTATATTGGTCACAGTACCACCATTGCAAAGGTTAGTTTTTTTTTAAACTTGCATTGGTTGACTTTAAAAATAGATTAAAAACCACGAGTTCCTATGAAGTAAATCAAAATTCGGACTCAAACTTTTTGTTCCATCAACATTCTGAAAATAGTCGCATACATTTTTACCGTTGACGACCTTTGAGACATATAGGCCCCATGCTTTTTTACACCTTTGCAGGTTATGAAAATTGTTTTTCGTGACGTTTTTGTTCAATAATTTTGGGTTACTGAGCACGAATCCGCTGTCGGATTCGTGAATTTCCCAGCGGTTCAAGAGTGGTCGTCAAGGGGTTAAATGGCAGAAACTCAGTATCACATCTCCGCGAAGCGAAATGCATCATGGAAAGACAAATGACCATTTTCTTCTGCGATATCGCTTCTCTATATGAGCTTTAAAAGAAAAACTAGCAAGAAATGATCTTCGGCTGGGCCGAATTTAAAATACCCCCCCCCCCCCCCCGACCGAACCAAAGAATATTCAAAGTCTTAAGCAGTCAATGAAATGTTTATTTGTAAAAACATTTTCGTCCTAGTTTTTTACAGAAAATATTCGCTTTTTTTTTTTTTTTTTTTTTGTTAAAGTCACTTTGTATGGGAGGTGGGTGTGGTTTTCACTCGATTTGGTTGAATTTCACACACAGAATACGTGTTATATATCAAAGTCCTTATGCAATATTTCAAGTCCATGTATTAATTCTTGTGGAATTTAAATAGATTTTTCAATTCTTGATAAAGTCACTTTGCATGGGAGGTCAGGCGCGGATCCAGGGGGGGTTTTGGGGGTTCAAACCCCCCCGAAATTCTAAAAGAACCTGTATTTAATGTGATGTACTGATGTTTATTATGTGGGCTAAGAGTACCAAAAAGAAAAAAAATTGGTTTTTTATAATTTACTTAAATATTCACACCCCTATGCTGTAAACGTTTGTAGCTGTTTCTACACGTATTGCTAAAATACTGAATTCTGTTCCAGTTTTTGTTTGTTTTTGCGATATTGCGCCTGTAGCTGTAAACAGTCACACATACAATCTTAACCTGAAATCACAAAAACACCGCATTTTTTGGATAAAATATATCCAAACACCGCACAGTCTTAATTTAAAAACCCACAGTTTCGATAGTATCGGAAGTGTAGACTTAAAATTCCTTTTTATACAATAATGGAGAAAAATTCCGGTTTTTGTAGTGTGACGTAAAATTCCTTTTTATACAGTAATGGAGAAAAATTCCGGTTTTTGTAGTTTGACGTAAAATTCCTTTTTATACAGTAATGGAGAAAAATTCCGGTTTTTGTAGTTTTTATTTATTTTGATGTTGGTTTTATGTTGGCCTTTAATATTTGTATTCGAGTCAAATAAACAGAGAAATCACTTTTATTATTATAATTATCTTCACCCCAGCGTCAGCTTGTGGTATTTAACACAAAAAAATAATCCTGAGCACCACACAATCATATGGAGTAAATATGGAGTGAAATGTGGATGGCTATTTTTTCGTAGCAAAGTTTTTTCCAATAAGTGGAATAATTTTTTCACATATTGCAGCAAAACACAAATTATAACCTTCTTTTGAAAAACCAGAGGCTCGAAATAGATTTTAGACTAACGGTTTCTTCCCACGCCTACGATTTTTTGAAAAAAAAAAATTATCCCGCTCAAATGTATATAAAGGGTGGTTAAATTTTAAGGGCCGATGTTGAATATAAACCACACCTAAATGTCAAGTTTTTTTCTGCATTTCATTTGACATTTCTCAATTTCAGACTAACTCAATTTGAACCGTTAAAGTTATTCAGGATTATTATGAAAATGAGCTTTCAAATCAAAATGCATATCGAGCACTTCGTGATTTTTTCGGTCAATTTAATCGTCCAAATGTGCGTACAATCGGAAAAATCGTGCAAAAATTTGAACAAACCAGGTCTGTAGGAGATGTGAAAACACCAGTGCATGCTCGTACTGCAGAAAATATTGCTGCTGTTCGCGATAGTGTAGCTGAAGAGCTGTCCACCTCAACTCGTCGTCGTGCCCAACAATTGCACCTCTCACGTTCGTTGTTGATGAACATTATGCATAAAGACTTGCATTTACACGGTCAGAATGGTGGCAAGGAATGGCAACAGTGGATGATCAATTTTCGAAGAAAATCATCTTCAGTGATGAGGCACATTTTCACCTCAGTGGATTCCTCAATAAGCAGAATTACCGCATTTGGGCGAATGATAATCCAAGAGTGATTGTCGAAAAACCAATGCACCCACAAAGAGTGACTGTTTGGTGCGGTTTATGGGCTGGCGGCATCATCGGGCCGTATTTTTTTCCAAAATGAGGCTGGTCAGGCAGTTACTGTGAATGGTGTTCGGTAGCGTGAGATGATAACGAACTTTTTATGGCCCGAATTGGAAGATATGGATGTGGACGATATGTGGTTTCAACAGAACGGTGCCACTTGCCACACAGCTAATGAAACAATGGCTCTTTTGCGCGACAAATTCAATGGCCGTGTATCTCACGTGGTGGCGATGTCATTTGGCCACCAATCATGTGATTTGACACCGTTGGGCTTCTTCTTTGGGGTTATTTGAAAGAAAAGGTATACGTCGATAAGCCAGCAACAATTGAAAAGCTAAAGGATGAGATAATTCGGCGGCGGGATGCAATAAATTAATCAAATGGAAATAAATTCCGAATTCGGCCTTATTTCCATTTGAAAAAGAAATTAAGCCAATTTGGCCTTATTTCCCTTTAAAAGGAACCACTATTAAAACGCCATCAAATAAGTTTTTTAGTTTTATTTAATGAAAAATTAAAGATATAAAGTATTGGAATAATTGTACTTTAGGGCCCATGCTCCTTTTTTTCTTTTTTTTCTAAATGTGAATTTGGAGCTCCTAATGCACATGCTGCAAAAAAAGGTCGGTCTCAAATGGTTTAGGAAATAAAAATCGTGAAAGTTTGAAAAATGTACATATTTTGGAATAATTGCACTTTTGGTACACGCTTCTTTTTTTTTTTTTTTTTTTTTTTAAATGTGTATGGAACTTCTAAATCTAATGCTGCAAAAAAAAAATAGGGAGGTCTCAAATGGTTTAGGAGATAAAAATCGTGAAAGTCTGAAAAATTTACATATTTTTTATTTAATTTTAATAAAAATTTTTATTATATAGGCATATTATATTCCTTATAATATTAGAACTTCTTCACCTTCACTATTGAACTACTACTAATAAATTTTTCGCGTTGATACGAAAACAAGCACATTGAGGTTGACAATGGCAACTGTTCTCTTGCAAATTGAGTACCTGCGCTGAGTCCAGTAACTTTTCAAACAACAGACTACAGGGTGCGTACTTTTTATTAAAAATAATTATAAAAAATAATCCTTAGTTTGCAAAAATTATTTTTCGGCCTTATTACCATTTTGCTAAATTTTTTTTTAGGCTTTATTTCCTTTTCAAATGGAAATAAAACCAAATTCACAATTTCGTCCTTATTTCTCTTTGAAAAGGAAATAAAGCCAATTCGGCCTTATTGCCGTTGGCCTTATTGCACCCCGCCAATTCGGCACATTAACGGCATAGAACCTCACTTATGCCTCGGCGTCATCGAAAATTTGGGCCATCGGATGGAGGTGTGCTGCCGAGGTCGCGGCGGCCATTTAGCTTATATTTTGTTCCATGCATAATTGAACCATACCAATATTATCATAATAAAAAGAAACGACAATAATTTCCTTAATAATTTGTGTTTTATTCAAAATCAACATCGGCCTTTAAAATTTAACTACCCTTTATATAACGTACATAAATATTTTTGAAACCCCCCCCCGAAATATATTCCTGGAACCGCCCCTGTGGGAGGTAGGCGTGTTTTTCATCCGACTTGGTGGAATTTCATACTAATAGCGTATATTAAATAGCAAAGCTAATATGAAAAATTTTAAGTCCATATATTCATTTTTGTGGAATTCTAAGAGATTTTACCGTTTTGATAAAGTCACTTTGTATGGGAGGTAGGCGTGGTTTTCATCCGACTTAGCTCATTTTCGAATTTGACCTTTATTTTATAAATTTTTATAGAAGACTTACAGCTCTTCCTATAGTTCTCGCATGGAGAATTCTATTGCAGGGAATTCTACTGTAATATTTTTTACTGCAGTAGATTTAAAAAATAGTTGATTAATGGCTTTTCCTTTGCCTTGCATGACAAATGTACATTTTCGCCACTCACGTTGTACGAACCTGCATTTTGGAAATGGTAGGTGCCTATAATAAATCAAACTAAATTTTCAACTTCCGAAAACACATATTGAAAATACATACCACAAGCTTTAATCTCTATTCAATCTCCAATCACAAATGATTGTGTATCAAGGATCTGCAGCGCACTGACTGTAATTGCTCTTTCAGCGTCGTTTTCGATAAAGTACGGTCGTATTACGCCTTCGGCCCATAATCTATACCAGACTCGTTGTGAGTGCATTGTCATCTCCCGAATCGCTGGAGAGGTCGAGTTCTTGTGCACCATGACGAAGTTAGGTAATTTGGTCGTTTTCAACCCTTTCCTACACTTCGATATTTTCGGTCGTACTTCCAGGAGCAAAGTCATTTCGGTATCTTCATATTTTGCACATTATGTTACGCACACACGTCTTAGAAGGCACATGTTTAAGGGGAAAATTTATTTGAATGTTGCTAGAATCGGAACTGCGATTGAACGCACATTTTCGTTATTCTATTCTTTTTTGTCTATGTAGCATTCCAATTGATGAATTCTTCGAGTTAATAAATTAAAAATATCTCCAATTTACAATGCAAAGCGATCAACTGTTAAATAATACGCATTTGCAACCCTACATATCTTTTTGATACACTCCTATGATTTTCAATAGTCTTCTGAGCACAAAGTTAGGCCCCCAAAAGTTATGCTTAATTTAATCTCAATGCTGATATCGTTGGAGGAATTTACCATATGCTAGATACTAGGAAGATGAAGTCTTAACTCAAAGATGTGTGCTTATCAAGACGCGGGGACTTTTTGTTTTTCGTCGTATATGCGTTCACTGAAAAACCCATTCGAGTCAACTTTTTCTCGAATATGAAGAATATTGCACTGAATTTACGCGATATCGACACGAATTATCATCAACATACGCCAAACGACATAAAACTCTTATTAAATATCGTTACACTAAGTCTCAGATCAGCAGCTCAGAGGATCTTCTCTAACATTTGATTGGAAAAAAATCTACTAACATTTGATAAGGAAATATATTGTCTAAAAACCTCGTTGGGGATCGAATGAGAGGAGAGGTTCGTGACGATTTTAAATGCTCTGCTGATGTTGCTAATTGTCATCCTGCAGAGGGGGTTGAGCTCTGTAGGTATAACAAATACATCGAAGGCAGCTTTCTAATCGACAAAAATATGGTGTCTGTGGACAAGACATAACTTTTATAACTTTCTTTTTACCATATATTTAATGTCTTTGCCATATCTTTTTACCATATCTAGTTTCAAAGAAAAAGGAAAAACCACATGTTTAAAAGGAATTACATTTAGAAACTACTTTCAAAGCCATCGATAAAGTGGATTTAGTTTTCCAGAGTTTTCTCTAAGATCTACTATAGCGTAAATATATGCTATATTTACATATATAAACGTATGTAAATATATAGGTTTACGATGGGTTTAGTTATTCGTATAGGTACTAATATATCGCCAGACAGGACCTCTTATGCGACATTAATAAGGCTTTCACACGGATAGTTGGCAAAAATTCTGGTAGAGCAGACTGAGGTTCCAATTGTTAGGAATCGTTAAGAATTTTTCCAAATATTGCTTTCATTCATGTCAGCAGACTGAACATCAAAGTCTGCTAACATGAATCGTCTTTCGACATTCAGCCTGTAAACAATTTTGCTGTAAGCTCGCTTTTTTTTTTTTTTTGTAAAGTAGCCTTGACAAATTCTGGGTAATTAAAGAACCATCCTTCGTAAAAATACATTAATTTTTTTTTGTTTTTTTTCATTACTGCTTATTTTACTCCAGGCATTAAAAAAGGCATGAAAACTTGTCTTAATTATTAGGCTCATATAACGGTTTTTTTGTATATTTTTTTTTTTTTTTTTTTTATTTAATTAATACGAGCACTCAATTATTCTGTCAGCACTAGAAGTGCATCAAACCCAACCCTATCCTTCACCCCCACAAAGCCAAACAACACAAACTGTTCGTTATCTGATATGAATTGCGTCCCATTTAGCCAATAAATTTTCATCTGTTTCATACCTACTCATTTTCAAGCCTTCAGGTTTTTGTTTTCACTTTCAATAATATTTATCATCACTTTTGCCAACATTTTAATTTGCGTTGCGCATAGAACAAAAAAAAAAAAAAATAAAATAAAAACATTCATTCTCGGAACAAAAAATAAGGAAATGCTTTGATGTTAAGCCATACTCGCGTAAATGCGAAGATTTCTCACTTGAGCTCAGCAGAGGCAGAGTGAGAAGCCAACTCTAGTAATGCCATAGACCGACCAGCCCACCCACGCATTAGCACGCCTTTGAGGACACGTGCTACGTTGCTGCGTAACAAATGAGCGTCAATTTGTTGCGCGACGCAAATTTGAATAAAACTGCCTTGATTGCCACTTGAGACATTTTTTCACATCCGGTGTGGATTACTTGCCACTTGCTCAGCCTCAGCCTCAGCCTCAGCTTCTCAGCCTGAGCCTCTCAAGCCCTTTGGCTTGACTTTTTGTAGCAACATTGGGCGACCCAAGCACGCGCAGCAACAGCTGTTGCCAGAAACCAGTCAGGAATTCGTTTCGTTATGTTGTTGTAACATATACTTCTTCGTCAACATCATGCTCATGCTTTATGCATAGAAAAAATAAAAAAAAAATAAAAAAAAAGAAAAAAATTATATAAAAAAAGTTAAAAAACACAAAAGGATTCCTACTATTTTTCATCTGTAGCTTTGGCATTAGCGAGAAATATGCTAAGTAGCTGCTGCCATCATTACTCTAGCCTGCCTGTTCTGCCTCTAGCTTGAAGGCGGCAGTCATTCTGGCGCCTTCACGCCTTTGCCAATTACAATGAAATATTGGCTGTGAAAATTTATTTTGCCTGTTTATTTTTTTATTTTTGCCTTCCTTCTTGTCATCATTGTTCGCGCTAGTCTTATTTTTCATGAGCGATTTTTCCACAAAATATTTTCACATTCCTTATTCTGACGATTCTGCTCTAATTTTGTGCCATTTCTTTTTCTGTGCGACTTTGTTGTGATTTTCTTGAGAAATGTGCGTGCGGCATATGTGTGTGTGTGTGTGTCGGTGTTAGTATGTGTGCTTTAGAGTGTTGACAGTAATGAAGATTATGATGCTAGATATTTAAGGATAATACTTCTTAATCATGCTAAAGGACTCTGAAATCTGCTTTTCTCGCTTCATCTGTTGCCTCATTTTATGTCGCTTATTTATCTGTCGGGTTGGATAGCGTCTATTTATTTTAATTAAAGTAAGTTCCAAAGATTATCTTTTTGATGCCTTCAACGTATTTAATTAACAAAGAGCGGCAAAAAGTGATAAGGAGTTCAAAAATAATTTATAAAAGATCTTATTAGTTGTTGAAATTTGCAAAAAAGTACAAAAACAAACATTATTTTTATCGACCTGACCGACCCAACCGACAGACATAAAGCTTTAATAAAAAAATAATCAATTTCAAGGCATAAGAATCCAATTTGCATTGAGTGACTACTGAGTTGTATAATTCCCATACAGTTCATGCGAAAGCATAGATTAATGCTACACAAAGACAACTGTAGTCACTCAAGTTTACGTCTTTACTTAATGCCAGCAGTTAACTTAAAGTTCTTTAGCAAAGCTAACGATGGACACAGTCCGATATGTAGATTACAAGGGCTGCCTTTTAAGTCTAACGCCTCGGCAACACTACGCATTGTCAGATGAATTTTAATAGTTCCTTACGAAATTTTGACATTTTTTAGCATAAACGCACTCAAAACGTTTTGATGTATGTGCGCTTATTGCGTTGTTTACAGTGGTTTGAAAATTATATTTAAGAAAAAAGAAATTGGAAATAAGACGTGAACATTTTTGAGTCATGATTTTTACGATATTCGACGTGGATTGACAAGAAAATAATGCATCAATCAACTTAGCTCGAGTTTTGGTTATGAAGCATCACGTCCAGTGACTGTATAAAGCTGGTTCAATGAGTTCGTGTGTGGTCGTCGTTCTCACCAAGACGAATTTGGGGAAGGTTAACCAAGAATGGCTGTTGTAACAGAAAACATCGATACTGTGCTTGAGCTATTGGAAGTAGACCGGAATGTAATATACCGTGAGATGGAGTCACCCTTTGGCATTAGTGGAAACTCCGCCTGTTCTCACAAGCAGCCTGTCAGCAATGCCAGGATAAAGGAGGAAGGTTGCAGACAACGGGTTCACCCTATCCTGTGTAAATGTAAAAGGGATTACCCAGATCCTGGAGTTGATCGCCCAATCTGGGGAGAAGGTTATGCCTCCGATGGAATAGCAATTCCTAAATAAATTTTTTAGCACGGGGATAGTCCATTCCTCGGCAAACACACGATCGCAATTCCACTGGCATATTTACATGTCTTATGGATATTCTTAATAAGGATTTCAGTTTTACTGGAAAATTGGTGTTTTTCCAATTGCTGAGAAAATTGCTGAATGCAAAAATGAAGAGCCATCGACAGATATTATGCCTAGTCTTGATGATGGATGTGACAGAAGGAAATAGCGATCAAGAGTACTTTCTTAGTGTTGTGAGTGTTCCCCCAACACAACGGAACTATATGGTAGCTACAGTACTTTTGGAGCATCAAGTGCAGTGGTGATTAGATGCGAGGAGACGAAATAGCCTGACCTGGTACTTTCAGAGTATGTAAGGGGCAAAAAGAGGGCTAAAGTACTTTCGGAGCAGTGGGACAGGGGGACACGAAGAAATGAAATGTTAATTCTAAGTAAATTCGAAGTGTCAACTTTTGAGGTGTCGTTTTGAGGTGTAATTGGACTGTTGAATGTTGATTGGTGGCCAGATTGAAATTTCTGTAATAGTCAATTCACAGTCAAGTGCGATATGTTATATGTGTCAGTGTGTTAGTGCTATGTCGAGGTAAATCCTTTTTGCCCGGGAGACTAACGCAGGAGTAGCCCTTCGGGAAGAATCGTGCTAGCTGTGGTGCCTCAATTTCGCGAGCAGACCAGTGTTGGTCGGCGTGGAGTTGTACAGCTGGGTAGCAATGCCCAAATATTATCAGAGATCTTAGATGAGTCTCGATTCTGTCGATTCTCGACACCAAAAAATGTGGATGGTGATCCAACTAATCATTCATAATTGGTACTGTTGCATTCGAATATTGGTTACTACCCATACAGTGTATTTATTAATTAAATATACACTTAAGTATGGTGACAAGGCGTAGGTCATGGAAGTGACGCCCAAGAGATGGTTGAATGGACGTTGATGTAAGTCATTAGAATAGTATTGAAGCCCGGAAAATTTATCTGTTGGGCATCAATTCCATGAACCTCGACTCCTTGGCAAGGAGCACCGTAGAGTTAAGCTAAGCAGGCAGGTGTCTACTCTTAAGTCAAGATCGGCATTAGTGGGACTAGCATACATTCGATATCATGTAAGCATTTAGGCGTCGGAAAGATTTTTTCCCGTTGTATACCCCCATAATTTCAGGGTTGTTCAAAAAAATGCTCGTGTCGATTGGTGCAAGGAAATGCTGAAAAAATACAACGGAGGTGATTCAAAACATGTCTTTTTTTTAATATTTTTCGTACAGGAAGCATAAAAAGCCTCTGGTAGTGTGAGACTTCAACTTACTAAGCCCGCACGCTGTCAATACGGCTTGCTTCCTGGGACACCAATGTAGTTCTTCGGTCAGGAAGGCCATCGTGAGCACTTAGCTCAATCGTCTGTGGTTGTCTCCGTCCTATTTTGGTTGTCACCTCTATGAGGGTTTTCAACTATGGAATCAGGGGAAGACATCTGTGTGGTGTGATTTGTCAGCTGTTGGCTTTCTTTTGCTGACAAGTTATCACGATCAGCCCGTTCAAGCATTCTCAAAGTCTGCATCACTTTTTTGCGAAAGAGCACACCGTGATCCAATTACTTTCGAATAGGTACATCGTCGGTATCAGGTTTTCAATAGCAATTTGTGCCCCCGTGATCTCTTCGAGTTCTGCCCGTTCAGTCCTAAAGCGGTAACAGAGGAAAATTACATGCTTTGCGTCTTCGGGTATGTCAGGACATTCTGGGCAGTTAGGATCGCCTATAATGTGGAACCTGTTAAGGTACTGACGGAAACATCTGACTGACAGGTGACTACCTGTGTTATATAGTAGTCCAGCGAACCATGTTTACACAACAGTCAATCGTGGATACACGGTATAAGTTGGTACGACCATATGCCATTGTTAGCTCGCTCCCAACGCGATTGCCGCCTATCTTTGATGCAGTACAGACTTTGAGAATGCTTGAACGGGCTGATCGTGATAATTTGTCAGCAAAAGAAAGCCAACAGCTGAAAAACCACACCACACAGATACCTTCCCCTGATTTCACAGTTGAAAACCCTCACAGAGGTGACAACCAAAACAGGACGGAGACAATCACAGACGATTGAGCTAAGTGCTCATGACGGCTTTCCTGACGTATAACTTCACTCGTGGGTTTGATCCCTTGCTGGGCATACAACCATCTCATCTCCTACGCCCGTATATCAACTGGCATGTTACCAGCAATGACCACAATGGCTAAGTCTGAGACCGTCCTGTAGACACATGCCACTCTCAACGCACTTAATCTGTAATCTCTTCTCAGTGGTTCAATGGCTGGGTTTTTTGCATCTGCCCATATTGGTGACGCATATAGAAGCACGGAATCGACCACAGTTTACAGTAAGAGTCTTCTTTCTCCTTGGCCACCATCAATATTTGGTAATATGCACGTAAGTGCACCGTTTAAAGCTCTCGCCTTATTTGCCACTGCCAGCAAATGCGCATTAAAGCTCAGGCGCTGGTCTATGAGGACCACGAGATATTTAATGTGAGGCTTTGATGTTATGTCATAGCCCCCGAAATTGATGTATAACTGCTCACGCTGCTTTTTTGGGGTAAGCATAAGTACCAGTTCTGTTTTATGCGCTGCCAGTTCTAGGCTAGCATTTAGAAGCCAGCGTCTCACGCGCGCGATTGCGTTGTTGCAGGCTATGGAGAGCTCGTCGGTGCAATGTCGTCAGCATAGCCAATCAACTTCGTTTCGGTTGGCATTTTGATCCTTAGTACGCCGTCATACATTGCGTTCCACAGTGTGGGCCCTAGGACAGATCCTTGCGGTACGCTTCCTGTAACTTTATGTTGTGCTGGTCTTTGCTCTGTGTCACAGTACAGCACTCTTTCGTGGAAATAGTCACGGATGATGCGCAGCAGGTAGTTTGGTACATCGAAACCAAGTAGTGCCTGGATTATTTGCTCCTAGTTTGCAGAATTAGAGGCATTTCGCACGTCAATTGTGACAATGGCGCAGTATCTGTGAGTGGCTCTAGTCCCCGTGAGTGCAATACGTGCAATCTGGATCACGCCGCTAGTAGCATCAACAGTTGAGTGTGCTCGCCTGAAACCGTACTGGTTGTGTGGTACATCTGCTTCTCCTTCCAAGTTTGCCTGAAGTCTGTCATACACTTTTCTCTCTAGAACTTTTCCCGCCGAATCTAACATACAGAGTGGTCTGTACGATGAGGGTTGATCTGACTGTTTCCCAGGCTTAAGTTATAATACCAGTCGCTGCTTCTTCAAAACATGTCTATGACATAACTACAAGTGACGAAGCATGGATCTGGGCTTAAAAGCCCCAAAACGAACAGCAACTCACTGTTTGGGTCTATCAAAGTAAGTAAAACTCGACAAAAGTTGTCCGCGGATGGAGTATGTGCAAGAAAATGGTTGCCAATTTTTTTTCAGAAAAAACCGTTCATGTCGCAAATGTACCACTTGAGAAACTAAGAACAGTTAATGCCGAATGATACACAACCATTTGTTTGCCGGAAGTCTTCAGAGAATTGAAGAAAACCAACCACCGAAGGAAGATCGCTATTCATCACGACAATGTGAGTTTCCACACATCAGCTCGAACCAAAGCGTTTTAAGAACTCAAAACTTTCCGACTAAGGTCATTTGCCTTACTGTCCCAACTTGGCACCTAATGAGTTCTTCTTGTACCCTTACATTACGGCAAAACTAAGTGGCAAGCATTTTTCTTCACCCGAACAGGCCGTTGAGGCCTTCAAAACCGTGATTTCGAAGGTACCAGCTTCAGAGTGGTAAAACTATTTCTAAAATTGGTTCAAACGAATGCAAAGTGTATTGATCATCCTTGTATTGAGCTTGAAGGAAAGTATGTTGAGCAGTGGGGCCCAAGAAATTTTAAGCGTGGGCCAATGCTTGAAACAAAAAGAAAACACAAAATCGTTGCATAAAGTTCGCTGGAAAATGTGCTGAACACTGAACGAGTGCGGTTTGTGTTGTTGTTTTTTGCAGGCGTTCTTTGATTTTGGCTCATCGCAAAGACAAAATTAAGATAGAAAAAAAATTTGTATGAAGGGCTACGCGGGCCATACGGGCCACTACGTGGGCATGTTTGATGTTGAGTAATAAAAATTAACTTTGCCATAAGATTACGTTTTTCCTACTTAGAGCAAGAACTTATTAAACACAACCTTTTGCACTTTTTATTTTGATCAATTTTGCTGTATAATTTGAATAAAAATTATCCGAAGCAGCACTTTACTTAAGAAATTTTTTCGAAATTCACAAATTCAATAGCACAATTATTCGTTTGTTTGCATCAATCTCAACAACAGCAACAGCAATAGCGTGTAGTGCTTGCTACCCGCTTCGCTTGTCGCTTTGGATATTATATAAAAAAAAAGAAAGGATATTGCTAGAAATTGATGCGACAAGCAATAACAATGACAAAAATGAACTCAACCGAATGCAAGCTAAAGTCTCCTTCGTGCTGCAGCAGTCACTTGAACAAATGCAAAGCATGACGTTATGTTATATGTATAACAGTTGATGGTGTAGCTAGGGCAGTGTGATGGGTGCTGATATTCTGTCGCTTGCAAGGTTATGCTATATGTTCTGAGTGATAAGTGTGCGTGTGTGTGTGCATGCTCTTGTGTGAGTGTGTTATTTTACAATAAATTGAGCAAATGTTGTTGTCAACAATGCCAATGCAGCAAAGCTAACGCTAGGGACCCAGCCAAGCCACACACAATCTAAGAAGTGGCCAAGCATCATGTTGATGTTAGTTGTGATGGCGCTGTTTTGAGCTATGAGTATAAAGAATAAATTGCTAAATGCATTCATATAAAAGGCTAAAGAAGTTGCATAACAAAAAAGAAAAAGTCGACTAGCAAACCAAGAGTTTTCAAGCCATCAAAACACCCAAAGGACTCTCGATGATGGATTTTTATTTTATTTCATATGAAGCTTTCTACATATTATTGCTGCATCACAATAAATGCTGCATTCATTTGGCACAAATGCACACAATGCACTTTTATTTTATAATGGTTTATGATATGATAAAAGAGATATTCTTTTTTTTTTTTTACTTCCGCAAAGCATTCATTTTGTACGAGTACCTACACAATACTTAAATATTTTAAAGAAATATTTTTAATAAGCTTAACTTTGTTTGGCCAGAGATTATAACGACTATATTGGGTCGAGACCAAAAAAAAAAAAGTTTTTTTTAATCGAACCTCCTTGCTAAGGATGTATTTTTGATTAATAATTTAACTTTTCCTAATTATTGTTATATGGATCCTTTTAAAAAAAAACCTGGAATCATTTTTAATCCTTAAATTTCTTAATTCTAAGAACTAAGATAGTTGATGCGATGCGAGTATACGTACCATCATTTATTTTTTAAAAATATTAATGTGTACATGAATAAAATGTTGAAAGATGTTACTAGGTGATGTTGTTTGCTGATCATAAGTACGAAGTCCGAATTATAAACCTAAACTTCAAGATGGTGGTTTCATCATATCGGCCATCATTTAAAACAAAACATACCTGCGTTAATTGCAAGGCCCATCATAATATTTAGTTTTTAGAATTATAAAATTACTAATCAAATATTACTTTAGTAACCACAAAAACAAATACAGAGACTTTTTCATAAATATCCCATGTCTATTTATTTATTTATTTCTCTCACATTAGATCAGTGGTGATCAACGCACGGTTCGAACAACAACAAAAAGAGCTTTCCGAGTGTACAGCCTTACACTGAAACAAGACGTTGTTAAAAGCTCTCACAACATTTGGTGCAAGGAAATCTTGTCGAGTGTTAGATTTTCAATATAATCATTTCTTTTTTATTTTTGTCTTTGTTTTTCGCTATTTGAACATAGAAAACTTAAAAAGAAAGTACAAGTGAAGAACAGAATTTTTTCTGAAAAATTGCAAAATATTTATATACATATGTATTAATATTAATATACGACTCCGACGTGAGCGCTCAAATCATATTGACTTGAAATTTAAAGCACAGCAGAAACAACAATTTTTAGGCAATGTACAAACACAGCGAGCCGATTGCTACTTGGTGTGCAAAAGCTTAACAACACACGATACCCGCGGGCTATGAGAAATCATGTAGTGAGCACCACTGCATTAGATTCACCATATTTCACCAACCATCTTATGATGATCTTCATTTTTATGATGAGCTATTAACAAATCACCCACCCACCCAAGAGTTCTTAAAACAACTACGATAAAAATAATAAATAAGAGTTAATAATTTTTCTATTTTATCTAAATTTAATATATTTTATAATTATTAATTTTTTTTTAATTTCAATTTTTTTTTTATTTATTTTTTTTTTTTTATTTAAATTTTTTATTTAATTAAACTTATTTCAGAATATGTTGCAATTTTCTTATTTTTTTTATTCTCAAATTTTTTCCATATTTTTACTGAACCACAATGTTTAATTCAATTTTAACTTCTTCTTCTAATTAAACTTTTATTTCTATTTTTATTCATTCTTTTATTTCTAAAAATAATTTATTCCAGTTTTTCTTTTTCGTTTTTTTTTTTTTTTGTTTATATTTATGTTTTTGTTTTTTCTTTTACATCTTAATATCGTTTAATTTTACTCTGTTTATAACATTTTTTAATCAAATAAAACGTTTTTCCAATTGAATGAAGCCTTTTTAAATCTATGGAAACTTTTTCAAAATCAATGAGACCATTTTCAAATTTCCTATTTTTCTGCATATCACATATACACGATACACATACATGACTCACACAAAATAAAATACTTTACTTTTAAAAATGTGAACTAAAACAAAATGTTATTTTGTTGATGTCAATTTTTATTTATCAAAAAAATCATTATTAATAAATATATCAAACTTGAAGATTGTTGAAAAATTTGTAACTAGAAAATATGTATTCAATAAAAATTGTTATTTGAAGCTGATATGAAATAAAAATACAGGCGCACTTAATAAGCACCAAACATATATCAAACTTTTTTCTTCAATTTAAACAATTTGAACTTTTTTTCAAATTAAATTAAACTTTACACAAATATGTTTAAAGTTATATTTTTTATTAAAAAAAAAATAACTAAAGATTTAATGAACATTTTGACGTTCTAAAGCTCGTCATATATTTTTGTTTTATTCTTGAATTTCTGTGTCAATAAACAATACTTGCTTAAGTACGATTTCAATGTTTTAAGAAATCCTAGTTAAAATTTTTTAATCGCCATATAGGTTCTACGAAAACTTCATGGGTTTTTGTGTCATAACTTAGATTTAGTTTACTCTAGAAATTACATATTTTGTATGTATGTGACGATATATTTAAGGAATACACACGCAAAGAAAAAAAAACGTTTATTGCCAGTTTGTCGCAAACCAACTTCGTTTGTCGTGCTGGGATCGTTATTTGCAAACGTTTCAACAGTTGTCATAATAATAGTTTAGTAGCGAGAAACGCGTTATGTAGTTCCAGGTAATTAATTTCGTGTATCACATAAGCGAATGATTTTAAAATTGCAGCAATCGAAAAATTGTTTTTCCCAACTGAAAACTTCCTTTGTTTTTCCCTTCATTGCATACACACAACGCTTATAATTCAGAGTTACTTTATGGACAAACTGTTCTATATAAATTGGTAATTTGCTTAATAAGCGGACGGAGATAGCAACAGAGGTGGGATGGGTGCAATCCATAAGAAGAGGGACGGACATAGTGGAAAGACAATTAATATAATAAATAATAAAGACCGAAAGAGCTTGCGGTATATATATATATATATATATATATATATATATATATATATATAAGGTATATTTTTAAGTTGATAACTGAATATCCGTTTCTGGCAAATACAACTCGCAAACAAAGTGTAGTTGGCTAATTTTTCAGTTGTGGTGAACGAAAAATTTCTATGCGTGCAGAAGTATAAATAGTTCCGACTTAAGTCGACTTAAGCGATTATTGCTTGAGGAAATAGAGTTGTTTTCATATTCATATATTTTTTTATTTTTTCTCTTAATTTTTATTTTCATATTTATTTTATATATATTATTTTATTTCTAATTTAGATTTTTATTTAATTTTTTATTTTTGTTTATTTTTATTTTTATTTTTATTTTTATTCTTATTTTTTCTGATTATTTTATTTTTTCTGGTTTTAGATTTTTAATGTACTTATTTTTGTTTAATTTTTATCAAAATAAATTGTTTTCCATATTTTTTTTTTTAGATGCCAGTTTTTCATTTTTCTTATTTTTGTTTCATTTTTATTTTATTTTTATTATTATTATTATTATTCTAAGTTTAATTTTCATTTCCGTTTTAATTGTTTAACATCGTTTTTTTTTTTTGTATTTTAGCTTTAATTTTTATTCTTGTTTTTTTTTAATTTATTTTTATTTTCGATTTTTATTTTTTTTCTATTTATTTTCATTTTCGATTTTTATTTCTCTTTCTGTATTTTTATTTTTTTCTTTTGTTTTTTAAGAATATTTCCCACTATCTTTATTTTTTTTTTATATTGTAACTTGGCATAACTTTCATTTAAATTATTTTTTTTTGCTGTTTTTATATACATATATATATTGTAACTATTATGTATATATATTTGGTAGGCCATATACAAGTTTTTTTTTTTTTAAATGCAATAAAATTAACAAAATTAAATTGTTTCCATGTAATATGGCTTTAGTAGTAAGAACATTATGGAATACATCGTCGTTCAAGTGACTGCCTCGGCTGTCTTCGCAGTAGCACATTCTGTAATTCCAATTTTCCAAGACCTTATTGATGTTTTTAAGCTGTAGCTCACGGACTGATTGAATGATATTGGCATTGAGTGTCTGAATCGTTTGCGGGTTGTTGGCATTACATCGGTCCTTCACGGTTCCCCACATAAAAAAAGTTAAGGGGGTTAAATCACAACTCCAATTTCAGTAAAAACGAAAATCGCTTAACATGGCTCTGTTACGCCCACCGTTGACCGAAACGTTGTTCACAGCGTCACTTTCGAAGAAAACTGGTCAAATAAAGCCACCACTCCACAATCCGCACCAAACGACTAGATGGTCCACCCTGTATTTTCATATTTTCTTATTATTATAACATAAATCTAATAAATCTATACCTACACTGATGAGTTGGTGTAGCGGCAAACGAAACAGACTGTATAGTCAAGCTGAATGATTTGCTCTGTATGTTGTTGTTGTTGTTGGTTGTTGCCTTCTTTGACTTCATGTTGTCTTGTTGTCAACATACTTGGCGTAAAGCTCAAATTTGTTTTCATAAATAAATAATTTCTCTATTTTATTCTATAATTTTTCTAAAAAGTTAACATTAATTTTCATTTTTCTTTTCAATATCATTTTAATTTTTATTTTTTTTATGAAATTAATTTATTTTAGTAGTTTGAATTTTTTTTCTTAATCATATTTGAATTTTCTTTAATTTTAGTTTATAGTTTAGACCTGTTTTTAGTGAACTTATTTTCTTTTTTATTTAGTGTTTTTAATTTGTTTTAGTTTTATGTATTTAAATTTCTTTTTTATTTATAAAATTTTTTTTTAATTTTATATTTATTATTTATTTATTATTGTATTATTATTATTATTTTGATTTTACAATTAAATTTCATCAATTAAACGAGTTCTAATTGCTTTTTTTTAATTATAAATTAATTTTTTCTAATTTTTTTTGTAATCTTATTTAATTTTATTTATTCTGATTTTTATTTTTATTTCTATTATAATGTGTTTAATTTATAGGGTTCTTATTTATGTTCATGTTAATCTTTTGCATTTGCATTTGCTTTCCCTTTGCTTAAGTTTTTGCTTTTAATTTTGCTTTTAATTTTGCTTTTGCTTTTTCTTTTTCTTTTGCTTTTGCTTTTGCTTTTGCTCTTGCTTTTGCTTTTGCTTTTGCTTTTGCTTTGCTCTTGCTTTTGCTTTTGCTTTTGCTTTTGCTTTTGCTTTTGCTTTTGCTTTTGCTTTTGCTTTTGCTTTTGCTTTTGCTTTTGCTTTTGCTTTTGCTTTTGCTTTTGCTTTTGCTTTTGCTTTTGCTTTTGCTTTTGCTTTTGCTTTTGTTTTTGCTTTTGCTTTTGCTTTTGCTTTTGCTTTTGCTTTTTCTTTTGCTTTTGCTTTTGCTTTTTTTGCTTTAGCTTTTGCTTTTGCTTTTGCTTTTGCTTTTGCGTTTGCTTTTTCTGTTGCTTTTCATTTTGCTTTTGCTTTTGCCTTTGCTTCTGCTTTTGCTTTTGCTTTTGCTTTTGCTTTTACTTTAGCTTTAAATTTTTTTTTTTTTTTGCTATTGTTTTTTTGTTTTTCATTATCTTCTACCTAGCGCCATTGAAGAAGTCTTCACAACGATGGTGCATTTACATTACATATGGTGATTTCTGAAGAGCCTATTGACGCCATAAATTTTTATTTGTTATTTTAATCATGTAGCCAAAAATCTCACTTAAATTGTTGGTCATAAATAAACCATAGTGCCAATCGCCGCCAAGCTAAGATTCTATGCAACGCTTTTGCGTTTTTTTATGCATTTGGGTGCATTAAGTGATTGTCACAAGCTAAATAAAATTTACGGCAACCAACGTTGGCTGCCCAAAAATGAAATTTACCGCACCATCAAAACTTAACGAGCAATAATTCCATGCAACAGTATTGCATTTTTGTAATGTCTCTGCAATGACGTAATTTTTTTTTTTTTTAAATGTTGTCATAGAGTAAAAGAAAAAACCTTGCAAATGGTGTTAGATAGTAACATTACTTTTCTCTTAGCACTTATACTCTGCGATAAGCAATTTATTGTAACGCCACTGTATTTAAAAAAAAAAAATGCCTCTTTCAACTATGTTGGTAATCCTCAGAGGAAAGATGTAACGTTGTTGTCTCGTCAAAAACATCGCTTTAAGCAGCTCTGTAAATGATCATACCATTACTTCATCAACTAATTGTTTTCAAAGAAACTTCAAGTGCCTCTTTGGTATTGGTTACACAAAAGTAGTGTAACCTATACCCTTGGCAGTATCATGCGATACTGATCCCAACTCAACACAATCAAAAACAGAGAAAACTGCTTGAAGTTGGAGTACATTTTAGAAAAAAAGCTTCTAATTACCCTGCTCCAGACAGGGTGGCCATTAAATATTAACTCAGTTATATTGGGTGACTACATGTTAACTGTTTGCCATACTTTTGTGAAACAACCAACCCACAGATGTACCCACTACATTCCATCAGACGCTGCTGTATGAATGTTTTATTCTGTTGGCAGCTAATGGCCTCTGGCAAATGGATTTTCAACCCAAGTGAAATGATCCCCTATATGTAAATTATTATTGTTGTTGTTGTTGTTGTTGGTGTTGTTGTTTTCTTGTGGCTGCTGTTGTTTTTTTTTTTTTTGTTATGGCAGGCAACATTACTACATGGCATACGTGCGCTCCTCCAACTTCAAAGCGGGTTAAGTGCTCGCAAGCTTTGTAATGAAGACAAGATACGATACGATGCGATGCAATGAGATGAGATGCTCGACAACAACTGCTGGAAATGCAGACACAGATACACAGCTGCACACTGAGACACAAACATACAACATGCAGCTATGTAGGATTTGCTTGAAAGTATTCAAATACTTTTGTCATTGTTGTTGTTTTTGTAGACTTAAATGCTGGCTGCAGGAATGTCTGTGTGTGATTTCATCATTGCACTGCAAAATGTTTCCAAAAAGTACCTACTACTTCAAATAAGTGCACAAGAGAAATACAGCAAAAACAACAAATTAACTTAAACTCTTACTTTAGAATTTTTTGTTTTTTTTTTATGTGCTGCGCTTGCCAAAGAATTGCTCAAAGTAAGAAAGTGAGGCAAAAAGACTTTGGTGAGAATAGACGAAGAGAGTAGCACTTGTAAATGAAAGCGATGCCTGCAACAACCCGTATGTGGTGAGCTATTTAAGAGATTTTCATTTCTTTCTTTCAGACATTATGTGAAATTTGAGCTAAGTAGAACTACTAAGCCACAAAAAAAAAAAAAAATATATATATATATATATAAAAGAATATAAAAGATTTTGGGGGAAAAAGGAGACTTGTAACACGAAACATCAAATTGTTAGCCAATTTCATGCAAAACTATTAGCCGTTGGCTTTAATTTGGCAGCGACTGTAGCAGCACGAAATGTAAGACGAGCACAAAGCTTGCAACATAATTATACCCCCACGTTTAAGAAACGTAAAAGGCGTGTATTAATTTCATCACTAACGCCCATTAGGAGACGTGGTAGCTATAGAAAAGTTTATATATTCTTGATCAGCATCACCACCCGAGTCGAGTTAGCCATGTCTTTTAGGGCATTTTTAGCCATGTCAATTCGAATTTTTTTTCGAATTTCACATTCTTAGAGGTCTCACAATTTGCTTAGGGTTGTCAAGATCATCCAAAAAAATTTTAGGAAACAAAGGATGTCTTCCTCTCCCACAAGAACAAAGTTGTTTTTTTAGAAAAACAGTTAAAAGTAACGATCTTAAATTGCAAAGATTTTTGTAACTGACATACGTCATAAAGCAAAAGTAAGTGATCAGTGATGCACAGCGTTGGCAGACCTTCCAATATAAGCGCAACAATTTTGTTTGAGTATGCGTGTGCAAGCAGAATACTGAAAATAAAAATACTTTTGCAAATACTTTTACACTCATTGAGTAAAATGATAGCATAAAGTGTTTTTTGATAAATAGATTAAGGCTCGTAATAAGGGTTTAAATAAAAAAATAAATAAATTCCCAAAAAGATCGAAACATTTTTAATTCATTCATATATTGCGTCTGTACAGCATTTAACAAAATAATTTGCGCATAGGACGCTCACTCCATGAAGTGCAAACGCAAACTGATCCTCTGCTTGCGTCGTATAAGCACACACGACTTGTATGTGAAAGCCGAGCGGCTCCGTAAGCATCTCGTGTGCATCATTAGTATAGACTTAAACTTTCAATATCTAAAGGGTGGTTACATTTTAAGGGCCGATGTTGATTTTAAATAAAATACAAATTATTTAGGAAATTATTGTCATTTTTTTTTACTATGATAATATTGGTATAGTTCAATTATGCATGGAACAAAATATAGGCCAAATGGAGGCCGCGACCTCAGCGGCACACCTCCATCCCATGGTCCAAATTTTCGATGACGCTGAGGCATAAGTGAGGTTCTATGCCGTTAATGTGCGTAATTATATCATCCTTTAGCTCTTGAATTTTTGCTGGCTTATCGACGTACACCTTTTCTTTCAAATAACTTCAGAGAAAGAAGTCCAACGGTGTCAAATCACATGATCTTGGTGACCTATTGACATCGCCACCACGTGAAAAAACACGGCCATTGAATTTGTGGCGCAAAAGAGCCATTGTTTCGTTAGCTGTGTGGCAAGTGGCACCGTCCTGTTGAAACCACATATTGTCCACATCCATATCTTCCAATTCGGGCCATAAAAAGTTCGTGATCATCTCACGATAGCGAACACCATTCACAGTAACTGTCTGACCGGCCTCATTTTGGAAAAAATACGGCCCGATAATGCCGCCAGCCCATAAACCGCACCAAACAGTCACTCTTTGTGGGTGCATTGGTTTTTCGACAATCACTCTTGGATTATCATTCGAGCAAATGCGGCAATTCTACTTATTGACACATCCACTGAGATGAAAATGTGCCTCATCACTGATGTAATTTTCTTCGAAAATTGATCATGCACTGTTGCCATTTCTTGCCACCACTCTGACCATTGATGACGCTTGAAATGGTCAAGAGGCTTTAGTTCACCATGTAAGCGTGTAAATACAAGTCTTTATGTACGACGTAATGTTCATCAGAGACGAGCATGATAGGTGCAATTGTTGGACACGACGACGAGTTGAGGTGGACGGCTCTTCAGCCACACTATCGCGAACAGCAGCAATATTTTCTGCAGTACGAGCTGTACGAGCATGCACTGGTGTTTTCACATCTCCTACAAATCCGATTTGCTCAAATTTTTGCACGATTTTTCCGATTGTGCGCACATTTGGACGATTAAATTGACCGAAAAAATCACGAAGTGCACGATATGCATTTTGATTTGAAAGCCCATTTTCATAATAAGCCTGCATAACTTTAACGCATTGTTCGATTGTGTACCTTTCCATGGTTCAAATTGAATTAGTCTGAAATTGAGAAATGTCAAATGAAATGCAGAAAAAACTTGACGTTTAGGTGTGGATCACATTCAACATCGGCCCTTAAAATTTAACCACCCTTTATATAAATAAAAAAAAAACAAAACGCTCAAAGTAAATACTTCCAAGTGTTAAGATGGCCATTTTCCTTACTTAAGTTATAACAGAAAGTATTATTGCGGATTTTAAGGCCACCTTTAACCATTGGAACTTTTTTCGAAATTTTTTTTCCACTTATATGAACTTTTCTTCACACACTGTACAAATTTCTAGCAAATCCATCGAGTAGTTTTTTCTAGAGTAATTTTTTTGTATGTTACTTTTTTGTTTGCCCTAGGCAAGTTAGGCAAAAAATCACGTTATATGAACATACAGGGTGGGCCATCTAGTGGTTTCTTTATAAGTCATAGATGGAAAAAGGTTCGTGAGACTGGTATGTTAGTGGACAAGCCGATCGAGAAACCGATGCATCCACAGAGAGTGCCAGTTTGATGCGGTTTGTTGAGTGGTGGCAGCATTGGACCATTTTTCTTCGAAAATGAGGCTGGGAACAACGTTTCGGTCAACGGTGGGCGTTACAAAGCCATGTTAACCCACTTTTTTTACTGAAATTTAAGACAAGAATTTGGACGACCGCTGGTTCATGCGGGATGCCACACAGCCCATGTTACAATTGAGCTTTTGCGCACCAAATTCCCAAATCGTGTTAAGAGCCGTCTTGGCGATGTCAATTTCCCGCCTCGGAGCTGCAATTTGACCCTTTTGGACTTTTCTTTTTGGGGAATCGTGAAGAACCGATGTTATACCAACAATCCGGAAACGTTTCAAGCACTTAAGGTCAATATCATCCAATATAATTTTGTTCATTTTATTGAATTTTTTTTAAAAAAAAACCCTTTTATTTGGCCCACCCTGTATTTTGTATACATTGATTATGTATTCTTGCAAACAAAATAGTAATAAAATGTGGTTTTTTTAATTTCTTTTTTTTTAAAGATATACAATTAGGGCTGTTGTGGCGCAGTGGATAGAGTGCGTGACCCATACGCCAGAGAACCCTAGTTCAATTTCCATCTGACTCAGAAAGTTTTTTCAATTGAATTAATTTTTCTGTTCGGCCGTCACCTCTCTGCAGACAATGGCAAACCTCAGAGAAGTAAATAATGCCATGTAAAGTTTCTTGAGAACATGCACATTAGCCTTTTGGAGTCGGCATAAAACTGGTAGATCCAGTTTTCGATCAATTGTGTAGAAACATTTAATAACACGCACAACACAATTTGATCATAAGAAGTTCAGTGAAAGTCCTTTCAAGGGCTGAAATAATGGCCAGTTTATAATTCTATTACAGTAGCGACTTTTTTAAAAACCACGTCTTCGGGTGAAAACGTTTTTGTGATATATTGTAAAGTGAACGCTCCAAGGCAGTTGCTATTTCTACCTTCTGCTCAATCCGGTCCTGCGGAAACTTGAAGCCATTGCAGTGGAATAAAAATTTCTTAAAATATAGATGTTTTTTAAAATTTATGCATGAAACAATTCGATCTATATAAAAATTCAAACAATTTATAGATATTTTTAAATATATTAAAAAATAAAGCTTGTGAATTTCTTGTGAAACATGACCGCAACATCTCTTTGCCAATGTTTACGCAGAAGTATGGCAATGTTTTATTTAATTTTCTTGTAGGTTTATATGTGTATAAGTATGTATGAGGGTAGTAAGCAAATGTACGTATGTATGCATGGCCTTGCGTTTGTTGTTGTTGTTGCTGTGTGAATGAAGCTTTGAGAAATGTGGTTAAGTTGGAAAAAGTTCTTAGCTTTGATGAAATGGCCGCAAACATACCAACTAGCTGAATAAGGACATAGCACTGAACCACATCCATAAAGGCATACCCACCTACATACACACAATTATACATCGACACACAAACACACACACACATGCACACTCACTCAACCATAGGCAAATAACTTCTTATTATATAAGCTAGTTTAGAAAGTTTACAAACGACGCATTAAGCTAGAGCATGAAATACGAGCAGCAGCAACCGGAAGTTTAATCGGAGACGGAAATAAAATCGGAAACAGATGCCAAGCAAGAGTTGAGAACATTTCTGGCCATCCTTCTATAGAAGTTTAATCATATTAAAAATTTTGTTATTGCCTGCTTAACATATTGGAATGAGTTTTAAAGCTTTTCATTCAAACTTTTTTTAAAATTTTGTTTTATTTTCAATTTTTTTTTTTTGTTTTTTTTTTTTACTCCACACAAGCTTTGAGTTGGTTCTTTTGAGTTAAAATACCTATAATTTTGCGAGAATAACTTAAATATTAAATATTAATTAAGCACACTCTCTTAAATATTCTGTGAAAGCTTTTGCAAAGCTTTATTTTCAAAGACATTAATTGTTGGAAAAATTTATTTTTTTAAAGTTGTAATTAAATAATTAATTTCCTGAAAATTTTCACTTCGTTTTTCATGCTTTCCAGCTCAAGCAGCAGAAATAGTAGTGCTACTACAAAAAAAAAAATAAAAAAAAAAATAAAAAAAAAAACTAGTAGGTAATAATAAAGTTTGCAAACTTTCTTTAAAACGATTATCATCAAAATTGTTAAGCATATGCAAAGTTTTAATGATCGCCACCAACAGACAGACAGACAGACAAACAGACAGACAGATAGACAGACGTTGACTTTGCCGTCGTAGTGCCGCGCAGGTGAAGCATAAAATTACATCCAGGTGTGTGTGTGCGTGTGTTTGTTTTAAAAGTGTGCATGTGTGAACTTCAACACCTCGGAAACATATGTTAATGCGCTTATGTGAGGGGTGTGAGTGTGTTTGTGTGTGCTCATGTAAGAGTATAAAATTTCTGCAATTATTAAAAGTTTATTTTTTATTTTTTTCTATTTTGTGCACATTTATTTCAAGTTTTGTGCAAGTAAACTTTTTCAATTGATTTACATGTGTGTGTTTAAAGCTTGAAACTATAAGAACTCCACGACAAAGTGAGCAATGAAGTTGTTGACGATGAAAATTATCTTTTCGTTAACTTAGAAACCTGAAACCTCTGTGTTAATTGATAGCAAATTATGACAAAGAGCATTTAAGAGTTGCTGAGTTTACGCATCTACTTTACAAAAGACCAAGCTGTGCCTTTCACACTTACAGGGGAAATTCAGAAGCTGAAATGGTGTATTAAAAATTATAAATTACTAGCCTTTTCCCGGCGCGCGTTGCTGCACCCTGCAACCATATAGGAACATAATAGGTATATTCAAAACTTTTTTTAGACCCATAGTTTTTTCCATTGCCCGTTACAGTTTCTCAGTAGGAGGAGATCACCAAATAGTAACTCCATTTTGAGTTTGTATGTAAGTATTGCTACTTTTACTTTCAAAGCTATTCGATAATACAAATTTTAATTGTATGGGCGGAGCCACACCCCCTTATATAATGCCCATCCCAGTTTTCTAGTAGATGGACATTACCCTGTTTTAGTACAATTGCCGACAGTAAGCATACAGACTAAATTACCAAAATGTAGCCCAATCGACGAAAACCGTAGGAAATATAGCATTTCTATTGATTTGTGGGCGGTAAAAGGGGGTGTGACAGAAATTTAAACCATCTCGTACTTGAAAAAAATGTACTACCAAAATTTCAGCTCTATCGGCTAAGTAATTTTGAAGTTTCCAGCCATCATACAGACAGCGTTTTGCTTTTTGTATATATAGATTATTGGCTATAACTTTTGATTGGTAAGAGATACTAAGAAAACTTTTTGTAAAAAATTAATTTTTTAGCTTGTTTATTTTTTCAAAAAAATAAAAACACAATATTGGAAAAAAAATTTTGTTCGAAAAAATCAAGGGGTAGGACCTTGTTTTTTTAATCACAAAAATGGTTTTTAACTTTTGCGTAAAATTGAAATAACTTTTGCTTATAAATGTTGTAACTGTTAAATAGAGTTAAAAATTTGCGAATTTGAATTTAAATTATTTTTACAACAAAAACAAATTTTGAGACTTTTTTTGAGGAAAACTCCAAAATTTCAGACCTTTTTTGAAAAAAATATTTAAAATATATATACTCAACTAACGGTATTTTTGCAATAAGGTTTTCATAGTGTTTTGATGAAGCTTTAAGACAAAAAAAAATTTAACACAATATATAAAAAAGCAGCGGAGATATTTGAATCGAAAGTCACAAAATTGAATATCTGATTGTGTTTTTCTCATTTTTGAGCACGATGTTGCATTAAATATATCGTTGTAGTAAAATTTTTCATAGTTTTCAAGATATGTTCATGTTTTTGATGTCAAAATAAAGGAAATATTTTAATTTTACTAAATTTAAGAAATATTTAAATTTTGTAAATATTTGCACATCTAACCTAAGAAAGTAACTAAAAATATGTGATTTTGTAAAAAATTTGTACTACAGCACCATCTGGTGTCCAAGGTGGTTCAAAAAAGATACTGTCAAAAAATTCATCTTATCTGAAAACTACTATATAACAATTTTCATTCTAATCGCATGAGCGGTTTGGGAGTTTTAGGTGGTTTTGCAAAAAATTTGTACTACAGCGCCCTCTGGTGTTCAAGATAGGTCAAAAAATATTGCCGCAAAACACTCAACGTATATGAAAACCACTGCATACCACTTTTCATTCTAATCGCATAAGCAGTTTATGAGTTTTAGGCAGTTTTGTAAAAAATTTGTACTACAACGCCCTCTGGTGTTCAAGGTGGATCAAAATTGATAGCCCACAAACACGCACCGTATCAAAAAACTTCTATACACAAATTTTCATGCTAATCGGATGAGTAGTTTAGGAGTCTATTGCGGCCTTACAAACATAAACTCCTTTTTTATATATATAGAATGCCTATTGGGCCCATAACGTCTACATATCAAGTTCCACTATCAAAACATATACAACTCAGGAATAATAATGATTTCTAAAAAGTGGGCGTATATATAGTTAGACCACGCCCAGTTTTAGTATAGTTGCCGACAGTAACCATATGAACTTATTTATCAAATTTTAGTCTAATACGACCAAACCCGTCTTAAATATAGCATTTTTACTGATTTGTAGCCGGTAAAGGGGGTATGGAAAAAAGGGGTATGGAAAATGTTTACTATGCCTATATTTTTCGCGCAAATGCAAACTAAAGTGAGACTAGCCAAATTATTCCAATATTCCATTTAATTCCAATTACCCTTGCAAATATTTCCCCATATACACCATATGTGCGCACCTGTATTTTTTCACAGCTGTATTGTTGATAAGTTCACTAAAATGCCTATAATTCATAAACCAATACACATACAAAGACCATTTATACAAAACAACCTTCGTATTGACGTCACCTTTCATGGGAAACCAGAAACAAAATCGGTTGACGCATTACAGAGAACATCAATTTCATACACAATGCAATTTATTTTTATATACAAGGTGGCGCAAAAATAACCTTCCGATGTTTTTTGGCTGTAATTTTAAAAAAAAAATGAAAAACTTTGATTCTTCTTGTGGATTATTTTTATTTGGTCTTTTAATTTTTTTTACATCAAGTCGAGAATATGATGTCATGTAAATGGCCGCCGCCACAGTTGATTGTCATTTGAGCCCTTTTTATGGCATTTTCCATCACTTCGGCCAAAACTTCCGGCGATAGGTCCTCACATTCTTGACGGATATTGTCTTTAAGAGCTGCAAGAGTCTGAGGCTTGTTGACATAAACCCGCGACTTCAAAAAGCCCCACAAAAAGAAGTCTGGAGCGGTCAAATCGGGCGCTCTTGCTGGCCAGTGCAAATCGCCAAATCGGGAGATTAGGCGCCCGGGAAATGCATCCTTCAGCATATCGGTTTTGGCACGTGCAGTGTGTGCCGTTGCACCGTCCTGTTGGAACCACATGATTTCCAATCCCAATTCATCAAGTTGCTGCAAAAAGAACTCGTTGATCATTGCTCTGTAGCGCTCACCATTCACAGTAACCGTTTGGCCCGCGACGTCTTCGAAGAAAAAAGGTCCGATGACTCCTCCAGCGAAAACAGCACACCATACAGTGACTTTGAGCGGGTGTAATGGCTCTTCGTGGGTTACACGCATTACATTTACATTTTCAGTGCCCCAGAAGCGTAAATTTTGCTTATTTACGTACCCGCTAAGATGGAAATGGGCCTCATCACCCATGATTATTTTTGATGAAAAATCATCTTCCTCTTGGTGGTGATTAAGGATGGCGTTCTGGAGCAGTGTAGCGTAACATTGTTTATTAACGTGTATTTCGCATGTGTTTACTACACAAATGTCAAAACAGAACTGACATTAGGGGCCAATCGCAAAATTTATAGCATTTTCTGATAGGAGGATTACTTTTGCGCCACCTTGTATATAGATTGTATTGAATGTTCATTTATGGATAGGACATTCATTCTATATGACTAGATCACATAATATTTTCGACATGATTTCGTACTTCTTTTGGAAAGTACGTTATACCTTTAGTGTAGACGCTACATGCATATTTCCTTTGGAACATTTTTTTAACCTTTTGACATTTCATCCCGATTTTTTTTCAAAATCCTTATGTGATGGGAAAATTTGGATGCCAGATTTGTGATAAGGACCATCAAGTTAATTTAAAGCAGTTGTCAGTTGTGTATTCGTCTTGTAAATAAGTCATATTTTGATTTACGCAATTTTATGAAGCCCGTTTTTCGGACCAAAATTTTATTCCAAAGTTGGGGACTTAAAGCTGTTTTATGAATCCAAATAAAAATTAACTGAATAATATTTTCTTTCTTGTGTTTACCATGTAATGTAGTTTTGTAATTTTTGTAATTCACCACCTCATCCTAATTCATGATGGTATCCACTGATTTGAATAATGGACCTGATATTTCTTTTTTTTTATCTCCGATCTTTAGGACAGTATTGCTCGCTCGCTAATTCAAAAATGATTTTTGTACTGTTTTCTATAATTGGGAAGTCTTTCTTTTAATTAAGTGAAACGACAAAAAACATTTGTTAGAGTTATCAATCCTGCATTCCTGTGGACTGGAATTGTACCAAAGCTCCGCCAAACAAATCTTGATTTCCTCGTGGATCTTTCATTGTTCTATTCAATGCTTCTAATGATTTTTTGTTACCCTGCAAACATTTTCTGAGTGCCTCAAAAAAATGACTCTAAAAAGAGTATTTCTCGTGCGAGTTTTATGAGTACGCAATAAAAAGACTCATAAAGGAGTCTTTGATATGATTCTAAAATTGTTGCTCAGAAATAAGACTAAAAAAATAGTATTTTTTATCCGTGCTTTATGAGTACGCAATAAAAAGACTCATAAAGAAGTCTTTTATATGATTGTAAAATGACTGTAAAATTTTTCTACTATTACTTTTTATTTGAAATGTTTAAAAAAAGATACTGTTGTCATTTTTTTATTTTTCAACTATCAAATATTTTAAAAAAATTTCATAATTACTTCTATGAGTTCTGAAAGAGTCCTCAGTATGAGTCTTGATAGATTCCATTCCATGATTCTTAAATATGACTATCAAAAGTGTCTTAATTTTGAGTACAAAAGACATTTATATGAGTTCTAAAAAAGTATTTATTAAAAGTCTTTATTATGAATCTTAAAAAAGTATTTAAAATGAGTCTTAAAACAGTCTTAATTTTGAGTCCAAAAACACTAATTTATATGAGTTATAAAAGAGTCTTTATTATGAGTCTTAAAAGAGTCTAAATTTTGAGTCTTAACCCTCAAACAGCTGACTGTTTACTTACTCCTATTTCGGCGGACTGGTTTACATTTGTAAACCCATATATAATTCTCATTCGCAGCCTGCGCAGAGCGTTATGCGGAACACACGTTCAATCCATTGCAACGCGACAACAGCTGCACGTTTACCGTTATTCGCAGCGTTGCCAGATTTTTTTACAATAACATTAAAATTAACGTAAAAAAATTAAAAAAAAACCAAGAAAAAATTAAATGTATTCTTTCAAATCTGAAATATTAAAAAACTGTTATTTACACTACAAGTCATTTCAAAAAACTTGATTACTTGATTATGCGCAACATTGTTATTTCCCCTGCAAGAAGACGCTGCACGCTTACCGTTATGCGCAACACACATTCTATTCATCGCAAAGCAACAACTGCTGCACGTTAACCGTCATGCGCAAAATTGAACAATTGTTTCCGTTTAGAGACCGAGTATCTTTCAAGCAGTACATTCCATCGAAGCCTTCAAAATATGGAATAAAAATTTGGTGGGCTGCCAATGCTGCCACTCATTATCCACAAAGAAGCGACATATATTTACTATGGCCGTCAGCCTGGTCAGCCATTGGCCAGTAATATTGGCACTAATACATTGCAAGGACTCGTCAAACCATATTGGAGCTCTGGACTAAACATCACAATGGATAATTTTTTTACTGGATTAGATTTGACTCATCAGTGTGGGCAAAAAGTTGAGTCTCGTCGGCACAATGCGCAAGAACAAACGCTGTATTCCCCAAGAAATGTATTGGACTAGTGATAGAAAAGTGGGCGAATCTGTGTTCACCAAGAAGTCACATTGGTCTCTTACTGTCCAAGGAAATAATTATGGAATATAACCATACAAAAGCTGGCGTGGATACCATGGACCAAATGCTTGGCAATTATACGTGCAAGCGGAAAACGCGTCGGTGGCCATTAACTATTTTTTTCAACATGGTGGATTTGTCGGCATTGGTCGACATACGTGCATCATCAACATCAGGCGTCGAGCACAGATTAGCCACGTCAATCGTTGGCCTCATGTTCGAAATGCGATGCTGGACATCCTGGGCACCACGAGTCTTCCATGGGATCAGCCACCGCAACAATTACAAGCGAATGCAGGAAAAGGTATCAAAGGAAAGTGTGTGTTTTCCGAAATAGAGACAAGACAACGCGTAATCCGAAAAATTTGCTCTATTTGCGCCAAGAAGGTGTTTGATACGCACTGTGTCACGATTACAAAGTGCCCGAAATGCAAATACATTTTTAAAACTTTCCTCTTATAATTATTTATAATAAATCTAATATAATAATATAATTTATTCGAATTTCAAGTAAAATATGAATTAAAAAAATAAAAAAAAAACAATGAGTTTTTGCTATTTTATCGTATCTACTTACATATATTATACATATGTTTACAAATGTAAACCAGTCAGCCGTTTAGCAGGTAGTCTTGAAAAACAGACAATAAAAGGTAAAAAAAATTTTTTTCACACTTATATCTTCTTTTATTCAATTTAGAATTGAATTTGTAGTTCTCTTATGAAGTTTCAAGAAATTTGAACAGTTTAAATATAAAAAAAAAATGCTTCAAAGTCAGAAAGTTTACATTTGTAAACTGTCAGCTGTTTGAGGGTTAAATGAAGCATAAAGCAGTCATTATTATTAATCATATTTTGAGGCCCGAAACCTACGAAAATGTACTCATAAAAGCGTCTTTTTTTGAGCGCATTATGACGATAAAAGCTCATTTATATGAGTCTTAAAAGACTCTTTTAGGAGTCATAATGTTTAATGGGTAGCCATTCATCCCAAAAGGATATAGATTTTTTTTTAATTAATTTCTCTGTCGTTTTTTTTTTTAAATGTTTTTGAATGTTTTTTAAATTTTGTACCTGTTACCTTCGTACCGTCATGAAAATTACAATGGACGAAATTGACAAAGCGTCCCAGAAAAAATTATGACTCTTAAAAGAATCTTTTCACTCATATAAATGAGCGTTTATCGTTATAATGCGCTCAAAAAAGACTTTTTTATGAGTACATTTTTGTAGGGTGTGGGCCTCAAAATATTATTCATAATAATGACTGTTTTATGCCTCATTTAATACTCAAAATTAAGACTCTTTTAAGACTCATATATAATACTCTTTTAAGACTCATTTTAAATACTCTTTTAAGACTCATAATAATGACTCTTTTAGAACTCATATAAATTAGTCTTTTTGGACACAAAATTAAGACACCTTTAAAACTCATTTTAAATACTCTTTTAAGACTCATAATAAGGACTCTTTAAAGACTCATAATAAAAACTCTTTTATAACTCATATAAATGGGTCTTTTTGGACTCAAAATTAAGACTATTTTAAGACTCATTTTAAATACTTTTTTAAGATTTATAATAAAGACTTTAAATAAATACTTTTTAGAACTCATATATGTAAATGTCTTTTGGACTCAAAATTAAGATACTTTTGATAGTCATATTTAAGAATCATGGAATAGAATTTTATCGACTCATACTGAGAATTCTTTCAGAACTCATAGAAGTAATTATGATCCCTTTAGACAGAAGATTAAGATTTTAAGATTAAAATTTATTTAAAATATTTGATAGCTGAAAAATCAAAAAAAAAACATTTCAAATAAAAAGCATTACTTTAAACATTTCAAATAAAAAGTATTAGTAGAAAAATTTAAAGTCGTTTTACAATCATATAAAAGACTTCTGTATGAGTCTTTTTATTGCGTTCTCATAAAACACGCATAAAAAATACTATTTTTTGAGTCTTATTTTTGAGCAATCATTTTGGAATCATATCAAAGACTATTTTATGAGTCTTTTTTTGCGTACTCATAAAACACGCATAGAAATACTCTTTTTAGAGTCAGTTCTTTAAGGTACTCAGAAAATGTTTGCAGGGATGTATTAGAAATGTGAGCGCGGATAAAAACGGACGTGTTTTTTTGCTTGTTGGGAAAAACTGAGCTATTTAGTGATAAATATAACAAGTAATTTGATGTACTTACTATTAAATAAATTAACAAAGAATACTAAATGTCAAATAAATAAAATTTAAAACAATTGAAAACTAAGATTTCATCTAACACATATGGATGAAAAAAATTTAGGTGGCAATCGAATGGTAAGAAAATGGCATAATTTTGAAATTCTAATAACGGATTCAGATTCAGTGACCCAATTTTACCCACAGTTCACCCCCAACACCAAATTCGTAAAAAAAAAGAATTTTAGATGGCAACTTTATGGAAAAAAATTACGTTACTTTTAAATTCTGACGACAAATTCAGATTCAGCGATTCATATTTAGCTTATGTTCACCCAGCACCGAATTTGTAAAAATTTAAAAATTTAGGTGGCAACCCTTCGGTAAAAAAAGACATCATTTTTTAAATTATGACAACGGATTCGGATTCGGATTCAGTGACCCATTTTTACCTAAAGTTCGCACATCGAATTCGTAAAAATAAAAAGAATTTAGGTGGCAACCCAATTTTTTTTTCTTAGCCTATAATCTTCGCATCATAATGATCTACATTTAAAAAAAAAGTCAACTAAATTGGTTGAAAATAACGGGCAGCAGAGGGAAACAGACGCTTTTTCTACTTTGTTTTATATAATAAATTCTAATTCTTTTTGCGATAGATCCATACACCTTCAGTATTTAAGTAATTTTTTTCTTTAATATTGAATTATACATACTTTCAATAACAATTAAACATTTTATAAAAAAATTTTCAAATTTATAATAAAGGGTTATGTATTTCGGTTTCGGAAAGTGCAGCCCTGGCATTTGGCAGCTTGTACTTAAAAGTGCCTCCAAAAAATAACACACAAATAAAATAAGCCCCCCAACGAAAATTAATTAAACCCCGAAATTTGGGGTTGGGGGTGACCCATTTACTTTTGAATTTTTCCTGAAAAAACTATGCAATCGATTTATTTTAACAAAGTATCATTCAAAAGGGAATGAATGTGGTTTTCAGAAAGTATTTAATTTTCAAGGATAGATTTTTCCTTTAATATACCAGACCACCCAAAGTCGAAAAATATTTCCTTTACTCCCCCTTTTTCTTACTGCAAAATTCTGGGGGAAGGAGGAGCTACAGATACAAAATTTTTGGATAATTTGCGAGCAACCTTCCACTTTTTAACAAAAAATAACAAAAACAGATAGTCTACTCCAACTATCCACGCGTACCAAACCTGATGAGACCTTTATGTCCCAATGGTCGTCAACGGTAAAAACTATAACATATTAAATTTTGTTGAAGAGTTGATTTATTTGATATAAAAATAAATTTGTTTGTATTTTTTATAAATGTTTGGAGCAAACAATACGTCCTAACGTCCCGTTTCACTTTTGCAGAAATAATGATGGGACAGAGTGAAATGATCATCTTTGCAGATATAATTATATCAAGTTTGAATCGCTTAGGTTCCTGTCTTACAACTTCACAAGGTGGTCTTTTGCGGTTAGTGAACGAAGCTATCATTTGAGTAGCCAGTTGCCCGTGGACTTCCAATGCAGATAAAGAAAATGGTTTAGTATTCGACATAGAGATTTAACCTATTTTGTAAATACCTTGAACCAATAGCCATAAAGAGGTTAGGGTACTCCTATTGGTTAGATTATTTTTTTAGCTTTCAATGGATGCCAAACATTACTCGGTAGCAAATAAAGAAGGACAGATAGTCGATTTTTTGAAATTTTTTTTTTTTTGCAAAATTTTGAACCAGTTTGGGAATAACTCATAAGCCAATAGTCATATAAAGGCCAAAGTACCACCAAAGTGCAAAGATTATGTTTTGAACTTTCATTAGTTAACTTTCAAAATAGGTTAAAAACAAAGAATTCTCATGAAGTAAAGCAAAAATTCGATCCCGAACTTTCCGTTCGCGTACTGTCAACTAGAAAAAATACTAGCCTGCATTTTTACTACATACAGGTCCAATGATTTTTCATACCTTTTTATGTAAAAAAAAATGTTCGTGGCACTTTTTAGTAATTTGGGGCACGCTGAACACGAATCCAGTGTTGGATTCGCGAATATACCAGGAGCGAGTTCAGGAGCGATCGCCAAAGGGTCATGGCCGAGCTAGTGCCCGAGTTGTGCCCAAAAATCGTTGAGGATTACCTTAAAAGGATTGAGTCCTGAGATAACTCCCGTGAAGGGCGTTTGAATTATATTATATTCCACGTAGAATGGCAAAGTCCAGAAATAACGAAATTAAAACTTTATAGAAATTCGTATATTTTTAACTTTTTTTAAACTTTATTTCCCGAAGGAGAATATGGATAACCCGTTGCGAATATATGCTGCAACACTATCATAGTCGAAACTCATATGGCCCACTCCATATTTGAAAATAGCGACTTAAAAACACTTGAGATTCAGTTTTAAGAAAATTGAAAGAGAACGGGAGAATATTCTATGAGAACAGTGAACCCTGAAAATGTATAGAAAACCTTTTCTCTTGTCACTATCGTATTTTTGGAAAAAATTCACGGTAAAAGGACCAAGGAAATACTAAAAATTCCCCTTGATTTAGCAGCAAATCCTATTCATCTGGCAACACTGTCTACAAAGCAATAAACGAAGGTGCACTCTCAAATAGAAAAATACATCCACTAATACTCACTAACTCACACAAGCTCTCACAAACACTTTTGCTGTGGATTTATTGAAATTGTTAACGATTGCTTTTCAATTGCAAACAATCGCACACTTACACAAATGCTGCTTATGTATAAGCTTGTATAGTTTATTGCAGATATATTTATACATATATATGAAGGAAAGTACACTTATGCACTGCCATAGAGACATGCAAGTAATTTGAAGTTTCGAAAAGCACTCATAAACGAGCTTAATTATATAACGGAAATGCATTCGCATAAATGTAGCTTACAACGAACTGCTCCACTGCAACTACAGACAAATAGTCACAACAACAACAACAACACCAACAACAACAACAACAACAACAACAACAACAAAACTACAAAACGACGTTAGCAATAATTGTAAAGCAACAAAAACAACCACAACACCAACACCAACATTAGCAACAAGACAACAAAACCAGCCCATCCAGCAACAACAAATTTCATAATTTCCACATTGCATTCGGCATTCTGTAATTTCAATTTTGTATATGTTTATGCATAAGTGTGTGTCTGTGTGTACATTGCAGTAGTTATTCCAATTCTAACAACAATAGCAACAGCAATCATAACATCAGCAACTTCTGCAGTGCATCCTATTCCTGCCTCAATTCTAACTTCACTTCACTTGAATGAAAATTTAATTATATTCCATCAAGTGGCTCAAAGTGCTTGTCAGAGTGTGCTTGCCAGAGTTGGTTGCCTTTACTACTGCATCGATCTTCGATATATCCTTGTTTTGGCTTATTAACATCCTTGTTAGTTGAGTATGTCTGGAAATTTTATAAATCAACAAAAATAATTGTATTTTAATGAATGCTATTTTAATGGCAGCTATAATTGTACCTTCTAAATATTGAAGTCATTTATTCAATCAATCACATTGTTTGATTGATGGCACTACACGGCATCAACAATAGTTCTCCTCAATGCCTCTTCAAATTATTTTGGTTACAAAATAATCAATGCTAGAGTATGTTTTTGAAATGAATTTTTGAAAAAACCACAAAATTCCAAAGAATTATCGATATCTATTTATCAATATAGAAAGGGTATTTTCAAAATATATTATGAGGTTTTTTGAAAAGCAAAGAACTTCAATTGAAATATAATACGTTGAACATCAACAATCAATCATGACATGAATAATTTGCACATGGAAAGCGACATCATGCCAATTAGTTCGGAGAATCATTCTACCACAATTAATTCTGCGAATAAATTCCAGTGAATATTTTTCATAATTAGAAATCTGACATTGATACTCAATTCCGTAAAACGTGAACTATACTTAGAAATTTATCTGAACTATAAAATGTCAAATGGCAGTGGGACAGTATTTGTAGGAGTTCACAAATGATTAAAAAAAATCAATTATAACTACGAGAATGAACAAAACAAAGGGAACTAACACGTGAACATTTTTGTGCGATAATTTTTTGCAACTTTCGACGTGAGTTATCTCAACAAAAGTGCATCGATGAACTCAATTCGACTTTTGGTGATGAAGCACCATCAAAAACCTCTGTATAACGGTAGTACACAAAATTCAAATGCGACCGTATTTCGCTCACTGACGATTTTCGAAAATGATTGATTGTCATGTGATAATGATTGATTGTCATGTGATATACCATGAGATTAAGGCAGGACTGTGCATTACTTTCACCATCATGCATAGCATTTCACACAAATATATAGTTCTGAAAAAGATTTGTTTACGTTGGATTTCACGTAATTTGACAATCGCTCAAAAAAAGGTTCTATCGATTGGAGTAAAAAAACGTTCAGGAAATACAATCGCGGTGCTTTAAAAGACGTTTATAAAATCGTGACAAGTGACGAATTATGGATCTATGAGCCTGAAAGTAACCAACAGTCTATTGAATGGATCTTTCAAGATGAACCAAAGCCAACAAAAGTTATCCGAGCTCGAAGCACTGCGAAGCAAATAGTTGCCTGTTTCTTCAAAAAAACTGGTTATGTGGCCACGATACAACTTGAGACACGTTAAACGGTCACTTAGAAAAGGTACACAAACATTTCTTTGCCAGAAGTGTTCCGTGAAATAACGAATCAATCTTCAGTAAGACAATTTTGAGCACTTATAACATCGAATTAATGGGTACAGCCCTGATTTAGCACCCAATGACTTATTTTTGTTCTACGCTCATCAAGGATAAACTGCGTGGACAACGATTTTAGTCGCAAAAAAAAGCTGTTGATCCGTTCAAAATGTATGTTTTGGAGGTGTTTCAAGCGGAATGGGAAAAATATTATGAGAAATTGTTCGAACGCATACAAAAATGTATTGGTCAGGAGAATTGCCATTCTTTATTTCATAAAAATCGGTTTATCCATTATATTCCAAATTTAGAGTTATCTTACATAAATATGAGGTTGTGCTGTTTTCCTTTTTTTTTTACGAGTTGAACCAAGGATTTCATGTGGAATACCTATTCAGTCAAGTCTGCCTTGGTTCGAAAATGGAGCGATAGATTAGTGGAAAGGAAGAGGCAATGAAGTGAAACATGTGTAGGATGTTTCGAAGTGTGGTGGAAAGCCAAAGAAACTTTTGAATTTTCATCAGAGGCAAGTATTATGCCTTTACCTCAATCAATTCAAGTTATAAGGCAATCTCATCCATAAACTTCTCTACCATCAACTACATACAACTTCAAGTCGTAAATATTGAAAAATTTTCAATTTCAGTTAATTAGAAATGAGAAAAGAAAATTGCTAATGCGAAAGGTTAAAGCGCATGACCATGGCCTGGCCAGAATTCGAACCCGGGACCTCTGGAGTGGCAATCGAGCACTCTACCTGCTAGACTACCGAGGCCGCCTTTTGTTAACATTTAGTATTAAGATTCTCCTGACTCAAGATTAAAAAATAGGCTATCAGAAGTTTCAAAAACTTTCGATAGAGGGCGCTTCAAGTAATCTAATATATATTACTCGATGACGCCTGATCGACTGGACCGATTTTAACGAAATTTGGTATAAAAAACGAAACCAAATGAAGCTGAATCAAAGACTAACGAACAAACCCGGAGATGAAAGAAGTCATGTCGAAGGCACAAACGAAGATAAACCGAAAGCTAAATACCAAAAACGAAGCCAATCTTGACCGAAAATTAAATTCGCTGTAACTTTTTTTCCAACGAATGAAATCAAAAAGTTTCTTCACAAAAGTTTAATGATTTTTTACGAACTTTTATTTTCTTAAAAATAAAAATTTATTTTTTTAAAAATAAAAGTTAAAGTTTTGGTGGTACTGACGAAATAACACGAAAAGTGTAAATATCTAGTCAAAGATGGAATCGGAGGTAAAAATGTTGTTAAGATTAATTGTTGTCCTTATTGAGTATTTTTTTTACAACGGTTAAAAACTAATGAAGTTGTACAAAAAACCAATTCGGGTAGATTTTTGGACCACCTAAAAAAATTTGTATGCTTCTAAAACCCCATTAACATAATCTTTCAAATGAAGGGTGGCTTTTTGAAATTTTTTTTTTGGTGACCCACCTTAATATACAGCCTTTTAATCCCTAATATACAGCTACTCCTAATTTTTAATAATATTTGAACACTTTCTCTTGTAATTTCCAGAACCAACTTTATTGTTTTTGAAATAATTTTAACTGCGGTTGCCCTCTTTGAAAAGTACTTCCTCATACAGTGGTGCCCTGCATAGTCTCATTGCGCGTGCTTTTTCGCGGAGATTTAGACTCCACTTTTCTTGGTCCTGTGGTTTCATTCATATCGGAGCTACTTAAGTTAAATGTTTCTTTGAGGTCATCGATTGTTTTAAAGGATGGGGGCTTAGGTGTCCCAAATAACTAAACCCACAGAAAGCCCACAGAATAAGAAATGCCATTGACTGTGTTGTAAATCCCACAACTTTAAGCAAGTCCTTCTTCTGTTGGGGAGATCATAAACTGATTAAAACTGATGCAGGGGTCTCGCATTTATTGTGAGATTTTTTTTTGCGAATTTTTCTCTTCCAATCTGAACACATCTATGATAAACAACAACAACTTTAAAACTTAATGAAATATTCTGTGCAGTTCACCTTTTTCCAACTATTAATAGCTTTTTGTAGAGGTCCTTCACTATTCAGATTGTTGACGATTCAGCCCATAAAGACTCCGAGTTGATTCGATCTCCTTTGACGAACTTTTTGGTTTCCATGAATTAAAAAAAAAAAATCTGGGACTCGTCTTTTCGTATAAAATTACATTTTTTTTTTTTAAACTGTTTATATTTAAATTTAAAGAAATGCTCAAATTTTTAAATTAAATCTCTGTTGCTAACTCCGAAAGCTGCCTTATAAGTCTTAACACTTATTTGGCAACACTTTGCCAAATGAATTTTGACAGTTAAATTCGAAAATTTTTGCTTAAACTAGAATTATACTCTAAAAACTGATCGTTAAATCACTACAATAAATGTTCCGCAATTTTACGCATTTATTTGCGTTTAATAAAAAAATTTCACCCCACGCAGCGTGCTCTTTTAATTCAATCAAAAATTACGCATTTTTTGTTTATTACTCTCTTTTTCTCGTTTTGACGTAGACTATGTCATTCTCGGAGGTAAGTAGGGTGGTTGATAGTGATCAGGTGTCGGTATTTATATAACTTTTTGAGCCTTTGGTGGGCCTAAAGTACTGATCGTTGATGTTAGCACTTATTGGTCTGCTTGATCCTCAATGCGACAAAAATTCATGTTAGAACTCTCTAACTTATACAAAATTTTACACAATTACATGAAATATAAAGCCAACATTTGATGTTTTTGTTTGTTTAAACTAGCTACCTATTTATCGACAGTTTCCGGTTTTATCGACAAAACCATAAAATTTGTATGGGAGCCCCCCTAAGGAGTGGTCGGAGGGAATAGGTGTTAAAGGCAAAAATGTTCCTTTTGCAAAAGTAATGGGGGTCGGTCATACATATTAACCCTTTCCGGCACTCTTTTAAAGGGTCAAATGCTCAGGTGTATGGAATAAATAAACAAAAACCATAAAATTTGTATGGGAGCCCCCCTAAGGAGTGGTCGGAGGGAAAAGGTGTCAAAGGCAAAAATTTTGCTTTTACGAAAGTAATGGGGGTCAGTTATATATATTAACCCTCTCCCGCACTCTCTTGAAGGTCATATGCTCAGGTGTATGGAATAAATATACAAAAACCATAAAATTTGTATGGGAGCCCCCCTAAGGAGTGGTCGGAGGGAAAAGGTGTCAAAGGCAAAAATGTTGCTTTTACGAAAGTAATGGGGGTCGGTCATATGTATTAACCCTCTCCGGCACTCTCTTGAAGGTCATATGCTCAGGTGTATGGAATAAATAAACAAAAACCATAAAATTTGTATGGGAGCCTAAGGAGTGGTCGGAGGGAATAGGTGTCAAAGATAAAAATATTCCTTTTGCAAAAGTAATGGGGGTCGGTGATACATATTAATCCTTTCCGGCACAAAAACCATAAAATTTGTATGGGAGCCCCCCTAAGGAGTGGTCGGAGGGAATAGGTGTCATAGGCAAAAATATTCCTTTTGCAAAAGCAATGGGAGTCGGTCACACCTACGAACCCTTTCCGGCACTCCCTTAAAGGTCATATGCTCAGATGTATGGAATAAATATACAAAAACCATAATATTTGTAAGGGAGCGCCCCTAAGGACTGGTCGGAGGGAATAGGTGTCAAAGGCAAAAATGTTCCTTTTGCAAAAGTAATGAAGGTCGGTCATACATATTAACCCTCTCCGGCACTCTTTTAAAGGTCATATGCTCAGGTGTATGGAATAAATATTTTGCTAAAAAGTTTTTAAAAAAGATGTCATCAAAAGCGAATTGACTAATGCTACGTCTTGTGTTACGACATAGTCGAAACTACTGTATCTCTTTTTAGCTTGTTTTCGCTCATAAAATAATCTTAGAGAGAGAAATATTCTTAATAAACGCTCTTTTAGCGAAACCTTACGACAATAAATGTAGGCAATCAGTTGCCAGCAATTATTGGGTGAATTCAGTTGCATTAGTGTGTTTCATAATCAACTTCTTTGCTTACCGTGTCATTAACATTTTCTGGGATTTCAAGTAATGCGATAACATCTGCAGGTAATGAGGTTAGAAAACCAATTGGAAGAAATGCGTGTTCAATAACATCCGCTCCATGAATAAGGATCTTGTGATACCATATATTATACCATATAGCTTCCAATATAACTTGGCAGTTTTTCTTTTTTGCAATAATGACAAAATTTTTAGAAATTAATTTTAAAGCCTTTTTTTCCTCTTTTTTTTCTACAATAGTAGGGACAAGAGAGCTAATTTGGGCCATTATATTATCTCGAAGTTCCTAAGATATTTGGTTTGTTTCTTTTTGGAGTATAGTTTTTATAGGTCTGTAATACCGAGTAGATACAGGACTTGGGTTACTCCAAACAAGGGCACCATTATCTTTAAAATTAAGTCGAAATGGCACAACAGTAGCAAAGATCATATCGGAATCACGTGTATTTGAATTTGTAAGTTTTTTTTTATAAAAACTGTGACCGGAACTACCATCAGAACCACATATCAAACTAATTTCTAGATCGTTGTCAATATTTAATGAAACAGCTTCCATTGGTTGTGAACTTACAATCCATTTTACTGTGTAATCCAACAGAGACTGCAATGTACTAAACTTCCGCAAACCTTTCGCTCACTGTTATATCGTTGGGGTAGCATTCTTTTTTGGCCTCTAAGACTGAGTAATATGGTGGATATATACGACCGTAACGACTATTAGCCTGTTTTCTTATCAATTGGCAACCATTTTTTGTTAATTTGGCATAGAGACACAATGATAATGCCTCTTCTCCTAAATTACTCCTTAGGTTCATGGGGCCCGAATCGATAATTTTCTTTATCTTAGTTGGTCTACCAAGAGATCCATAGAATGTATCTTTAAAAAGATTTGCGAATCAGCTTGGCTTCATTTCTATCTCGCTTGTTCACACAGTTTTCAGTTTTCAACGAAAGGTTAAACAAGTGCACTGGAAAAATAGGTCATTTCTTTCAAAAAGGCAAAAAAAAAAGCAGACGTAATTTTATAAACCTTTAGTTAGTAAATAAATTTATTTAAAACAGAATGGTTTGTGCTGTTACCGGCTGTTGCCAGACTTTAAAACTTCACCAAACTGTGAATATAATTTTTTTTTAATAATAATTTTTTTGTTCGTTTTTTAAACAATTTTTAAAAAAATCTCAGTGCATTTTACATTTTTTTAAACTCTATTTAAATATGTTATTTATTTATATTTTTTCAAAGAGAGTCATATTTTTATTTGAGTATCTAACATTAATCTGTTAAAAACCATATATTTAACAGTAACACCATAAATTCACTTAAACAGCATTCAACTTCCTTTCACTTCATAACCTCCACTTTCACGGCTGATATATACTTTGTTTTTATTTGGATTGAAAAAAGAATTTGGTAAAATAGACTCCAATGAATATGCAATAAAGTCATGTTAAAATTTTCGATTTTGAAGCAACGAATTTTTTTTTACTTTTGTCCAGCTAAATATTCATTTTAAACCTCTATGCCACGCCTCCTTATGGTGTTATCAACGAATTGACAAAGTCAATATACCCTTCATGCCGGACGGATCTGGGTATTAAGATAACTTTAACCTGGGATTAACCTTTTATACTGACAACCCCAGAAGAACACAAAACAGACTCGTATCATATCCCGCTTACAGTTCTGCATTACAATAGCATCTATTAGATTTTTTTAACAGCGGTTGGTTTGCTGCACTGCTCAGTGATCATTCAGACTTAGGAATTAAGTAATAAGCAAACAATTGCTCAGTATTTTAAACACAAGAAATCAAAAAGCGGCAAAAAAAATTGATTTCACTATCTTTGAGGCACCTTCGAAGTGGTGTTCCAACAAGAAAAACCATGAAAAATCAGCTAAGAAAGCAGCGTGTGGAATACATACATACATACTATATAACGCACATGCCAGACTCACAAATACACGAAAATATTGCAAACATACAACTATGCATGCAAACAGTCGCACATTTACAGTTATGCCAGGTGAAATTTATGTTTATTGCGACATTTCACAGGAGAAAGCGAAATAAAATGTGGCAACATTTTATGCAAATGTACAAGAGACAAAAACAATAACAACAACAACAACAGCAAAGTTTGCAATATGTATTTTGCGGTTAAGGTTAAGCCACAAGCTCTGGTAGACATCTAGGAGCTAAAGGTTACCCTCACATACTGCTGTTTCATCGTCATCAGCAATGTTGGCAGCATCTTCATAGAGGCTGCCATGGTTTCATTTTTGCTTCAGGTTTCCTTGGCTGCCAAGTGATTGAAAAGTTTTCGCTTTTTCCCCACACGTTGAAAACGTAGCTTCTAGTACGTAGTAGCAAGTAACAACTCATGCACTATGTGGCAATGGGTGACTTGTAGCTCCCCGGCACGTTACGTTTGGTAAATAAATGTCAAAATACTCGCTTCAATTTTGACAGTTTTGCGTGGTTGTGGGTTTGTTTTTTGAGCAAGTTTATTATTTATATACATATATATGTATATATATGTATAAAATATGTATGTATGTATATATTTTTGTCTTATTTTTTAATCATTATAAAAGCCTGCTGTGAGTAGAGAAAAACCTTGAGAAAGTTTAGAAAATTATAAAAGTTTCAGAATTTTTAAATTTCGTTCAAATAACTAAAGATACAAAAATATGTGAAATTCGAATTTCACGAACTTTTTCGTGAACTACATAGTTACATACTCATTTCACACAAACCATGAGAGTAAAGCAGGTTTGACATTTATAAAGCTTACAAAATAAATGCATTCGCCAGTGCAATTTGTCAAAAGCTTTGCTACGCATTCCCGTTACGATACGAAAACCAATACTAAAGCCAAGGTTACGTGGGGAATACTCGTATATTGACAAATGCTAGATACAATGTGTGTGTGGCATACGTGCATGATATATGCTGTAGCATTAGGGCTCAGCACAAAAACACCAACAACAACAACAGCAACAACAACAACAACAATAGAAATAAAACCGAAAATTAAGTCCCAACCGTATGTCTAGCCCAAAACGAACATGTTAACTAAGTGGCTATTATTTGAGGGGTGTGCCGCACAGAGTTCATGTTTGAATTTTCAATGAAAAATATGTGGCCTCTGTTGTTGTTCCTTTTGCTGTTGCTGTTGTACAACAAATGCAAGTTATATTCAAATTCCATTCAAAGTCGACTAGTGAGCAGCACAACAAAAACAACAAATGCGTATTACAATAATAACAACAACAACATCGGTTTTAGCAACTTAAATAAAGGGCTCAAAAATATGCCCAGTAAATTGGTTAAGGGTAAAAAATGTTTGCTTTGCCCTTGCTGTTGGCTGTTTAAGCTTGTAAGCCCAAAACTGAGCTTTATGGGGTGGCAATTGATTTGACATTTTTAGGTCAAAGTATTTTGTATGAACACCGTCGGCAAGAGTTTGTGTGACGCATACACCAGGTTGTGTGTATTTTCAAAAATCTGAACTCAGCTAATTAAGGTTACGAAATAACCTTAAATTAGGCATTTTTAGCTATGAATAGCATCTAACGCACACACACGGTAGAAGGTGCAATTCATTTATTTTCAAACCGAACAGCGAATATTCCCCCAGGTGAGGTTTCGCCATTAATTGTTAGGTTCAAATTCAATTAGTTTCAGTCAAGCTGTTTGCGTGAATTTCTTCATTGGGGGTGTGATGGTTTTAGCTGTGCGAGCAGGTGTGAGTTGTTGCAGGAAGGGGGGAGGGGGGCGAAATTTTATTGTGTTCAGATATTTAAAGGCTTTTGTTTAAATTCAATTACAATGACAGTTGAAATTACTTCGATAACAATGATGTGTATAAAAACAATAACATTAACAATAACAATGACAATGACAATGACAGTTTAAATATAACTGAATCCCATTACAATTGTTTTTGTTTCACAAGACAGAAGAACTCAGAGAGCAAAACAATTATAATAATAATGTGTAAATAATGAAAAAATATCCTCCTTTTCTAAAGGTCAACTCAACTTCTTATAAAGGCATGTTTCATTCAGAGGTAAGGTAATGTGGGGTTAGTTCGGACATGTTTTGGTGTTTGCCGATAGATGCGTTAGAATAAATAATTCCCGAATTTTGTTTTTTTTTTAACGTGGCATCGTAACGTTTTACTGCGCAGATTTCCAAAAAAGTTAAGAAAGGAATTATTTTTTTAAAGTGCATCATCGTTGAATGGAATTAATACTCGCTGAGTATAGGTGATATGACAAAAATAATGGTACGACAGTTAAGGTTAATTCTTTGTCTTTATGACAAAAATAAAAAACTAAATTACGAACGCGAATTGCTGCTTAAGGAACGCAACTGAAAATTTGTTACATGGAATTATACCACGCTATATGGAATTATAACACGTAAAGGCTGGTGCCTAGCCCTACCGACAAAAATAGATGACAAATACATGATATCATAAAAAAAGCCGCTCCAAGATTGAAAATACATCAATCATGCAACGGCGTTGCATGAAATTATTACTCAGTGAGTATATGCGGCAAGGTCAATGTCAAATATACAAAAATTAAGGATTTGTATTAAGCCTTTCGATAAAAATAAAAAAATATCGCGGAGACAGAAGCTTATGCAACAAAAATGCAATATTGTTGCATGTAATTATTACTTGCTAAGTAACAGTGTTACAAAAATTTACTTTTGCGACAGCAAAAGGTTTTTGACCTAATAAAAAAAAAATAATAAAAAAAAAATATGGCAAGAACAACAAAAATCGTTGCATGGAATTATAACTCCGTGGCTATAAAAGTTAAGGTGAATTTTGTGGAACGACAATAAAGATGAGGTTTTCGGCTACATGATAAAAATAAAACAAAAATTATTGGAGCCATGAGGTCTTTCAGAGAACCACTTAAAGATAAATAAATGCAACAGCGTTGCATGAATATATTACATAAGGAAATGTAGATGTACCAAAAAAAAAGCAAAAAACAAGATATATAATAAAAATAGAAATACAAATAAAAAAAAAACAAAAAATAAAAATAAAAAAATAAAAATAAAAATAAAAATAAAAATAAAAATAAAAAAAACAATAACAATAACAATAACAATAACAATAACAATAACAATAACAATAACAATAACAATAACAATAACAATAACAATAACAATAACAATAACAATAACAATAACAATAACAATAACAATAACAATAACAATAACAATAACAATAACAATAACAATAACAATAACAATAACAATAACAATAATAATAACAATAACAATAACAATAACAACAACAATAACAATAACAATAACAATAACAATAACAATAACAATAACAATAACAATAACAATAACAATAACAATAACAATAACAATAACAATAACAATAACAATAACAATAACAATAACAATAACAATAACAATAACAATAACAATAACAATAACAATAACAATAACAATAACAATAACAATAACAATAACAATAACAATAACAATAACAATAACAATAACAATAACAATAACAATAACAATAACAATAACAATAACAATAACAATAACAATAACAATAACAATAACAATAACAATAACAATAACAATAACAATAACAATAACAATAACAATAACAATAACAATAACAATAACAATAACAATAACAATAACAATAACAATAACAATAACAATAACAATAACAATAACAATAACAATAACAATAACAATAACAATAACAATAACAATAACAATAACAATAACAATAACAATAACAATAACAATAACAATAACAATAACAATAACAATAACAATAACAATAACAATAACAATAACAATAACAATAACAATAACAATAACAATAACAATAACAATAACAATAACAATAACAATAACAATAACAATAACAATAACAATAACAATAACAATAACATTAAAAAAAAAATTAAAGTAGAAATAGAAATAGAAATAGAAATAGAAATTGAAAAGGACATGGAAATGGAAATAGAAATAGAAATAGAAATTGAAATAGAAATGGACATGGAAATGGAAATAGAAATAGAAATAGAAATAGAAATAGAAATAGAAATAGAAATGGACATGGAAATGGAAATGGAAATAGAAATAGAAATAGAAATAGAAATAGAAATAGAAATAGAAATAGAAATAGAAATAGAAATAGAAATAGAAATAGAAATAGAAATAGAAATAGAAATAGAAATAGAAATGGAAAAAGAAATAGAAATAGAAATAGAAATAAAATAAAATTAAAATAAATATAAAAGAATAATAAAAATGAAAATAAAATAAAAATAAGGACAAGTATTAGGACTAGAAATTGGATATTGATAAAGACAAAGATTAGAAAAAGTATGAGGACAAGTATTTGAAAAAAGATTTGAACCAAGAATAACATAAGTAGTAGGACAAAGATTTGGGCATCGATTAGAGCATGAAATTGCACAAGGATAAGGACATGGATTCGGAGAAGGATTGGTAAAAACACTAGGACAAGGATTAGGACAAAGACTTATTCACACTTGAAGCCTTATTTAGGGTAAGATTTAAAAAAGAATGAGGACAAGAATTTTGGTAACGAATATAACAAGAATTTTGACACGATATAAACAACATTTAGGACAAAGATTGGAAAAAAAATATGGAACTAGGATAAAGTGGTTCCCATTCCTTAGACCAGGAATTCGAGCTAGAAATTCGAAAGTGGGTTAAAACAACAATTTGGGTAAGGATAATAACAAGGATAAGATAAGAATAATTACTGTCGTAAATAGAAACTCCGCCTGTTCTTAAGAGCAGCCTGTCCAAAGCCAGGATAAAGGAGGATGGTCGCAGGCAACGGGTTCGCCCTATCCTGTGTAAATGTAGAGCGACTACCCAGATCCTGGAGTTGGTCGCCCAATCTGGGGAGTAGGTGGACCGTTGACTTGATCAACGGTAGCGTATGCCTACGAGGGAATAGCAATGATCCTTAAAATTTGTTAGCACGGGGATAGTCGTTACTCTCGACAAACGTACTGTTGCAAGTCCCCACTGATACATTTTGCATGGTCTCTTGGATAGTCTTATAAGTCTTGTTAGGCTTATATGGCTGGTATAAACGACGTAATCAAGAGGTGTCGGATTGGGTACTCCGAGTGTGAAAAGTTTATCTTAGTAGCCTCGGAGTACCAGATTGAAAAGGTGGTAATGAGGAGGTGTCATATTGGGTGCTTTGAGTCACTGGGTGTTCATCTTGGTAGCCTTGAGCACTAGACTTGAGCATGAGGTGTATTGAGGAGGTTTCCCAAGGTGTGATTGATGAGGTGTATCAAAGAGTGTCATATTGAGTACTCCGAGTGTGAAAGGTTATCTGAGTTGCCTCGGAGTACAAGATTGATGAGGTGTATCAAGGTGTGATGATAAGGTGTATCAATGAATGTTGATATGATGTATAGTCAAGAAGTGCTGCAGGTGGCTAAGTGTTCATCCCGGTGGTCTTGAAGTACCAGTATGAAATGAAGCAAATAGTGGCGACCTTGTGTCTCACACAGTCAAATCCGATGTGGTCTACGCTGTAGCACGTCCAAGTAGTGCTGGTTTTTCCTCCACAGTCAAGAGTGGTGAATACAAATCTATAAGTGTTGTGATAAATGCGTGTCGAAGTAAATCCCTTTTGCCCGAGGAGACTATCGCAGGGCTCGTCCTTCGGGGAGTATCGTGCTGGCTGTGGTCGTTCAATGTCACGAACAGGTCTGTGATCGGCGTGGAGTTGCGCTAAACACCCGGGTGGCAATGCCCTACATTGCAAGAGATGTTAGATGGGTCTCGATTTCCACCAACAAATGTGGATGATGACCCAACTTATCATCCATAATTGGTACTGTTACGTTCCAGCATTGGTTGCTATGGATACAGTATATTTATAAATTTAAATATACCCTTAAGTATGGTGTGCGACCGGTGGTGAAACTACTATGACAGGGCAATGGTCGCGCCTGGAGTCATGGAAGTGACGCCTAGGAGAGATATGACGGATGTCGTCTGACGTCGACTGACGTCCTGAAAAATTTATCTTCTAGGCATCAATTCCTTGAACCACGACGCCACTGCCATGGGGCAACGTAGAATTAAGCCGTATGGCAGGTGTCTTCGTTACATAAGATGTAAAATACTTGTATTCTTTCTGTCGTAAATAGAAGACACGTATAAGAACAAGGATGGAGACAAGTTTGGGAACCAAAAATACGGTGTCAGGTCAAAACCTACAAGTGTGTGTTTATTTTTTTGTACATTTGCAGGATGGCTAAATACAAGTTTTGTTTTTTAAATGCAATAAAATAAGCAAAATTAAATTTTTTTTTCCATGTATTATTTCTTTATTAGTAAGAGCAAACATTCCCGTTAATTATGAAATACAACGTGGCTGTCTCGGCTGGCATAGCAGTAGCTCATTCTGTCACTCCAATTTTGGTATGGGATCAATCTTGATATGGACAGTTATCGTGTTGGTTTCATAGATATCATGTCTATACTTTCGAATCAAAGACTTTAAACAAATTTTGACCAAAAATTATAAGATTTAATCTTAAATATCAAAATATTATAAAAACCCACTCACAATTTAAGATAATTTCCATCATTCTTAAGAATTAACTTCAAAAATCCATATTCCATAAAGACATTTTAAACGATTTTTTTCTTTTATTTTGTTTTTATTAGAGTTTCTAGAAGGAATATTTACATTTCTCAGGATGAGTCTGGCAATAAAAATTCTATAATTCAGTATTTCTTTGTGATCGCGCCTATGTGGCAACTCTCTTTTCATATTATTATTTTTGACATTCTGTTATTCGCATCACTTTTTTGTTCTCTTTGTTTTTTCATTTTTGTAGTTTTATGTTAATAAATGTTCGTTGAAGAAAACCATGCGTTTTTTATCTAGCTCCGCATATCGCAACGAAAAGGCCTAATCCTCAACAATAATTCGCATCATTTGGTCCTTCGGTCACGGATAAGCAACCACCAATTGTAATTACTACTTAATCAAGGATTTCATATTATTAACATCAAAAATTGCACGCAAGTTAAATTGCAACAAAATACACGTGTGACTGTGTAAAATGTCTGACGTGAAAGTTCGAGATTCTGCCTTAAAAGCAATTAATCGCTGCTTAGAAGCCAGCAAAAAAGACGTTCTTTCTATGGATTTGGAATTAGTACAAGGCTATCAGCAGCTTCTTGCTGAGCAGTGGGCGCGTTTCTGCCAAGCGCAAGAGAAGGTAGAAATCTCATGCGGCCCTGAAAGTGTAGAGTTTGAAGACGCAACACGTGTTCAAGCTGAAACGATTTTCCTAACTTCAAAATCCAATCTCGATCGAATTGCAAAAGTTTTTGGCGCTTCAACAGTGAGCAATAGAGGCACACCTGGGGGATCACCATGCAGAAGCAATGTGATACAATTGCCCAAGTTGCAGTTGCCTTCATTTTCCGGAGATACCGCTGATTGGATTTCATTTCACGACGCATTTCAGTCGCTGGTACACGCGAACGCAAACTTATCGGACGGATAAAAGCTGCATTACCTGCGCAGCTGTCTTAAAGGTGATGCACTGCATTTGGTAAGTGGTTTAAAAATAAGCGATGCAAATTACAACGAGGCGTGGCACCTTCTCATATCGCGCTACAAAGTCATGCGTATTATAGTAGACAGTCATTTAAAATCAATAGTCACACTAGAAAAGACAACAAAAGACACAGCCGGTGCTATAAAATCTGTTGTGAGTACTATCACACAGCATGTAGCAGGATTACGTGCGCTTGGGCGCCCGATGGAATTTTGTGATGACTTTTTAGTTTATTTAACAGTCTCTAAACTATCGTTTGAAACACGCAAGCAGTGGGAATTATCATTAGTAAGCGATGGTTTGCCATCTTTCGAACATCTGCAAGAATTTTTAGAAACTCGAGCGCGCTCTCTTGAGATGCTGTCCACAGTCCCAGTCGCAAGTTTTGCGCAGAAAAACATAACTAAAACGTCATAAAAATCAACCAATTCGCTTCACGCAGTAGAGCAGAAATCGCCTGTATCAGCTGCAAAGCAGACATTCAAATGTCTACATTGCAATGGTGATCACAAAATATATATATGTCAAAAGTTTTTAAATTTGGATGCAATGCAACGCTTGGCCGCCATAAAGCAAAGCGGTGCATGTGCAAACTGTCTCAGTAAAGGGCATCCTGAAGGTAAGTGCCGCAGTTTTTCTAGATGCCGTAGTTGCCAACAACCGCACCACACGCTTCTTCATGATGCAATCTTGCATCTTGAGTCGCCCGCTTCACCCGCTAATATTGTTAACGCCGCTAACAATGCTACCTCAGCTAGCACCGCCTTACAAAATACTGCTGATTTAAATGCAAATACAGCATCGCTGCATACCGCCTACCCCAGAGAGGAGGCGTCTGCACTAATGGTAAAAGACACCTCACCACAAACCCGATCACAAATATCATCGCTGCGTACCGAAGCTCAAGGTACAATCTTGCTAGCAACAGCTGCTGTATTCATCCAAGATCACGCTGCACGCTGGCAGCCCGCGCGAGCACTTTTTGACAACGGCTCGCATGCTTCTTTCATTACGGAAGCTTGTGCACAACGGCTTCGTTTACCACGCGAGCAATCGCATGTATTGGTTACCGGTATCGGGACATCGCAAGGAGGCAAAGTCAAAGGCGAAGTCACTCTTGTGTTGTCGCCCCGCTCGCTAAGTACTCGCTTTCAAATCAAAACGCTCATTTTGCCAAAAATAACAAGTGAGATGCCTTCTGTTAAAGTGCATACGTCACCTTGGCCACACGTCCAAGACCTAACGCTAGCTGACCCATGTTACGCAACACCTGCCGCAATAGACATATTGATCGGCACGGATGAAATGGACAAATTTCTTTTGTCCGGCCTGCGCAAGGGCCCTCCAGGTAGTCCAATGGCTCTCAACACAACACTAGGCTGGGTGCTTTTAGGCAACGTTGCCGCGCCGCAAGGCTAGATCTCACGAGAGCGGTAAGTTTGTTTTGGGCTTTAGAAGACCCACCCGCAAAAAAGCATCTAACTGAAGAAGAATTGCTTTGTGAAGAAATCTTCGAAAACACACATCAACGTGCTTCTGATGGTCGTTTTATCGTGCGGCTGCCATTTAAAAGCTGCAAAACACTTGGTGAGTCTAGAAGTGTTGCTGTTAGCAATTTGTTACGCCTAGAGAAAAGATTGTATACTAACAACGACATGCGGAAACGCTACAACGAGTTCATGCAAGAACTTTTGCAAATGGGGCATATGGAAAAGGTCAGATCTCCTTCTGAAACAGAAAATAATTTCTATTATATGCCACATCACGCTGTAGTGAAAGAAACAAGTACGACTACCAAGTTGCGAGTCGTATTCAACGCATCGATGAAAACATCTAACGGATATTCGTTAAACGACAATTTAATGGTCGGGCCACAGTTGCAAGAAGACATATTCTCGATACTTCTACGTTTTCGAACACACCGCTTCGCAATGACAGCAGACGTCGAAAAAATGTATCGGCAGGTGTGTGTTGCTCCCGAAGACGTCAATTACCAGCGCATTGTTTGGCGCTTTTCCAACAAAGAGCCTATAGATGACTATCGCATGCTACGCGTGACTTACGGCGTAGCTTCTGCCTCTCACTTAGCTGTAAAATGCATGCAGCAAACAGCCAAGGATGCGTCTGACATAGTCACTCGAGTTGTCACGCAAGACTTTTACATGGATGACTTACTCACTGGCGCATCGTCAATAAAAGATCTCAAAGCTCTTCAAATGGATGTCTCCAGAGTGCTCACTTGTGGCGGATTTGAACTGCGAAAATGGGCAAGTAACTGCAAACAGCTCATTGGCAACATTCAGAGTGTTTCAAGGGAAACATCACATCTTCTTGCCGATGACAACGAAGTTCGTACTTTGGGTATAATTTGGAACACTGATGATGACTTCTTGACAGTCGCAGTTAATTTAAAACCGCTGCCAAACACTCTCACTAAGAAATTGTTTCTTTCTGACACGAGCACGTTATTTGACCCACTGGGCCTAATTTCCCCTTGCACCATAAAATCAAAAATATGGATGCAACAGCTTTGGCTCGTGAATGTCGACTGGGACGATGTTGTGCCAGAAAATACAGCCGAGGAATGGCTTAATCATCGCAATGATTTGCCACAGTTGTCGTCGCTTAAATTAAATCGCTGGGTCGGCACTGGACAATCAGCTGCTTCAACAGAATTTCATCTCTTCACTGATGCGTCAGAACGCGCATACGCCGCTGTGTTGTACTCGCGTACTATCATAAATGGTACCATCACCACAATTATATTCACTGCAAGAACCAAGGTCGCTCCACTTAAATGTACTACATTGCCGCGACTCGAGCTGTGTGCTGCATCGCTTGGAGCGAAACTCGTTAGACAAGTCGAAGCCAGTCTGCCTAATAAATACAAATTTTATGCCTGGACCGACTCCACCGTCACACTCGCGTGGTTGCAAGGCCATCCAAGTCGATGGTCGACATTTGTCGCGAACCGCGTGGCTGAGGTGCAGGAAGTATTGCCTCCTCATTGCTGGGGCCATGTACGCTCAGAACACAATCCAGCTGATTGTGCTTCTCGAGGCGTTAGTCCCACTCACCTTCTAGAACATCAGCTTTGGTGGCATGGTCCCGCTTGGTTGCAAGACGGCGAAGCTTTTTGGCATCGTGCTCCTGAAGAGCAGCACTCGACAACGCTGGAGCTGCGAAAGCTGAGAGTATTAGCTAATATCACTCACACTGAAGATTATTGGCCACTTTTGAGCAAATATTCATCATACCGCAAACTTCAGAGAGTGACAGCATACTTACGTCGATTCATCGGAAATCTGAAGGCTAAAAGGAAGAGGAACAACGCTGTTCTACGGTCTGGACCCATAACTATTCCAGAGCTGAACGAAGCGGAAATTGTTTTGGTAAAGTATGAACAAAATTACGCTTTTTCAAAGGAAATTTCTAATTGTAGGTCCGAAAAGCCTATCTCGATGCGAAGCAGCATTTTGCGCCACCGCCCGTTTCTTGACGATAATGAACTGCTCCGTGTTCGTGGCAGGATCAAGGCTGCAGCGCTACCCTTTGACCAGAAGCATCAAATTATCTTACCCAAAAAATCAGCAATAGCAAAAGCAATCATCGCTGACATTCATGCTTACACACTGCATGGCGGCCCTCAAATAATGCAAACGGTGCTACATAGACGATTCTGGGTGCCTGGCGCGCGCAGTCTTGCACGGCAAATGTATCGCCGTTGCGCCAAATGCGCTCGGATAAATAGCCGCCCAATTCAGCAGGCAACAGGTGACTTGCCCCGCAGTCGTCTTACTTCAGTACGATGTTTCTTGCACACTGCGGTTGATTTTGGTGGCCCTTATGCTCTTAAGTTCTCACATGGCAGAGGTTGCAAGAGCACAAAGGGCTACATCTGCTCCTTCGTTTGCATGAGCACGGGTGCTATGCACTTAGAACTAGCCGGCAGCCTGTCTACATGTGATTTCATCGCAGCCTTCAAACGCCTAACGAATCGCAGAGGTTTTTGTCAACACATATACTCCGACAATGCTACCAACTTTACAGGTGCTGACAGAGAGCTTCTCGCTATGTTTCAGAGCTGCATGGCCGACGAGAGCGTGCGCTCATATTTCCAAAGCTCCCGCATAACGTGGCATTTCAACCCACCAGGTGCCCCACATATGGGCGGTTATTGGGAGACTGGCATAAAACGAGTTAAGTACCATCTTAAACGAGCTCTTGGAGAAGTTCTACTAACTTATGAAGAGTTCTACACGCTACTGACTGATGTGGAGGCATGTGTCAATTCTCGCCCGCTTATTGTTCAGTCACCGCACTCAGAAGATTATGACATATTGACGCCTGGCCATTTCATAGTTGGTGAACCGCTCAAAACAATTCCTGAACCCGATGTCGAAGATTTTCGCGGAACGCTATCTCATCGCTGGCAACTCTTAAGTCAGATGCGATCTCATTTCTGGCGTCGCTGGCGCTACGAGTATTTGGTCAGCCTGCAAAAGCGAGTCAAATGGTTTCGTCCGAAGCCAAATCTTGTAATTGATGACGTGGTAGTAATTCACGACGCTCGCGTACCCCCGACAAAGTGGAAGCTTGGCAGAGTCATTCAAAGTCACCCAGGAGCCGATGATCTAGTGCGCGTTGTGCGACTAAAAACCAGCGAAGGAGAGCTACTGCGCCCAGTTGCTAAACTATCTCTTTTGCCAACTAAAGACGTATATTTCGACTAAAAATTTTATATAAATTGAATTTCTGTAATTTTGAACTCAGTCGAGCCGTTCAAGGCGGCCGGCATGATCGCGCCTATGTGGCAACTCTCTTTTCATATTATTATTTTTGACATTCTGTTATTCGCATCACTTTTTTGTTCTCTTTGTTTTTTCATTTTTGTAGTTTTATGTTAATAAATGTTCGTTGAAGAAAACCATGCGTTTTTTATCTAGCTCCGCATATCGCAACGAAAAGGCCTAATCCTCAACAATAATCCGCATCACTTTGATTTGTTAAAAACAAATCTGAGCTGTCAAATACCGTAATATTTAAAGTTTGGAACTATCTTAAGTATAAAAAAACTGCTGCTGAACTGGCGAGTCCTATGTTCACGTTTTCTGCTCCTTGTCTTTCCTTATTTAATGCAACCGTAGACGTGAGCGTGAAATAGTTTCCAACAACTTCAATTAAACAATTTTCGAGCAGTTATTTTGTAGACTTTTCTCATAAACTATATGTGTTCTTTTTTATTGATACACCTGCTTTTATTTTGTTTAATTTTTTTTTTTTTTCTTTTTTTTACCTCTTGCCACAATGTCCGATCTTTTTGATAGGCATTGACAGCCAACAATATTTAATTAAATTCAATACCAAAAACGTATAAAGCCAAAGTTTACTTTAATTACGCTCACATAAATTGTATGCACACATACAAGTAGGCATGTAGTATGCCTGCTTACGACTGTATAACTCTATGCGTGAGTGTGTGTGTGCGTATGTGCGTTTGTTTGAGTGTGTCAATATAACAATTGTGTTTAAAGTTATTTATTGCTGTTGTTCTGTATGTTGTTTCAGTTGTTCATGTTGTTGTTCTACGCGACAGCAACAATGTCAACGTTATTGAAGCGCACACATAAAAAAGCTTGTTAACAACGAGGTTTTTTTTTCCTGACATTCATTTATTTGGCAGCAAGTTGTTAACTGGCAATATAAAATAATTTAAAAATTTCATATTTGATGCGAAGCTCTTTAAGCATGACGAACTTTAAGCTTAATAACTTAAAGCACTTTTAAGCAGCTTTTGTAAAAGACAAAAAAAAATTTTGTTTTGATTTTTAATTACGAATTGGATATTTCAGCCCTTGAATGGACTTTGACCGAACTTCTTATGGTCGAATTGTGTTGTGCGTATTATTAAATGTTTGTACACAATTGTTCAAGAAACGGCTAGTCTGTATGTTCTCAAGAAGCTTTACATGTGATCTGTTACTCACTGAGGTTTGCCATTGTCTGCAGAGAGGTGCCAGCCGATCAGAAAAGTTAATATCAAAAAAGTGTATGTGCTAGCTGGGATTCGAACCTGGTATCAAATTGACATCGAATGGTTCACGTATTTCTTAAGGCACTTGGCCACCGGTGCCATATTTTTTAATCATTGCCGTTACAAAAGCTCTATCGAGTCTCGTTCAAAGCCAGTGTTGCCGTTTTCACTTCAATTGAAGTGTTTCACTTCTTTTTCAAGGCTCATGCTTCGACACTTCCTCTTTGGCATAAACACTTCCAATTTGTACACAGTACAATTTCTTTTTCAAAATTGTTTAAATTATGTTCCGGCATTGCTTGGAAGAAGTCTGGTTCCACTTATCCAACTATCCCCCAATTTGGTTTAAGGAAATCAAATAGAAGAGTTGGAAAGTGAATGGAGACTATTACATTTAAATTAATTTTTGCAAAATGAAATAAATTTCGGAAAAATTTATATATCTGTTTTCAAATTTAAAAAAAAAAAAAATAAATAACTGGCCATTTCAGCCCTTCAAAGGACTTTGACCTAGCTTCTTATGATCAATTGTGTTGTGCGTGTTATTAAGTTTGTAAACAATTGACCGAAAACCGGACGTACATGTTTAACGCCGACTCCGAACGGAATGTTCTTGTTCTCAAGAACCTTTACATGGCATTGCTCTCTGAGGTTTGCCATTGTCTGCAGAGAGGTGGCGGCCGTACAGAAAAATTATTTTAATTCAAATAGTTTTCTGTCGTTGCTGGGGTTTGAACCTGGGTCTCCAAGTTCGACATAGCGGCTACGCACTTTAACCAACTACGCCACGGACGCCACATATTTAAGCTTACACAATTTGTTGGAGCTTTATTACGCTTGCCCCATAATATCGCTACAACGGAACGAGTATTTTTCGCAAATGAAACTTATATAAAGTAAAATGCGGAAGAAACTAAATGTAAATACAGTAAATTCTTTTATGGTAATTAAAGAATGTATTTAAGTGGTATACATTTGAACAAGTTCTTAAAAAATATATCAAAAGTTTACCGGAATAAATTTCTACTATCTTATGTTAAGTTTTCTTTGTACATTTATTATTATTAATGTTGTATATGATTTTGATATGCATGTATCCAGATTTTATTCACATGTTTGTATTGAATTGTTTATTGTATTATTTTGTTTAACTTTATTTCTTTCTTGTTAAAAATAAAGATATGAATTTTAGACATTGAAATGAATTTCTTAGTTTACCATCTGAAAATTTGTAGCTTCGCTTCACACTCCCTTTTTTTAATAAATTTCACTTCGCTTTTCATTTTAAATTTCACTTTGCTCAAAAATATTGAAACGGCAACACTGTTCTAAGCCATTGATGCTCCAAGAATGATAGAAACAAGATTACGCGTTCCGCAAATGAGAGTGAGAGAGCATGACGTCACAACCCAGCAGTTATTTTGGAGTCAATTGAAAAAGTGAACTAGCTCATTTCTAGCGCAGTTCGCAGTAGCTCTGAAAGAGTACAAAAGGCGTTCAGTGTAGAACAGTTATCTTTGCTTTTGTTTTCAAAAGTATTGCTGAAAAAAATAAACGCGTTCTGGCTACTTTTTAAAATTTGCTGCGCGCAAGAAAAAATAATAAAAAAAAAATGTTTATATACAAAATGTTTTCTGGTATATGGATGGAAAAGATGGTACAAATGAGATCTTTAGGACCTTTCCGTTGCACTAAAATTTTACACTTTTAATATGTTCACTTTAAAACTAGTTAAAAAATAACCACTTTCAGGCTACTGCGAAAGCAACCAGTTTAAAAATGTTCCTAATGCTACTAGTTCAAATATGGGGAAAAAGGAGTGTTTCGGGGGACAATTGTCTTTTCCTATGACATCAACCCGCAAAAAGCGTCAGTTCGTTCAATGTTAAAGGGTATTGTAGTGGAACTAGTACTGGTCCTTTTTGGAACTAGTTCAGAACTATTTCAAATTTGGTCCACTTTTCTGCTGGGAAGCGATATTGTCAGACTTTGGAATAATTTTACTTTGGGACCCAGCTTAAATATTTTTTGTTTTCTTATTTTTATAATATGTATATGGACCTCCTTAACCTATTGGTACAATAAAATTTTGTCGGTCTAAAATGGTTTAGGAGATAAAAATCTTGAAAGTTTAAAAAAAATTTATATTTATCGTATACGAAAATATTGATATTTTTATACAGAAGAGTAGATATTTTTACTTTACTTTCCCGAAAGAATTCATTTTCAATTTCATCAATTGGCCTAAGCGAGTGCACATTTGCATACTTTTTTGTCAATCAAAAGTACTGTGTGACGTCATGCATTCACAGCACTCAGTTGAGAAAGAGAGCATTAGATAACGGGACTGCGGAACGCGTAATCTTGTTTACTAGTATCACCTTTGGTCGAGATTCGACCATTTAAATATTGTTTTTTTTTTCGTAGGGAGTAGCTCATGATTTTCGATGATAGAAACACTTAATTAAATTATGTGTCAATATGAACTAATTTTTGCAAATAAATGATATGTTGTACGAAAAAGTGTGAGAGAAGAAAATAGAAAAAAAAATAAAATTACAAAAAAAGAATGTCTGGTCTAATTTTTGAGCAAAAATTGAATATTTTAGAGTTTTTTTGAAAACAACATAAGAAATTGAATTGGTGAGATACCAGCAAATATTTTCTGATTTCTCCAAAGTCATTTAATTAAACTTTCAGACAAGGAAAATTTAAGGAAAATCGATTGAAAAATGGCTGAGATATTTACATGCAAAATCAAAATTTGAAATATCAATTGTTTTTTTCTCATTCTGAGGCTATGACATTGCTTTAAGAACTGCATTGCATGGAAAAAATCTAAAAGTTTTGAAATATCGCAATACTTTTGATGTCATAATAACGAGAAATTTTTTTAACATACTATTCGTGGAAAATATTAGCAAAAAAGTTTTCGTATACCGTTATTTTTCTCTACCAACGAATTTTCATACAAAAAACGTTGTACTGAAAACATCTATAGTTTTCGAGATATTACAATAATTTTGATGTCAAAATAACGGAAATTTTTCAAAATTTACTATTTACAAGCAATTTCACCATCACAATATATATTGACACTTGTTAAATGAAAAAGTGCTTATTGTAGGGTAACCGTAAACGATGGTGAAAAATATCAAAATATTTTTTGCACATCTTATGAATGTTTAAATTTCTTTCCTACATCATGTTTTTCCATCTCTTACAGTTTAGCTTTTAATTAATAAATACTCTTTTTCCGCTCATATTTGTGGTCAAAGGTCACCAAATTAATATTCAATCATATTGTGCAGCCAGATCTTTCATCCGATACCTCATTCTTCATTCTACCTCTTCCCAGTTCTGAGATCCCTAACTAAAATTAATATAAACTTTCAACGTTAATATTTCGAGTCAAAGGTCATAAATTTAAAATGTAAGATAATTCGGCACATCTATGGTGCAGTACCTTTCGAATGATATACGTTTCATTGTTCTTCTTCCAAAATAAATATCGAAAAAGTGTACGACAACATTCGATGTTTGCGTATTAATATATAAGATATCATTCTTGTTGATGCTCAAACGCGCACCAGTGTACAGATAAGCTTTTGTGCTTTCACGTATATAAAGCTCAAGCAAACAAAAAATCACCTTAGTTCGCTCTGGCATTTCAAACGGTGAAGAATGCGTCGCTTAGTTTTTTCAATGCACTCAAAAAAATTTATGCATGGACTGTGGAATATGTTTTTAGCTAGGACAAAAAATAACATGTTCTTTTATATGCTATAATAACATAAGTTTAATAAAAACATATTTATGAAAAGTATTCTATGCTTAATCAACAACAAAACAAAATATTACATCATAAGTAGTCAGAAAAATAAGATAAAAATACTAACATATAAAAAAGAAATAAAAAAAGGGCTCAATTAACCGTTAGAGTGAACACCCAAAAGTGTTGATCAATATATATTAAAAGCTTCACTTGTATTGTATTTAATAAGAAATTTAAACATTAAAGAACTCTGCGACAGAAAGCTTACAAAATAGATTTCTCTCAGTGAAGAAGCTTAAAGCTTTCTAACACAGAAGCAAAAATGTCTATGTTGTAGAAGGAGCATCACTGTTCTAAGCTCATCCCTAACTAACAATTGAACTTTCAAATACGTAGACTTACTTATATTTCGGAATCTGGCTACACTAATATTTATAAGCACCATGTAAACTAACTCTCATTTTAAATTTGATATAATAATCAAAGGTAGAAAGAGGGTACATAAAACTGATTTTCGGCTAAATTTTATTATAGCTGAATAAAATCCATAGAAAATGCATGAAATTCATTAATAGATACACACCATCCATTCTTAACCTCGGAGCCTGAAATATTAAGGTCATGTGCGAGTTGCTCTAAATGCAGCCTAAACTAAATTGTGTGGATAAAACAGTGCTTCCTAAATAATTTAGGTAGATTCTGAGCTACCTCAATGCTTTCTAAAATGATGACGTTTTCATTGGAATCAATGGAATCAATCAAATCAATCAATTGGAATCAATGGAATTTCTTATCTTGTCATTGTCTTTAATTTATGTCAAAAAAAAAGTAGGAAATTCGCACACCTCATAAAATATATAAAAGTATGGCCAAAATTGGATAAAATGGGATGGGATGTTGCGTCGAACGTGACCATGTTTTGATGAAAACACCAAATAGACACCAATAGACAAAAACCACAAAAACTAATGATGATGACCTTATAGGTACCTTATAGATAGGCTTGCCATAAGTTTTTGAAAACAAGTCCTTACACTTTTGTGAGTTTTGTTTTTTTTTTGTGTGTGGGGGTGGAAGGGGGGGTATGGGTAGATGACATCCACAATTTTGCTTCTTTTGTATAAACCATGTTTTTTACGAAAAAGTTTGCAGCAAAAATGCTTAACTTAATTATGTAAGAAGCTGTTGATTTTTTTTTATCATTCCAGACAAACTAATGTTTCCATTGGAAAGTTTGACATTTTTAGCTTTTTCGTACTCATAACGTTTTGGTATTTGTGCGCTTATTGTGTTGTTTACAGTGCTTTCAAAATTGTATTTCAGCAAAAAAAAAAATAGAATACGTGAACATTTTTGTGTGATTATTTTGTCCAACTTTCTGTGTGATTTATTCTCAAAAAGAGTGCAGCGATGAACTCAATTCAACTTTTGGCAATGAAGCACCATCTACATATCGGTGGCATACAGAATTCGGTACGGGGCTAAACTTCGCTCACTGACCAATTTCGTGAAGGGCGTCCAAAATCTGTTGTTGTGCCACAAAACATTGATGCTGTACACGAACTGATAAAACTTGATCGTCATGTGAAATATCGTGAAATTGTGTGACTTTCACCAACATACATACTGTTTTACATAAAAACATAAGTAGTTGTGTGCAGTGGCGGATCTAGGACTCGGCAGAGGTGGGGAGGCTAAAACTACAGTTTTGTATCCCAAGGGGGGTGGTATGAAATGGCTTTTTGGGTTTTTTTTTGCATTTTTTCCAATACAATTACTCTCCAAGGGGGGAGCGGGAGGGAGGGGCCTAAAGCCCTTTCAGCCCGAATGTAGATCCGCCACTGGTTATATAAAAGATTTTTTCACGTTGTAATCCACATAATTTTACAATCGCTCGATCTATGCGTATGACCCTGAAAGTAAACAGCAGTCGACTGTAAGGGTCTTTCAAGATGAACCAAATCCAAAAAAAAAGTTGCTCGAGCTCAAAACGATGGGAAGTAAATAGTCACCTGTTTCTTAACTCATTCGCGGACAGTTGATTTTCGCATGGTCCTCTTGTGGGGCATAGGCTATATATTCGGACTAACTGAAGATAATTAATCCGGGACTGGAGCAAAGTTATTAGAATTAAAAAACACAGTTAATTATGTAAAGTTATGGGCCAATTTAATTATGCGGTTATGGCCGTCATGTCCCAGCCACAAATCCAATTTGGCAACACAGGACACGCCGGGAAATCCCGTCTGGACGGCTTTTAGCGTTGTGTCCAACCATATATATTTTTGACGGTATATGCCGTCTTGTCCCAACATTTTGCTCTAAATTTGACGGCATATGCCATCTTGTCTGCGAATGGGTTAAAAAAAATGGTCATGTGGCCACAATACCACTTGACACATGTAAAACGGTCAATTCAGAATGGTACGCAACCATTTTTTTCCCAAAAGTGTTTCGTGAAATATGGAAAACAAACAAGTGCCGAGGAATTATTCTTCTTCAAAACAATGCAGGCTCCCACACATCAGTTCAAACAAAGGTTTTTTAATCACTCAAAACATCGCATTATTGGGTCATTCGCCATACAATCGTATTTGGTACTCAATGACTTCTTTTTGTTCTTGCACATCAAGCTTAGATGTCGGCAGTTATATCGAGGTGAAGAATTTAAGAATCTTGAAAACCCCCTACCTCGTTAAGACTTGTGTAAAGCTCCTTCGCAGCTTGATTGGAGCACTTTAGAAGATCGAACCTGTGACTAGTTGGAATATTAGAGAATTTTATAAATGGAACCTGTTTGAAGTTCAATTGTAGTTGGACTAAATGCGTCGTTTATTTGCCCACTAATAATAACTGCTTCTCCACTCATAGATATAATAATTGAATTGCCTTTTGTTTTTTTTTTTATTTTTTAAGCCATTAATTATGAACTCACTATTTCAAAAGCCACAAATTCAATTAAGAATGAACACAAAGCGTTGCCACATTTTTATACATTTTTATTTATTTAACTGTTTTTTTTTTTTTATATTGTCCAACCACTACAGCTGTTGTAATGCCGTAGCTAATAACCAAAAAACAAATAAATCTGAAAAGTATTACATGCGGCTTTGTTTGACGTTGTTATTGTTGTGGGTTGTTACCATTTAAAAAAAACAAAAAATCATTTAGTTAAATGTAACCAGACGTGCCCAGACGTTAACGAAAACTTACAAGTACATTTGAAAAGGCAAACATTTCTCAATTACTTGGAGAGTTTTTGCAAAGCAGCGCTTTGCAAAGTTTTTCAATACCCTTCAAAAATGAAGGACCACTTTTTTTTGTTGTAGTTATTTTAAAATCTTGGCTTTTATTATTTTCAAACCACAAAATTTGATCAAACCTAGAAAATCTTAATTAAATCATTGCAACAAACACTTTCCAAAAGCTGTCGAATAGTAATTTCTGTTCTAATAACCACCAAAGCTAAGATTACAACCTACTGTTGCTTTTGTCTCATATTTACGTATTGCTATTGTTGCTGCTGTTGTTATTGTTTTTGTTGCTGTTGCTTTTGTTAGCGACAAACTGTTATTGCTGCGGTTTTCCTTCTTGATCCAGAGAATTTAATTTAATAATAAATGTGTTCAAAATGTTTCGATATTTCAATCGGAATAAATTGATTGTCGCTACAAGCAGATTAAAATGTTATGCAACGTACAAAAGGCTTAATACAAATAAACACAAACTAACACACACACAGACATGCACACAATTTGCTCGCCAGAGGTTAAATTTTCAGGAAATAAGGCTTTTATTCAGTGTATTACAGCAATATTCAAGTGAATAGCTAAAGTTTGTTTAATGCAGCGGAGTTTGTTGCGGAGTTGAAGTTTTTTTTTTAAACTAATTCAATTTAAGGCAAAAACTTACAATTAAAATATACTTAATGCTATGTCTTCACAGAAAGTTTAGTTTGAGTTCAATAAAAGCTGTTCACACAGAGATGCGTCGGCAGAACTTTTTTTATATGCAAACATTTTTGCAAATAGTAAATTGCACAATTTTAGAAACAGCTGTTTTTGACATTTCTCAGCATAAAGTCTTTCAACACTCCGAACACACCTAGTCATTTAAAAAGTTGCATCTGGACATTAGCATACTTTTAGGCATTTCTCAAACTCAGTTTTGATAAAATCAGAAAGTATATTGAGTATAGTTGAGTTTCATCCTGCATAATTAGATAAGATAAGATAAGATAAGATAAGATAAGATAAGATAAGATAAGAGAAGATAACATAAGATAAGATAAGATAAGATAAGATAAGATAAGATAAGATAAGATAAGATAAGATAAGATAAGATAAGATAAGATAAGACAAGATAAGATAAGATAAGATAAGATAAGATAAGATAAGATAAGATAAGATAAGATAAGATAAGATAAGATAAGATAAGATAAGATAAGATAAGATAAGATAAGATAAGATAAGATAAGATAAGATAAGATAAGATAAGATAAGATAAGATAAGATAAAACAAGATAAGATAAGATAAGATAAGATAAGATAAAATAAGATAAGATAAGATAAGATAGGATAAGATAAGATAAGATAATTAAGATAAGATAAGATAAGATAAGATAAGATAAGATAAGATAAGATAAGATAAGATAAGATAAGATAAGATAAGATAAGATAAGATAAGATAAGATAAGATAAGATAAGATAAGATAAGATAAGATAAGGTAAGATAAGATAAGATAAGGTAAGATATGATATGATAAGATAAGATAAGATAAGAAAAGAAACGAAAAGAAGAGATAAGAAAAGATAAGAAAAGTTAGGAGAAGAGAAGATAAGATAAGATAAGATAAGATAAGATAAGAAAAGAAAAGAAAAGAAAAGAAAAGAAAAGAAAAGAAAAGAAAAGAAAAGAAAAGAAAAGAAAAGAAAAGAAAAGAAAAGAAAAGAAAAGAAAATAAAAGAAAAGAAAAGAAAAGAAAAGAAAAGAAAAGAAAAGAAAAGAAAAGAAAAGAAAAGAAAATAAAAGAAAAGAAAAGAAAAGAAAAGAAAAGAAAAGAAAAGAAAAGAAAAGAAAAGAAAAGAAAAGAAAAGAAAAGAAAAGAAAAGAAAATAAAAGAAAAGAAAAGAAAAGATAAGATAAGAGCAGACAAGATAAGATCAGATAAGATATGATATGATAGATTAGATAAGATAAGATAAGAAAAGAAACGAAAAGAAAAGAAAAGAAAAGAAAAGATAAGAAAAGATAAGAGAAGAGAAGAGAAGAGAAGAGAAGAGAAGATAAGATAAGATAAGATAAGATAAGAAAAGAAAAGAAAAGAAAAGAAAAGAAAAGAAAAGAAAAGAAAAGAAAAGAAAAGAAAAGAAAAGAAAAGAAAAGAAAAGAAAAAAAAGAAAAGAAAAGAAAAGAAAAGAAAAGAAAAGAAAAGAAAAGAAAAGAAAAGAAAAGAAAAGAAAAGAAAAGAAAAGAAAGATAAGAGAAGATAAGATAAGATAAGATAAGATAAGATAATATTAGATAAGATAAGATAAGATAAGATAAGATAAGATAAGATAAGTACGATAAGATGAGATAAGTTAAGATAAAATAAGACAAGACAAAATAGGATAAGATAAGATAAGATAAAATAAGAAAAGAAAGGATTAAATACGATAAGATAAGACAAGATAATATAAGATAAGATAAGATAAGATAAGATAAGATAAGATAAGATAAGATTAGATAATATAAGATAAGATAAGATAAGATAAGATAAGATAAGATAACATAAGATAAGATAACATAAGATAAGATAATATAAGATAAGATCATATAAGATAAGATTATATAAGATAAGATAAGATAAGATAAGGTAAGATAAGATAAGATAAGAAAAGATAAGATAAGATAAGATAAGATAAGATAAGATATCTTACTATATAACGCAAACTAAACTCTTTGTGCATACATAGATAGATAGTATTAGAGATAACAAAAGATAAGATTAGATAAATCTCTAATACTATCTATGTCTGCACAAAGAGTTTAGTTTGAGTTCGCAGTACAAAGTTGGATTTTAACATTGAAGTAAAAATAAACTCTTGAGTTAAGACTCTAATAATATGTCTACACCAGAGATCTGCCCCCCTAAGGAGAGATCGAAGGAAATAGGTCCCCAAGGGAAAAATTATCCTTTTGCAAAACTAATGGGGTCGGTCATACATATTAGCCCTCTCCGACCCTGCCGTATAGCTCCCCTGTTCAGGTGTAGGGAATAAAAAACAACAACAACAACAACAACAAAAATAACAACAACAACAACAACATCAAAAAACAAACAAACTTACTTGAATCCAATGAGCGTAGGGGCTCGCGTGCTAGAGACTCGTAGAGACTCGTTATCGAACTATCTCTCATGTCTCGACAAGAAGCTATTTGAACCAGTTGGCGATGAGACTTCATGTTCTAGAGCAGTGATGTTCACGTAGTACCACCAGTGTCGCCAGATGAAATTACCATCAAAATTCTCTTTTTCTCACACTTAATTCCCACAATCTACCACACTCGCTAAAATACCTCAAAATACCATTAAATACCTCAAATTACCATAAAATATCACAATACCTCAAATTACCACAAAATACCACAAAATCCCTCAAATTTTCTTTTGAGGTATTTTGAGGGATTTTGAGGTATTGTGGTATTTTGTGGTAATTTGAGGTATTTTATGGTATTTTGAGGTATTTTGTTGTAATTTGAGGTATTTCTTTTCCCACGCGTATTAAATATCTCACATGTGGTATTTTTTTTTCCCACGCGAGAGATTTTTACCACAAAATACCATGGGAACTACCACATCACACAATCGTTGAAAAATACCATAAGTACTATTTATCGTGCTTTTCTGGCAACATAGAGTACCACGCGTGGTGAGACTCGAAAGTTTTATTCGAGAATCGAAACACGTACACGATCGAACGCACTAAGTTCTCTCAATCAGTTGGCGCTGAAACTTCAAGCAAGAAGGTTCGCGCCCCTTGTTCGTGTGTTTTGCACTGCACGAAATGTTTGAGGCATATGAAAATGCTGTATTTGCAGAATAAAAATAATAATAATTATAATAATAGTGGAAATGATAATGATATTGATAATGATAATGATACTGATAAAGATAATGGTGATGACAATGTTAACTAAAACATAATGCTTGCTTAATAAATGCACAACAATTTTTGTCAGTGCCGAGAGTGAGAAAGCTACTAAGACAAGTTCAAAAGTTAAAAATTGAAGTAGTATGCGTGTGAACACCACTGGTTTAGAATAAATTTATTTAAAAGTGAGCGCCGTTGAAGTTTTAAAAACCAGTTCTTTTTTTATCTCCATAAAAACTCAGTTTTGATAAGCAACACCCGCCTTTACTTGCGTCGTGAACGCTTTTGTGAGACCTTTTCCTAAAGCATTTTGTTAATATATAGCTACTCATTAGATACCCTACGTTTTGTAACCAAAGACAATAAATGGATGGCATCACAACACACCAGAGACGAAGGAACAGTCAAAGTAGTGAACTTCTCCAGGTAAACGTACACCAAAGACCAACAAGGTCATTGTCTAAAACATCAAGGGCCAAGGGTTAAACTGTCACCGGTGAATATTCAGATGATTTGGCACCCAATGACTTCTTTTTGTTCCCGCACATCAAGAACAAACTGTGTAAAATAATTTTCGACGCCAGGATAAGCTGTTGATACGTCAAAAAACTATGTTTTGGAGGTGTCTCAAGAGGAATGGAATAAATGTTATGACAAATGATATATTTAGAATATTTAGAAAAACAATAAAGCTGTTTTCAAGGGTAAAAATTGAGTATTTGTATCTATTCCCGAAATAAATGCAGCAACCCTCGGCGTAGTTATTAAATTAAGACTCCAATTGAATTCATATTTTTTTTCCAAATAAATTTGCTCAAATCTTTTTAAAATAAATAAAATTTAATTTAAATGTAATAACCAATTGATATAAATGTATTTTTCAAAGTATTTTAACTTGTGGAGCCTGCTCCATAATCACTTGATTTAAATCACTAAAGGCTCTAGCTTAAAAAAAAGTTGAGTACAGCCCGTTCATTTTCTGTTCACGAGCTATTTAACGTCAAAGTGTCCTGTTTATTTATATATTTTACTTTATGCTTCAAAAGTTTATTCAATATTTTTTCAGACTTGCCGTAAATAAAGAAACTATGACGGCTTTTTCTATTTTTTTTTTTTTTTTTTTTTTTTTTAATACCTACAGATGCGCAACATGCTACATTTAAACTTTTTACTTAACCACAGAGGAAGGAAGTCGCCATTTCTGTATTTTATACAGAAATTTATAAAATGTTTATTTTTTTTTTCTTGCAGTTGTGTTGAAATAAGTTACTAAACATGTGGCGTATGTATCACTTGCTCGCTTGCACACGTGATCTGTGTGTGTTTGGGAGCAAAAGAGATAGTAAGCGAACAAAACGAGCGGAAGTGTGGTAAACAGTCAAAAAGGAAAACACTTTCGAGCTGTTTTACGAATTTTAAACAATTTACAATGTGACACCAAATTGAGCGCACACACACACACACACATACAGCTAAACGCAAACTAACAAACACACACTTTCAAAGGGAGAGTGAACAAAAAAAAAAAAAAAATAATGTGAAACCAACTTCCAAGAGGAAGTTGTTCAAACAAACACACACAGTTGACGCTGGTTTTTTTTTTTCTTTACATTTCAACACCATGCAATGCGAGGTGGTACACTTCTCTGACAATTTGTATTTGGAGTGAAGGTGGCTGGTACAACATACATTTTCCCGCATACATATTTATATTAACTTATGGAATTGCGTTTGCCTGAGTGTGTGTGTGTGTGTGGGTTTACACACACTTTTTTTCCAGTCTTCGTATTTCATGTGGTAAGCTACACAGATACAAGCTATATAACGACAGTAATAGTTTTTAATAAAACTTTGCACCAACACTACCTAACACGCACATCACACAGGCACACATATACAAACACGCATGCTACCTACATATTTGACTTATCAATAAAACACACAAGTTAAGCATTGAGCTTTTTTAGCTTTAGCCCTGATGTTCAACACCAACAACGTCTGCAGTCTCCATGCTTGCGAATGTGTGTGTGTGTGTGTGGCTACTAATAGCATGTTTATATCACACTGCAGATATTCCACCTGTTTATGTATCCCTTTTTGTCGGCTCATCTAGATCCTTAACTTTAGCTTAGCGTCTTTTATATAGTTTATGTTCGTGCAAAATAATAATTTTTATATAAATTAAACTAAAAGAACTCAATGCCGAAGGTGTATCCAAAATATCAATACCAATAAAACCAACAGTGTGCGCTCTCAGACAAACGCACACATAACACTCACACACACACACACACACTCGCATTCTAGTGTGCGTAGATTAAGGCCGTAAATGTCAATGACTAGAATCCTGAATAATGGCTTGTATGGCTTTAACGATATATGAATGGATATAAAAATTACTTTATCGCATACATAGAGTTGAAGTGCCTGATAGAGAATTTGTTGTTGCTCTTTCGTTATTTTTGTTGTAATAACTTAGTATATAGCTGGAGTTTTCACATGCCAAAGTACTGGCATTAGTTCGTTTACATTGTAAATATTATAATTTTAGGATAGTTTAATATTTATATTTAAGAAACATTTAGATCTTAATGTGGTCATGAATTAGAATTTTAGTTTGGGTGATAATGCAACAGTTGGTACCCAACTAGCTCAATTGAGCCGTATTGATGCCATTACATTCAATTCTTACTCGTTCACGTGTATAGGGCACTGGAATAGTACCTTAAGAGTCATTAGTCCCATCAAGTTCGATTGAGAAAAATAAGTAGGTTCATGGTTTTTAAAGTTGGAAATTCTTTAGTTTGCCAACGAATAATTTATCAAGTTCTTAATCTGCATCTATTCTGAACTATATAGATACATAGAAGGTATTCTAAAGTCTCCTGTTCATTAGGATGATTGCAGCTACGACAGTAAGAGTTAAAGGGACCAATTCTTTCGCAGTGTTCTGAAATGCATCAATGTTCCGTACTGATTGCGATGATTCCTAGCTATTTCGATTCAGGATCTTTGATGATTGATTGATGATTTTTTTTTTATCAATATAAGGTACAAATTTATGGTTAGTATCAAGTATACAATCATAGCACAAGTAATAAGTTATTAAAAAATATTGACAAACAAAATAAAAATAATACTGCATTCTGTTATTTCAGAGAATAAGTGACGAATACAGTTGAGATTAATTCTTAACTAGAAAATACATTAAAAAATAAACGGTGGAGCCTCAAAATACAGTAATATTACTTAAGATCAATGGCATCTAATTTGGTTATGAAAAAAGAAATATATATAAAACAATTTAGAGTTGAAACATCATTAAAAAAAAACAAATTTGTTATTATAATAGCACAATGGAGAGTTATCTATTTATTGCATTTAAATAAAATCTTGATAGTTAAAAGTAAAGGCCATGATTTTATCTTTTTCAGAAATAAACGTTGATTTCGAAGATCTCTTATAGATTCTGGAAGGCAATTATAAATTCTGGTAGAGGTACATATATAGTAATTAAGAAAATACTGAGAGTTGTGAATTGGCAAGATTCCGACTATTGATCCTCAGATTATAGGCAGAATAGATATTATTTTCTAGATAGCCACCTCTATAAAGAACACTTTTAAGACTTTAAAAAAATATAAATGTTTCAACGGAAGTATTTGTGAAGATTGAAACAATGGAAAGCTTCTTTCAAGACGATCTTTATTATAAGTATTACGAATAGTATGTTTCTGATTTTTAACAATATTAAGTTAGTTCCTCTCCAGCATACGAGGCCATATTGCAGTTTCGAGTGGAATTATCTATAATAGATGCATGTTAATAAATTTTTATTGCACAAATTTTTTTAAGTGGTAGAGCTGTCTGTTTGCAGCCATCAGATATTTTTTCAAAGAGTTAGTGTGATTGATCCAGCACAATTTTCCTATCCAGACGCAAACTTAGATATTTAAATGTCTTCACCCAGTCAATGGAAAAGCATTTATTTGAGCACAAATTATGCTCATAATAGGTTTGAGGTACAACAGGAGAGCTACAAGTTACCCTGTCTATAAAATATTTTTCACATTCAGAGCTGTGGAAAGTGAAATTGTCGCAATGACGTTCGATAGCTGATATACTAAAGTACATTAACTTTGTTTTATCACTTAAAACAAGCTTGTGAGCTGAAAACCAGTGTCCTAGAGTGCTTAGATCATGATTAATTTCTACAGCTAGGTAGACGCCACAACTTCTGAACCCTTCAAGAACACACCTTAATTTTATATCGTTGGAAAGGTATTGAAACGTACAAAAAACCAAAATAAAGAAACTGAAAAAAAATTATAGCGTCTGTTGTTGGCATGGCATTAAACTTTGAAACTAAGAATGGGTCAACTTACTGGAATTTTTCTAAAAGTTTTATATATTATCCTTAAAATAGAGGAGATAACCATTCCAATGATACCTTAGATAATAAAATGTGATTTAAATTTACTGAGCTACGTTGTCTAAAATTAGGCCCTATTTTTGCATTCAAATGTCTGTGGCTCCGCAAAAAAAATTTTTTGAAACTTTTAACTCCGGAATTGGTTTTCTTAACAAAAAACCAAACTAAAAACAAATTTTGAGTCGGAGATGGTCAGTGCGACTGATAGGTCTCCTTAATCTGAAATGGGCGATATTGTATTGATCACAACGCGTTAGTTATGTCCACAAAGAGTGCTGCAGAGGCTTTATTCTGATTCAAACCAGCATAGACTACATTACAAAAATCAAACAGAGCATCTTCTGTTGACATATCTTCACGAAACCCATACTGACATTTACTAAAGAATTTTGTCTTCTTTAAAAAAACACAACATTCTCATTTTGACAGCTTTTTCATAAACTTTCGAAAAGACGGGAATTAGTGAGATAGGCCTATAGTTATTGAGTACTAATCTGTCACCTTTTTTAAATAGAGGAATTACCACAGCATATTTTAGTTAATCAGGAAAAACACCCTCATTGATACTGCTATTCACTAGATAGCAGAGAACATCAACAATATTGTAAATAATGGTTTTTAAAAAGTTACTGGAAAAACTGTTCTTAGCTTACGAGTTAGAGTTCTTCAAAGATTTTATTATTTTAAATATCTCTAAGGATGAGAAAGGTTCGAAAAAAAAGCTTGCAGGTGACGATTACTCCTTGTCTTAACATTTACAAAATTGGTTGCTAAAAAAGAAGCAATATCGCTACATATAGAGATAAAGAATTCATTGAACGCTTTTGCTTACGCATATGAGTCTGAGATAATAACTTCATTTACAGATATATTACCAATTTCTTCCTTAGGTGAAGATTTCTTCAATATTTTATTTACAAGCTGCCATTCTTTTTTTAGATCACCTTTTACTCTAAGAAACTCATTGGAGTAATAGTTATTTTTACATTGAATAGCTTCGAATGTTATATCTTTACAAAGAGCTTTGTATTCAGCTATTCTACTCAAATGAAATTTTTTTAAATTTTTTTTTTTTTTTTTAGTATGTAAAGTTCTAGAGCAAGCATTGAAACGTTCGCTTAAAATGGTGTAATATATGAAAAAAGTTATAGATAAATCTATTTTATTATAAACATTATCCCAAAATTCATAAGTTAAACTATGATTAAATTCTGTAAAAATACACAAATTATGAATAAAATCACAGGGCACATTGGATAATCAACATTTTGGAATGAAAGAGATGTCATACAGTGAATCGGAAATACCAAAAATCACGACGTATACGCACAAAAATGTGATCAATGCACGTAGCAGATGAATCCGTTGTTGTAGTTGGAAAGTTAATGCATGATTCTAGACCAAAAGATGAAAGAAGCATTAGATATTTGTCAGCAAAATCTGAACCAACAAGTAAATTCAAATTTATGTCCCCAAGGAGCACTAAGTTATCAAAAATGTCATCAGACAACAAAGTACAAAGATCGTTTAAAAAGGTATCATTAGTCGATGAATGAAACCTAAACATACAATATATAGTGAATTTTATTTTTTGCTATCATACATTTAATTCTTAACACGTCCGCACTACTCAGCTCAATAGAATCATAAACACAATCTAAATCTTTTGCCACAAAAATACCCACACCTCCAGAAGCATAGCTATAATTACAGTTCGCAAAAAACTTAAAACTAGGTATATTAAAAGAGAAATTTCTTCATCAAAAATCCACGTTTCCGTTAAAAAGCTAAAAGCAGGCTTATAGTTGAACGAGTTAACATTTAATACCACGCTATCAAAATTTTTTCTCAGGCTTCTCATGTTTTGTTGAATTAGCTAGATACAAATCTTTTGGACTAGATGTAATGCTATCAAAAGCAACATTGCTACAGTACGCATTCGAAAAACTTTCTAGGAGTTTGCAAGTTTGTTTTTTGGCCCATTTGGCCAAAAATATTTTTATATTTTTCTCACTATTTTACGCGTTACACATAGGAGTATTTCATCGATTTAGGCGGCTAAAATTATTTAATTAGTTAAACAGTTTTTAATCATGTGCATTTTTCGATTTTTGATATCTTTAACCCTATACGACCATTAGGTCCCATTGACCCACCCAAATTTTGTTTTTAGGTGCACATCAAAACTGTTTTGAGTCAAAAATATTATTTAACGATGTTAGTTTACTGATTTTTTTCTTATTCTTAACCCTGTGCGAACAATGGGTCATATATGACCCACCTATTTTTTTTCTCAATTAGATCATAAACTGTTTTTATATAGCAGAAGTGATGTCTGTTTTCTGTTTTTTTACTTTTTAACCCTCTATCGGTTTTGGGTCACATATGATCCAAGTGTTTTTTGCGTCATTCTCAACTCTGCATCCTTGGTAGTAAAAGAATTATTATTATAGTAAAATCGTTTAATAGTTAAATAGAATTATACAAATGAAGTTAAGATAGGTTAAAGCAATAGCAATACTTTATTTACTTGACTTTATTTGCCACTAAAAATTCAAATCTAAAATCAAAACTAAAAAATGGTCCCAAAATTAAAAAAAAAAAAAACTAAAAACTCGCCAGCTTATGCGAATGAAAATATTATTCTTTAGATTGACTTTTGTTTTGCAAAAATGGTTTTTTAACCCAGTTGAAATTTGTAAAACCGACTTTTGATCGGTTAGATTTCGAAAATACCCCTCTGTGCGTAATTAGACTTTTCTTTCTACAACCAGTTTTGGTAAAAGCGTACCAGAACACTCCTCTCCTCGCCGTATTCAATGAAACTAGGACTGTTTCTACTCTTAAAACATCAGGCTCAAGAAAACATAAATGATCCTGATAAAATTTGAAATGTAATTTGTATTGAAAAACAAATAATACTTGATTTCATTCCATTTGACCTTCTTTATTCAATTGTTAGGACTATTTGTTAAGCTCGAGGTCAAGCATGTCAATGAAAACTAGTAATAAATGATCTACGACTGGGCCGAAGTAAAAATACCCCCACGGTCGAACCAAAGTATATTCAAAGTCATAAGCAATCAATAAAATGTTTATCTGCAAAAACGTTTTCGTTATATTTTTAAAAGAAAATATTCGCTTTTATTTTTTGATAAAGTTGCTTTGTATGGGAGGTGGGCGTGGTTTTGTACTCAATTTGGTTGAATTCCATACACATAGTACACGTTATATATCAAAGTTCATATGCAAAATTTCAAGTCCATACATTAACTTCTGTGGATGTTAGAGAAATTTTACCTTTTTGATAAAGTCAGTTTGTATGGGAGGTAGGCGTGGTTTTCATCCGATTTGGTTGAATTTCATACTTAGAGTGTATTTTGAACATCGAAACTCATATGCAAAATTGCAAGTCCATATATTCATTTTTGTTGAATTCGAAGAGATTTTACCGTTTAGATAAAGTCACTTTGTATGGGAGGTAGGCGTGGTTTTGACCTTAATTTTTTGATAAAAGCTTAAATATTGAATTTCGTGATGATAGCTTTAAAAGTACGGCTGTAATCGTGATCACAGACAGACGGACAGACAGACGGACATTTCTAAATCAACTCGGGTGATGCTGATCAAGAATATACATACTTTTCTATACCTACCACGCCTCCTTATGGGCGTTACAAACGGAGTGACAAAATTAATAAGCCCCCCTTTTACGTTTTTTAAACGTGGGGGTATACAAATAACTAACAACAACAACCAATCTGTATAGAGCAAATCACATCGCAGACTAGACAGCTGTTTCGTTGGTCGAACCAACAACACCACATCAGTAGCCTTGCGTGACTTTCGCTACTTAAGTCTAACTTATTCTGTCAATTTGCCAAGAGAATTATCAGGAATTGTGGCAGAAAGAAAAAAATCTTTCCATTAGTAACTAGAGTTCTAGTAACTAGTTCATTAGTAACTATTGATGCGTACCATCAAGGTTAACCTAATCGTATTGTGTACTGTTGAAAGCAGCCCGGCATGTGACAAACCATGGGATGGAGTCAATTCTAGACATTAGTGGGACTAGCATACATTTGATTTTACATGAGTAGTTTGACGTCAGGAATATGTTCCCATTGGATAACTTTACGGTTGCTAAAAAAAAGAATCGTGTCAGTTCGTGCAATGAAATGTTAAAAAAAATACACTGGTGGTGGTTCGAAACACGTCTACAATACCACCACAAGTGACGAATCTATACTGATGATTCCGAAACAAAGCAGTAAATAACTCTTTGACTCTTTCCAAGTGAGCAAAATTCGACAAAAGTTGTCCGATGACAGAACACATCCAAGCAAATGGTTGACAGTTTCTCAGAAAAACATGCTGCAACTATACTACTTGAGCAACGGAGAACTGTTATTGCTGAATGGTACACAGCCATTTGTTTGCCGGAATTCTTCAAAGAATTGAAGAAAACCAACTACCGAAGGAAGATCATTCTCCATCACGACAATGCGAGTCAAATCACACAACAGTTCAAACCAAATGGTTTTTTAGTACTCAAAACGTGAAATTGATGTGTAATCCTCCTAACAGTCCCAACTTGGCACCCATTAAATTATTTTTGTGTCCTCACATTCAGAAAGAAAAAACGTGTCGAACGTCTTTCTATGCCCGAACAGGCCGTTGAGGCCTTCAAAAAACATGGTTTCGGAGGTGTCAACTTTAGAGTGGCAAAACTATTTCGAAAATTGGTTCAAACATATGCAAAAATGTATGGGTCATCTTGGAGAATACTTTGAAAAAAAATAGAAGCATTTGCACTGATCATCCACCATTTTTTTAATTTTTAGGGGAAAGACTTGAAACTCAACCCTCGCAAAAAAAAAATAAATAACTGGCCATTTCAACCCTTGAAAGGACTTTGACCTAGCTTCTTATGATCAATTGTGTTGTGCGTGTTATTAAGTTTGTACACAATTGACCGAGAACCGGACCTACATGTTTAACGCCAACTCCGAACGGCGATGAACGGAATGTTCTTGTTCTCAAGAAGCTTTACATGGCATTTTGAATACTCTCTGAGGTTTGCCATTCTCTGCAGAGAGATGGCGGCCTTACAGAAAAATTATTTTTATTCAAATAATTTTCTGTCGCTGCTGAGGTTCGAACCTGGGTCTCCAGGTTCGTTGACATAGCGGCCACGCACTTTAACCAACTACGCCACGGACGCCACAGTATATGTCCTAAAACTGTTCCTCCTCCTGTTCAAATTCTAGTTTTCAATCAAGTCATAGTTCCTAGTCCTAATTCGAATCCCTTTACTAATCCTTAGCCCACCAATTATTATCACAATCCTTGTCCCAGTCCTTCTACAAAATCTTGTCCTAAGTGTCCCCAAGGCCGTGTCCTTGTCCCTGTCGCAATCGTTGTCCTAATCCTTATGACAATATTTGCCTGAATTATGATCTGAATCTCTGTCGAAATCTTTGCAAAATTATTGTCCTAGTCCTTGTCTTAATTCTGGTCCTAATCATTTAGCTAATCGTTGTCCTGTCCTAGAAAATAATTTTTCTGACTTTATTTTTATTTCTATTTTTGTTTTTAATTTTTATTTTATTTTTTTTGTTTTTATAGCTATGCTTTATTTTTATTTTATTTTTTATTTTTGCTTCATTTTTATTTTTGTTGTTATTTTAATTTTTGCTTTTTTCTTTTGTTTTTTCTTTTACTTTTGCTTTTGCTTTTGCTTTTGCTTTTTCTTTTGCTTTTGCTATTGCTTTTGCTTTTGCTTTTGCTTTTGCTTCTGCTTTTGCTTTTGTTTTTGCTTTTGCTTTTGCTTTTGCTTTTGCTTTTGCTTTTGCTTTTGCTTTTGCTTTTGCTTTTGCTTTTGCTTTTGCTTTTGCTTTTGCTTTTGCTTTTGCTTTTGCTTTTGCTTTTGCTTTTGCTTTTGCTTTTGCTTTTGCTTTTGCTTTTGCTTTTGCTTTTGCTTTTGCTTTTGCTTTTGCTTTTGCTTTTGCTTTTGCGTGTGCTTTTGCTTTTGCTTATGCTTTTGCTTTTGCTTTTGCTTTTGCTTTTGCTTTTGCTTTTGCTTTTGCTTTAGCTTTTGCTTTTGCTTTTGCTTTTGCTTTTGCTTTTGCTTTTGCTTTTGCTTTTTCTTTTGCTTTTGCTTTTGCTTTTGCTTTTGCTTTTGCTTTTGCTTTTGCTTTTGCTTTTGCTTTTGCTTTTTCTTTTGCTTTTGCTTTTGCTTTTGCTTTTGCTTTTGCTTTTGCTTTTGCTTTTTCTTTTGCTTTTGCTTTTGCTTTTGCTTTTGATTTTGCTTTTGCTTTTGCTTTTGCTTTTGCTTTTGCTTTTGCTTTTGCTTTTGCTTTTGCTTTTGCTTTTGCTTTTGTTTTTACTTTTGCTTTTGCTTTTGCTTTTGCTTTTGGTTTTGCTTTTACTATTGCTTTTGCTTTTGCTTTTGTTTTGCTTTTGCGTATGCTTTTGCTTTTGCTTTTGCTTTTGCTTTTGCTTTTGCTTTTGCTTTTGCTTTTGCTTTTGCTTTTGAATTTGCTTTTGCTTTGCTGGCAACATTAACCCTATCGTATTTACCCTCCATGTAATAATTTTATGCAACGCCGTTGCATTGTTCTTGCGTTTTCGATTTTAGAGTAAACCTCTGCGGAAAAAAATTTTTTGCGTGATGGTCAAGTAACGGTCTTTACTAGCGTAGACAAATTTTTACCATGGGACCAATACTCTTCGTTTAATAGTTCGAAGTAACAAAACTGCAGTTTCGTTGCTGAAGCAACTCCGTGGGTGCCCCGATGTCGTCATTCATTTTTATTTAATTTTTGTCATGATGTTACAGCATTTCCTTTGCTGTGGTACCATTATTTAAATCTAACACCTTTACTCAACGGGGAACAATTTCATGCAACGCCGATTCATTTTCAAAAAATGACTTTTGCAATTGTCTTGGAAACCTGTGAGGAAAGGCGTTACATTCTTACGTGAAAATGGAAGACTTCCGATCGCTTGCAATGCGGCTGCTGTCCGCATGGGAATCGACCAAAAGAATTATTAAATGATTAAATGGTTGTACGCAGAATTGTACCAATGCTCTTTTCTGAATTTGCATCCTCTCTTACCAAAGGGTAATTTCCAAAATAATTTCTCTTACCAAAGGCTATATTCTTGTAGATCTAGTTCTTTGAATCTAGATTTCTTGGAGGAAAGTTTCAAACATCGTAAACGTAATAATTTAGATTCCACAACTTTGAACCTTGATCTACAGGTGATTACAAAAATTACAAAATATATGTAAGGAAAAAGCAAAAAGTGTAAAAAATGACTGTAGAGACCAGATTTATCGTCAAAATATTTAAAAGTTTGTCAATTTAATTGTTAGTGAATAATTTGTTCAACATTGAATAAAATAATATTGTTATTATAACGCTACAACGTTTCACTGCGTTATCCTTTCTTTACGACTGAATAAACCGATAAATGAACAAATAACTTCATTTATTCAAACCGTTAACCGTTCATTAAATTCATGTGCAGAAATTAATTGAATTTCATTTGCAGTTGATTGCACTATAGATGATGGAGAAGTTAACATTTATTTTTGTTGCTGAAAAATGTTCGCAAGTTTAAAGAAAATTTTAAAAACTTACCATGACAATCATATATTTCATAATTTTTTTATTTTTCATATATTGGTCTTGAAAATATTTCATTGAAAAATCTACTTTCATCTTCAGAATTGCTTGAGATTTCTATTCGCTGACAAACATTTTGAGTTGAGTGTTTTTCTGCATCCGCATCAGCAAAGAGCTTAAATTCATGCACTTGGTTACCACTTCCGCTTGATATGCACCTTTAATGCTTATGGCTTGTATTATCTTCTGGTCATTTATTGGCACATATTTTTATGTTATTGCATTAAAGCTCAAGTGTTAAGATCATATATTTAAGCCTGATTAACTCCTTCCAATCGTCTTTTTCAGTGGGGAGAGAAATAAGTTCATTTTTTCACAACGAATTCCATTTGTCGCACAGTCGCTTGTTTAAATGCGATATTTTAATCGCACTGAATGGCTGCAAAAGAATACATTTATTTTCAGTATGATTCATTTTGATGAAATGATTTAAGCTGCAGTTAATGGCACTGAAGTTTACTGTAACATTTTCAGGATATATATACATATATAGAGATTTAATTAAAATCAGGAATGCCTTATATACAAATTGTAAAAATCTTGTTGGCAAGATATTATATTAAAAATTTTTTTTTTTGGGTGTGTGACAAACGAGAATTCAAAAAATATATCTAGGTATTACGAGGGTAGTCCCAGAAGTAAAGCAAATTGTTTACTTGAACCAAGCAAATTCTTTTCACTTCTACTTATATTGACATGCTTATAATTCACAACAGGTTTACATGAAAACATGTTTAAGATGGGGCGGCTTGACAAGTTATGGCATAGTTCAAAAGAGCAGTGTCTTATATGTTACTTTATATACTTATATACTTATATGCTTATAATTCACAACAGGTTTACATGAAAACATGTTTAAGATGGGGCGGCTTGACAAGTTATGGCATAGTTCAAAAGCGCAGTGTCTTATATGTAACTTTACTTGGAAACATGCAAGCGTCTACAAGATATATTTAAAAAAATATTCGAGTATTTTTTTTATTATTGGTTATCCTGTGTGGCGGCCGTGGCGCAGTGGGTAGAGTGCGTGGCCCATACGCCAGAGAAACCTGGTTCAATTTCCATCTGACACAGAAAGTTTTTTTAATTGAATTAGTTTTTCTGTTCGGCCGCCACCTCTCTGCAGTCAGTGGCAAGCCTCAGAGAGTAAATAATGCCATGTAAAGCTTCTTGAGAACATACACATTAGCCGTTCGGAGTCGGCATAAGACTAGTAGGTTCAGTTCTCGATCAATTTATACAAATATTTAATAAACACGCATCAGACAATCAGATCATAAGAAGTTTGGTCCTTTCAAGGGCTGAAATGGCCAGTGTATTTATATATTTTTATTATCCTACATCCTACATCTTTTTTGAAGGATTTTCATTGCAATAAGAAAATTAAGTTTCTAATATCAAGCCAAACATTCTAGTATTGAGAAAATTCTTTACTTGAATCAAGCAAATTGTTCTCAATTCAAGGAAAATCAATTTTTAATTGTTACCTACAACCTCTTAAAGCCTTAAGTCTCAAGAATATGTGGTGAAAATTTCAAGTCGATATCTCAAAAAATAACTCAATAAATAACTCAATAAATAAGTTATAGCCTAGTAAGTGAATCGCCTTCAAGAGAGCGCAGTGCTGGCCCTTATTTTCAAACGCGTTTTTCTCGAAACCATGTTTTCAAAGTCGGTGACCAAGATTTCTCGAAACTCAGTGAACCGATCGTTTTGATTTTTTTGCAGGCTTAGTTTACTCGTAATAATCTCATACTTGTCATAGGAATTTTTTTTTTTTTGTAGCTTCGTTCATTTTTTTATAGGCAAAATAATGACGAATTTTTTGGTCGAAAATCGTTAATTTACGTTCGGAAGTCCGCCATTTTGTGAAAAATCAATATTTTCAAAATCGGCTATGACAAGTACGAGTATTAAGTATCTATTTTAATATTATTATTAATTTTTTTGTTTCAGATGAATTTAGGAGGAGGACTCTTGGTCACCGCGATTCACCTTTTTTCAGGGCGCTCTACAAAAAATGCTGTATCTACCTTAATATTAATTTTTTTTTTAATAAAAAAAAACTTAACATACTCTTGAATGTGTATGTTTGAAGGTATAAAAACCCTCATTTAAAAATATCCCTTAGGTTTTCTTAAAAAAATTCACAAACATCACCTTTTTTTGGGCCTCTGGGTATATTTCCCTCCTTAATATATTTCTAAGGTTTCTAATTTGACTGGCTCCAATGTAATGTATATATTTATTAACCCGTTCATGCTCGAATAAAAATGGGAGGGGCTATGCATTTTTTGATGACAAATATGTGTTAGTCTTGACTCAAATATGAACTGACAAAAATTGTAAAGTCCTTGGTGTGCTGTTTCGTTTGTTTCAGGATGTTATCTATAGGCAATATTTTGAGTGGTTGGACAAACTAAACACTTTTTAAGTTTTTTTTTAAATGACTCTTTTACTTTTATTGTTTATTTTGTTTACTTGGTTTTACAATAAAACAATAATTTTAATATTTTTAAACACTTTTTTTAAAAACAATTTTTTCGCAAAACTGTCTTGATTTTGACAATTTCACTCTACAGAGAACGGCTACTTAATGAATACGCATACAGTTTTCAAGAGAACAAATAGCTAGTTAGTTTGCACAACTCATAAGGCTAAATGTGACTTATTACTTACAAAACAAATAAGGCACAAATATTTTGTGCCTTACAAAAACAAAATCATAAAAAATCGATAAAAAATGTTATTTATCATTTGAAATGACTTTAAAATTAGCATTTTTTGAATATTAATAATTTTCATATTACAGACGAGTCAATTCGCACGATCTCGGAAGCCAATTGACATCGCCAAATCTCGAAATAAGTCGTCCTGAAAAGTTTTGTTGCAACAAAGCCCTAATTGATGCTGTTGTGTCGCTTATGGCTCCATACTGTTGAAACCACATATCACCCAGATCCATATCTTCGATTTCAGAAAAAGAATTGGCTAACATATGCTCATAACGCTCCGAATTCACTGTTACGGTTGCTCCTTGTTCGTTTTCAAAAAAATACAGACCAATGACCACACCAGGTCATATTGCATACCAGACAGTTACTTTTTGCGGATGCAATGACTTTTCGACAACCGCTTGGAGATGTTCAAATCCCCATAAATGGCAATTTTGCTTATTCACATATCAACCTGGTGCGAATTGGGCCTCATCGTTGAAGAAAAATTGCTTCGAAAAATCGGTATTTTTTTAAAATTCATTAATAAATAATTATTTTACAAATTTTAATGCATTATTTGGTGATAAAACTTTCCCTTAGCAAAATAGAATCTTACTGCACAAAAACCAGTTTAGTTAACATAAATATTTGACAGCTGTCAAATACCAGGGCTGCACTTTCCAAAACCCGAAATAGATAGCCCTTTACATCAACTTCTCAATCGCTATACGAATGATTGGTTTTAATATCACAACTACGAGGGTTTTATTTTATATTTCTAGCCTTCAAGCCTTCCCTTACTGTTGACAACCTTAACCATCAAACTTTTCCATTGCAAACTTGACGTTGGTGAACATATCCTTCTTCAGAACATTTTGCTATTTGAGTGCGATTTGAATATCTTTTATTTGTGTATCCTGTGTACAGTTTCAAGAGAAATACATCAGGGGCAAAAAATGGGATAAGTCATGAACATTTTTGTGCATTTATTTTTCATAACTTTCGATATTAAAACAAGAATGCATCGATGAACTTATAAAGGATTAAGTTCAATAACGATAAAGCATTGCAAAAAAAAACTGTTAAACGATTTCAATCGCATCCGAAATTCACTCCAGGAAGAATTCCGTGAAGGTGGTCCAAAATTGGTTGCTGTACCACAAAATATCGATGCCGTCATGTGACTAACCGTGAGATTGAGGCATCTTTGTGTATTATTTTGACAAGCATCTATAAGAAATTGCATGATCATTTGGCAATAAAAAGAATTTGTTCACTTTGGATCCAAATAATCTGACAAACGATAAAAAAATATGTGTGTTGCCACTACGCACGGTAGAAGTCAAACTCTACCGTGCGTAGAAAAATTTACTCTTTAATATTGTTTTACTAAAAAAGGCTCATTTCATATAATGGCAAGAGTAAATAAAATCAGTTTTAAGGAGGGCTCTGGTATATACCCAGAGGCCGAAAAAAATGGTCATGTTTGTTCATTTTTTTTAAGGAAACCTAAGGGATATTTTTCAATGAGGGTTTACACAATATATACAAAATATACAATGGATTTTACAGGGATTATACAGGGCTTTAAGAGAGTGCCGGAGAGGGTTAATATATATGACCGAACCCCATTACTTTTGCAAAAGGAAAATTTTTTCTTGGGAACCTATTCCCTCTGATTTTTATTCCCTACACCTGAACATGGGTACTTTAAGGGAGGGCTGGAGAGGGTTAATATGTATGACTGACCCCCATTACTTTTGCAAAAGGAACATTTTTCCCTTTGGAACCTTTTCCCTCTGACCACTCCTTAGGGGGCTCCCATACAAATTTTATGTTTGTTTTTTTTTATTTATTCCCTACACCTGAACATGGGTACTTTAAGGGAGGGCTGGAGGGGGTTAATATGTATGACTCACCCCCATTACTTTTGCAAAAGGAACATTTTTCCCTTTGGAACCTTTTCCCTCTGACCATTCCATAGGGGGCTCCCATACAAATTTTATGATTTTTTGTATTTATTCGCTACACCTGAACATAGGGGCTTTAAGGGAGGGTTGGAGAGGGTTAATGTCTGTGACAAACCTTAATTACTTTTGCAAAAGGAACATTTTTTTTTGGGCACCTTTTCCCTCTGACCACTCCTTAGAGGGCTCAAATTAAGGGCCATACAAATTTTATGTTTTTTTTTATTTATTCCTTAGCTACACCTGAACATGGGGGCTTTAAGGGAGGGCTTGAGAGGGTTAATACATATCATGAAACTATGTAATATGTAGAATTTAGTATCAAAAACATAAAGATATAAGGAAAATAAATGCAATACCGAAATATGGTCTGTGTACTATTTTGTTACTCTCAAAAATTTGAAATATACTTTAAAATGTTGTACATTACAACTCTGTTACTTAGCAGTAGTCAGTGTTTGTCTTTTTGTTTAAGTTTGATGTTTTCAATATGAATATCAAAGACATGCTCCATATGCTTTGAATTTTTATGGCAATATTATAATTACTCGATGTATGAACCATGCAGTTGAAAAGCTACTGTGTCCATACTATATTATAGTTATTTAATTTTCGCAACACTATGTCAAAAACACGCCGAAGCGTTTCACGGCGAAGTGTTTCACGGTGAAGTGTTTCATCGGCGAATTGATTCATCGGTTTTACACCCCATCGCGGCTAAAACAGTTTCACTTCAAAAGGCACGTATAGATTGGTACAAAGAAATGTTGAGAAAATACAATCAAGGTGCATCAAATAACACCAAGGGCTGTGTATAATATCTACACAGGTGGCTTATCAACGATTTATGCATACTAGTATCACCTTTGGTCGAGATTCGACCATTTAAAAATTGATTTTTTTTTTTGTATTTTTATTGAAAAAATTTTTTTTCTTTCTTCACTCATTTGCAAACGTAACCGAACTCTTACAGCACCAAACGCACCACCAGCAGGAAATCACAAAACAGTAACTCAATTCTGATTTTCCATGTTCTGTGACTTTTACTTTTAAAGCTATTCAATATCAAAAATGTGGCTTATACATATATGCGGAGCCACACCCCTTTGTCCAATGCCCGTCACAGTACCCAACTTCACTTATTCTACTTTCTAGTAGAAATGCTTCCGAAGCTATTTGATATAACCACTTTGAGTTGTATGAGTGCTTCCACCCCCCTTTGTCAAGGAAGGAAGTTCTTACCAAGTTTCATTGATTTGTGACTCATAGTTCAAAAGTTATACCGAAAATTTGGGCTGATGAAAAGTGCCTCGCCTCTATTTCAACGCCCATCAAATGTAAAAAGTGGAATGGAACGTCTGATTTGAGAGATATTCGGTGCACTCCTTTTCCCTACTCTTATTGATTTAAAAAAAATTATCAAAATTGGTTGAGAAACACGGGAGAAAATGTTTCTTAACTGTTCTGTGTACACCTATTTATATATACTAGTATCACCTTTGGTCGAGATTCGACCATTTAAAAATTGATTTTTTTTTTTGTATTTTTATTGAAAAAATTTTTTTTCTTTCTTCACTCATTTGCAAACGTAACCGAACTCTTACAGCACCAAACGCACCACCAGCAGGAAATCACAAAACAGTAACTCAATTCTGATTTTCCATGTTCTGTGACTTTTACTTTTAAAGCTATTCAATATCAAAAATGTGGCTTATACATATATGCGGAGCCACACCCCTTTGTCCAATGCCCGTCACAGTACCCAACTTCACTTATTCTACTTTCTAGTAGAAATGCTTCCGAAGCTATTTGATATAACCACTTTGAGTTGTATGAGTGCTTCCACCCCCCTTTGTCAAGGAAGGAAGTTCTTACCAAGTTTCATTGATTTGTGACTCATAGTTCAAAAGTTATACCGAAAATTTGGGCTGATGAAAAGTGCCTCGCCTCTATTTCAACGCCCATCAAATGTAAAAAGTGGAATGGAACGTCTGATTTGAGAGATATTCGGTGCACTCCTTTTCCCTACTCTTATTGATTTAAAAAAAATTATCAAAATTGGTTGAGAAACACGGGAGAAAATGTTTCTTAACTGTTCTGTGTACACCTATTTATATATACTAGTATTGCCTTTGGTCTAAATTCGACCATTTAAAAATGGTTTTTTTTTTATTTTTATTGAAAACATTTTTTTCTTTCTTCACTCATGTGCAAACGTAACTGAACTCATACCGCACCATACGCACCACCAGCAGGAATTCACAAAATACTTCACTCTGAGTTTGCATGTTCCGTGACTTTTACTTTCGAGCTATTCAATAGAAAAAATTTGACTTATGTATGCGGTGCCACACCCCCTTGTCCAATGCCCGTCCCAGTACCCTACTTGCCATATTTTACTTTTAAGTAGAAGGATATCAGCAAGTGGGAACTCCATTTTGAGTTTCATTGTTTTACGGCATTTACTTCCAAAGCTATTCGATGTAAAAACCCTGAATTGCATGGGTGGTGCCACGCACCGAATACTGATTTTTAAGGCTGTGTGACCTGTTCGATATACCTAAAGCTATTCGATATGCCAAATTTGGGTTGTATGGGATGTGCCACTATAGATATCCGGTGCACTCCTTCTCCGTACTCTTATTGATTTAAAAAAAAAATTATCAAATTCAGTTGACCCGGGAGAAAACGGTTCTTCATTGTTCTACCTACGCCTATTTATATATAGATATAATAATAATATATATAATATATAAAGTAGATAAGGAAATGGCTTAAAACATAGATTTGTGTATATAACTTTGGAGTGGTTTGAAATATTTGAAAAATTTTTTCACAGAAATTATTTTTTTAGCTGTAGAACTTTATAAAAAATACAAAAACAACATTTTAAAAAATATAATTTTCATCAAAAAAATCATAGGGGGTTGCTCATGATTTTCGATGATAGAAACACTTAATTAAATTATGTGTCAAAATGAAGCAATTTTTGCAAATAAATGATATGGTATATGAAAGAGTGTGAGAGAAGAAAATAGAAAAACAAAAATAGAATTACAAAAAGAGAATGTCTGTTCTAATTTTTAAGCAAAAATTGAATATTTTAGATTTTTTTTGAAAACAACATAAGAAATTGAGTTAGTGAGATAACGGTTAATCTTTTCTTATTTCTCAAAAGTTATTTAATTAAACTTTCAGACAAAGAAAATCGGGATGTGTCAAATCGGGAAAATCGATTGAAAAATGGCTGAGATATTTGCATGCAAAATCAAAATTTGAAATATCAATTGTTTTTTTCTCATTCTGAGGCAATGACATTGCTTTAAGAAATACATTGCATGGAAAAAATCTACAGGTTTCGAAATATCACAATACTTTTGGTGTCATAATAACGGGAAATTTTTTTAACATACTATTCGTGGAAAATATTAGCAAAAAAGTTTTCGTATACCGTTATTTTTCTCAACCAACGAATTTCCATACAAAAAACGTTGTACTGAAAAAATGTATAGTTTTCGAGATATCACAATAATTTTGATGTCAAAATAACGGAAATTTTTCAAAATTTACTATTTGTAAGCAATTTTACCATCACAATATATATTGACACTTGTTACATGAAATAGTGCTTATTGTAGGGTAACCGTAAACGATGGTGAAAAATATTAAATTTTTTTTTTGCACATCTTATGAATGTCTAAATTTCTCTCTTATATCATGTTTTTCCATCTCTTACAGTTAAGCTTTTATTTAATAAATGCTCTTTTTCCGCTCATATTTGAGGTCAAAGGTCACCAATCTTATATTCAATCATACTGTGCAGCCAGACCTTTCATCTGATATCACATTCTTCATTCTACCTCTTCCCAGTTCTGAGATCCCTAACTAAAATTTATATAAACTTTCAACGTTAATATTTCGGGTCAAAGGTCATAAATTTAAAATCTAACATAATTCGGCACATCTATGGTGCAGTACCTTTCGAATGATATACGTTTCATTGTCCTTATTCTAAAATAAATATTGAAAAAGTGTACGACAACATTTGATGTTTGCGTATTAATATATAAGATAGATATATAATAATAATATGTATAATATATAAAGTAGATAAGGAAATGGCTTAAAACATAGATTTGTGTATATAACTTTAGAGTGGTTTGAAATATTTGAAAAATTTTTTCACATGAATTATTTTTTTAGCTGTAGAACTTTATAAAAAATAAAAAAACAACATTTTGAAAAATGTAATTTTCATCAAAAAAATGAGAGGGGGTAGCTCATGATTTTCGATGATAGAAACATTTAATCAAATTATGTGTCAAAATGAAGCAATTTTTGCAAATAAACGATATGGTATATGAAAGAGTGTGAGAGAAGAAAATAGAAAAACAAAAATAAAATTACAAAAATAGAATGTCTGGTCTAATTTTTAAGCAAAAATTGAATATTTTAGAGTTTTTTTTAAAACAACATAAGAAATTGAATTAGTGAGATAACGGTAAATCTTTTCTTATTTCTCAAAAGTTATTTAATTAAACTTTCAGAAAAAGAAAATTTAGGGAAAATCGATTGGAAAATGGCTGAGATATTTGCATGCAAAATCAAAATTTGAAATATCAATTGTTTTTTTCTCATTCTGCGGCAATGACATTGTTTTAAGAAATGCATTGCATGGAAAAAATCTACAGGTTTCGAAATATCGCAATACTTTTGATGTCATAATAACGGGAAATTTTTTTAACATACTATTCGTGGAAAATATTAGCAAAAAAGTTTTCGTATACCGTTATTTTTCGTATTTTTCATATAAAATACAAAACGAATTTTCATACAAAAAACGTTGTACTGAAAACATCTATAGTTTTCGAGACATCACAATAATTTTTATGTGAAAATAACGGAAATTTTTCAAAATTTACTATTTGTAAGCAATTTTACCATCACAATATATATTGACACTTGTTACATGTTATAGTGCTTATTGTAGGGTAACCGTAAACGATGGTGAAAAATATTAAATTTTTTTTTGCACATCTTATAAATGGCTAAATTTCTCTCTTATATCATGTTTTTCCATCTCTTATAGTTTAGCTTTTATTTAATAAATGCTCTTTTTCCGCTCATATTTGAGGTCAAAGGTCACCAATCTTATATTCAATCATATTGTGCAGCCAGACCTTTCATCTGATACCACATTTTTCATTCTACCTCTTCCCAGTTCTGAGATCCCTAACTAAAATTGATATAAACTTTCAACGTTAATATTTCTGGTCAAAGGTCATCAATTTAAAATCTAACATAATTCGGCACATCTATTGTGCAGTACCTTTCGAATGATGTACGTTTCATTGTCCTTATTCTAAAATAAATATTGAAAAAGTGTACGACAACATTCGATGTTTGCGTATTAATATATAAGATGAGTCCGAAACAAAATACACATCGAAGCAAATAGCTGTCTGGTTCTACAGTATTACTGGTCATATGGCAACAGTGGCGTTACAGGAACGTAGGACAGTTAATTCTGAATAGTACACGACCATTAATTTGCCACAAATCATTGGAGAAATTTGGAAAAAGTCGCAGATGAGGCGAATTATTCTGCATCATGTCAATGCGAGCTCTCACACATCTGCTTGAACAAAGACTTACATAACCAGTCAACTTGAATTGGTCGTATACCGTGCAGTCCTGATTTGGTACCCAATGACTTTTTTTATTCCCAGAAATAAATGACTAGTTCAACAATTTTGGAAACCCGAAGAGTAGGTTGTTGCATTCAAAAAGTTTCTTTTGGAATCACCTCAATCGGAAGTGCTTCCAAAATTGGTTCAAACGCATGCAAAAGTATATTGATCATCCTGGAGAATATTTTGAAAACAATAAAACCAATTTAGATCATAAAATTTTTTTCCACATTATAAGGTCAGAAATATAAAAAGCAAGCCTCGTATCTTAAGTTGAAACTTTAAAGTCTGAGTTCATACTTAACTCTATTTTTGTTGTTAGAGTCAGTAACTAGTTCTTGGATTGGTTTTTTTTTAGTCGAATAATTGTGTGAAACAAATTCTTCAACAAGCACAATTATACTGCATTTCCAGAGAACTTTGATGGAAAACATCATTATAAACTTTTATTAGCGGTTTCTTAACGATTTGTTCAAGCAGCTAATTGCTAATTGCAAAGATGTGCAAACATCTGTAATTTTATAAAGATAGTTTTGAAAGTATTCTCTCTGTTCTACAATCAGAACTAAAATATAATTTCATAACTTTTAATAGCTTAAAATTTAAATTTCCTTAAAGGCCGTTAAAACTTTGGAAATAATGCTAATTATATGTAAAAAAAAAACACACACACACACAGATGCACAGACAAGAACGCACACATGCTGTGTTCATCGATGTCGTTGACTTTTAATGCGAGCACATGTTTTTCAGCCAGAGCATTCGAAAAGGTTCTCTTCAAGATCGCAACACCAAAAATACAACACAACAAAAAAAAAATTAAACAAAAACAAAAAACCTCACCCTAGCAACGCGCCTATGTCTATGCCGCCTATTGTATTAATTGTTTTAAGTCCCTTTTTTGGGTCTCTTGAACTCACGCACTAATAAATTTAATATCCTTCCTGCCAAACAGCCTTTCAACAAATTTATATATGAAGAAATAAATTTAAATTAGTTTTAACGCATTAGCCATAAAAAAGGGGACTTCGTTCGACCCTATAAAAGGCTCTTATAGCAGCAACAGCAACAGCAACAGCAACAATAATCATAACAACAGCAACAGCAAAAACTAAAATAACACGCAGGAAGTTCCTTGTTGGCTGACATCCTTGCTTAGGCTATAAAAGTCAAGTTGAAACAAAGGCGAACATAAACGATTTTAATGAATTTTCCCCGACACACACACACACACACACAGACACTCGTTTTAAGCACACGTCACACACATACAAGAGCACAGACATTGTTATGGAGTTATTTGAAAATTTCGCGCGCATCCTGCGCAATTTTATATTATTTTAACATATTCAACAAAACTTATGTAAGCAGCTCAAACTAGAGCTGAGGAGGGAAGTCATGGATGATATCAATAAAGGGGGGGGGGGGGGGGAATGAAGCAGAAGCAGAAATAGCAGAAGGGTAGCATAAGAAGCAGCAGCAGCAGCCGAACCAGAAAAGGATGCTGTTTATATTAATGGCGATGTAGCAAGTGTCAGGCACACAACACACACACTCACATTCGCCTGAAGCTACACTCATAGAAAAACGCATATTTCCGCATAAATTTCACTATTTATATTGTGTGCATTTTGCTGGCAGCAAAACATTTATTTGTTATTTTTTTTATCGTATATTTTTGCACAAACTCACTCACGCATATACACACGCAAACACACACATCCATACACACATACACTCACCACTATACAATAACATTTTAGGCATTTTGCTAGAAATTTGTATGCATACCACTTAACATTCATTTGACGCTGTCAGTGTGCGTGCGTATCTGTGTGTACGTATGTGTGTGTTTGTTAGTTTTGCTATTTTTCTGCTATATGCATGCGTATCCTTGCCACAGCGACGTCTACCTTTATTTGACTTTTGCACCTATTTTGACATTGAACACACAAGGGTTGCCATGTTGCCAGGTTCATCGTAGTTGTGAAGCGTCGACAGCTAGTTGAAAGAAAAACTATTTAACTTAAAATTCAATTCAATTTGTTTTTGTTGTGCTTGTTCTTGTTCTTGTGGTTGTAAACAAATTATTTTAAATGTTCAAGTGATGCCACTGCTGCGTGTAGCTTTTCCGTTATTGCTAGAGAGTTTGTTATTTTGTCGGTTGGATACGGTTTTCAGGCTATTGGGGTTGTGTGTGCTGGAATATATATTTCTATGAAATTACATCAAATGATCTGAGGGAGCGTTTTCAAGCGCTTGCCACATGGTTAGACACCTTACTCTAGAGTGAGAATTATTATTCTTAATAAAAAATTTCAAAATTATTTTAAAAAAAAATATAATGATAAATTTATAATAATAGCGATAATATTAAATAATGTATAATTTCAATATTCCTGGACTCCTGGAAAGTCATTATATTTGCTTTGAAGCGATATTCGAATCAGTCTCTTTAATAACTAATCGTTTTATGCTTGAAAATTCATTATCATAACTTGCAAATCTCTCACTAATAAATCATTATAATTCAGAAAATTTTAAACTTATTGTGTTGTTCTTTGCCGGCATCACACGACATTTCTTTAGCCATATCTTAATTAGCTTCCTAAAGAAATAATAAATGGGAACAAAAAAAAAAAAAAACAACAAAAACCCACAAAGCACTTCTCAATACAGCTGTTACCAAAATGGCGACTCCAATTACAATCCCCGCCACCCTCACCTGACGAATGTTGGCCGTGTGTTGGCTGCTCAGGTTGCAGATTGTAAATTCCAGCCATTGCTCCAACATAAATTGTTGTCACTCGGAAGCTGTAGCGGAAAGTGTTCTGCTACTTTTTTTTTTTGTTGTTTTGTTTTTTTTTTTTTCTTTCCTTATCCCCACCTCCATAGTTTTTCCATTTTTCCATTTGTCTGCTACAATACAAAGTTGTGTAACTTTATCCTTGGTAGTTGCAGCTACCTAGCTGCGGTGTTTTGCTATGTTTTGTTTTTAATTTGTTTTTTTCTTTTGTAATTTTTTTTTTATAATTTTTTTTCTGCTTTATTTTGGCAACTTCTAAAGTCCAGCGCAATTCAGTTCCAACTCTGTAATTGAATTTTTAATCTCGTTTATAGTCAAGTGATCTCTGGTTTTTCGGGGGTTGTGCATATTTTACATTTTGTTGCTGACCGATAGCAACACTGGTTAGCAGGGTATGTAAAATAGCAGTAGCAATAGCTGTAGTAGATAGAAGTAGTAGAAAATATCATGACAAAATAAAAAATGAAAAAACTCAAAATAGATAAATAAAGGTTATACATAAAAGCTTCGGACAGATATCGTAGACAGTGTGGATTTTATGTGGTCTTTATTTGATACGGATATTATACGGTCAAGCTTTGGCTATTTAACCCTTGTGTAGTTGAAATTCCGTATTTACTTGTTTGGATGCCAGTGATTTTTAAAATTTGGCAAAATCTGATGAAAACTCCGCCTACTTCACATACGAAGTGACATCATCAAAATAGCACAAATTCTTCCAAAATTCAACTAATGAAAGGATTCAAACTAATGAAAGGACTTGATTTTGTAAGAGTGAATGAAACTAACCCCCTCAAAAACTTACCTCATCAAAGTTTTGTTTTATTTTTTTTTTTTGCCCTAACTTTTCACAGAATAAAGATATCGAATAATCCAAGATACCGTTGGAAAGGTGAATACACAACGCAACTTTTTTATGCAGAGAGGCTCTTCCAAAAAAGTGTCGGGGTTGTGCACCATTTGTTAAATTCCAAAAAAAGTCGGAAAATAAGTTGAGATTTTATTTATTCAAAAGACCTCAAGAGGCAAAACAAGTATTAATGACGTCACTTAGGCTAAAAAATCGTAGTGGATGGAAGTGTTCAACCATGATTTTCTTCATCTTCGTCCAAATCGGTGTTGCAATGTTTGCATGTGAAATAAAAGGCATGTGCCTTTCCGTATTGGCGCACTTCAAGTGAATAGGCCGGCTACATGTGTTGCATTCGATGGAGTTTTTGGGTGTCAGTTTTTTAGGCAAAAACCTAAGACAAATTGAGCATATTTCGACATAACCAAATATTGTCTCGTAAAATAGAATCAAAACACAAGATATATATGCGTTACACTAACTTTTTTTGAATAAATTCACTCACTTGGATAGTACAGGGTTTTCCAATAAGAGGTGTTATATTGGTATTCAAAGATAAATGCAATTTTTTGAGATAAATGATCGGATGTTTATTTCATAATAAAGAGGAAGGTATGCCGTTAATAATGAAAAACAACATCAGCCAAATCCTTTTCATGAAATTTTCCATACCCAAATCGCAAAGTGGCTGCCCTATGTCCTCGATAGCCTCACGAATTCCATCTTTGAGGTCTTCTATCGATGCTGGGCTGTTGGCGTAGACCTTATCTTTCACGTGGCCCCAAAGGAAGAAGTCGCAAGGTGTTAAATCACAAGATCTCGGTGATCGGAGCCAATTGTGATCACCTCTTCGACAGATAACACGGTCCGGAAACTTTTCCCGTAAAAGACTAAAGATTTCGTTGCTTGCGCCATTTTTGAAGTGAATTTTAATAATTTCAATGCATTGCTGAAGCGTGTATCGTTCCATTTTTAGTAATGACGTAGTTTCGACTTGTCAAATGTCAAAGAATAAAAGCTTTAAGAGTGAGCGGGCGAAAAAAGCGGGCGATTCACAATAACACCTCTTATTGGAAAACCCTGTACTTTGGAAAATAAAAAAAAAAATTCGCATTCGATTTTCAAACACGATCCAATACATCTGTATACTTCGGTGTAACTACAAAAATTGTCAAATCATGTCAAAAGACAAATTTAGCAGTTGAAAGATTGGCGATATGTCAATTAGGGAAAGAAAATAAGTAATGGTCCACAACCCAGCCCTCTCCCCTACATTAACATCGACCAATGCCTTTCTAGTGGCGACCATGGCCAGAGGTCATGGTGCCTCTATCCAACTGATAGATATCTTAGAAAGATACAAGGCTGGGATCATTGCAGTCCAAGAAATGCGATGGAAGGGACAGGGTTGCTCACGGCAAGCATCTTGTGATATCTGCTACAGCGGCCATGTGGAGAAGCACGAGTTTGGATGCGGATTCGCTAATATAGACTCGGATCATTATCTTGTACCAGCCAAGATCCGTACACGTCTGTGCGCCATCAAAACTGCGCGCAATCCAGCACAGAGAAAGTTAGACGTCGAAAAGCTGCAATCCAATCGAACAGCCGAAGACTGCGCTACTTGAATCTCACTCTTGCTTCAAGAAAGCACTCCTCCCATCAACGATATATGCATGCGGTGGAACCACATTTTCCACTCTATGTGTATGGCTGCCGAAGAGGTGATTGGTTATCAGCGTCCTCGACGAAACCACTAACACGTCCAGGAGTGTCGCCACGCCACTCGGTATCGCTAAAAAGCGATACAAAGAGAAGAGGAGAGAAGAGAGAGAGATGCGTGAGTGCGAGAAAATTGAGATGCATGGTGACAGGAATGAGGTCCGAAAATTTTTCGAGAAATAAGACACCTGGTCGATTGTTTCAAGACCGTGGCCTCTTTCTGCAAGGGTGAAACGGGAATCTAGTGATATCCAGAGTACACTGATGATGTGGAGGGAACACTTCTCTGGGCTTCTGAATGGCAACGACGACAACAATCCCGTCAATAGAGATGATATCCCGGAAACCCCAATTGTGAACGACAGCGTTGAAGCTCTGCTGCCCGACCATAGTGAAGTCTTGAAAGCTTTAGCTCGGCTTAAAAACAACAAAGCCGCAGGAGCCAATGGCTTACGTGCTGAGCTCTTCAAGAATGGAGGCGAAGCTCTATTTGAATGCATTTATGAGCTTCTATGCAGAATATGGTCGGAAGAATACATTCCAAATGATTGGAACCTCAGTGTGCTCTGCCCAATCCACAAGAAAGTCGATCCCACAATTTGCGCCAACTACCATGGGATAAGCTTTCTTAATATCGCATATAAGGTCCTGTCGAGCGTATTATATGAAAGACTGAAGCCCATCGTAAACCAGCTAATTGGACCTTATCAGTGTGGCTTCAGGCCAGGTAAATCCACCATAGACCAGATATTTACGCTACGACATATCTGCGAGAAGACCCTAGAAAAACAAATCGACACACAACATTTTTGTCGATTATAAAGCCGCCTTCGACAGTCCAATGGGGCATTACCTCTACTCCACCATGTCTGAATTTGGTATTCGTGCAAAACTCATCTGTCTTTGCAGAATGACACTAAGCAACAACACCGGCAGGTATTCGGGAAGGACAGGTAAAATCGGGAAGGACCTCACCTCTCCAGTCGATACCAAACGAGGTTTCAGACAAGGTGATTCCTTATCGTGCGTCCTTATTTTAATTCCTTATTTTCAACATAATGCAGGAAAAGATCATCCGAGCTGCTGATTTGAGACGTAGTGGCGCGATATTCTACGAAAGTATTGTGCTGCTGACGTATACTGATGATATCAATATCATGGGTCATAATACGCGCGAAGTCAGTGCAGCATTCTCTAGATTAGCGAAAGAGTCGAATCGAATGGGTCTTGTAGTGAACGCAGATAAGACAAAATACCTAGTGTTAACAAATAAACAGTCCCAGCGTCTTGAAAACCACGTCACTGTTGACAGGATTTTAAAGGTTGTTAAGGACTTCGTCTACCTGGCAGTGGCGTTCCCAGGCTTGGTGACACCCGGGGCGAATACTCATGGTGTCACCCCTATAAAAAAATTTCTAAATGCAAAAAAAAACCAATTCGATGAGATTAAGTGTTTTTATTATTATCTTTATGTTTTCCGAAAAAAAAACAAACAACATGTGACAAACAATAAGAATTTGTAAAAAAACAGAACAAAAATATTACATTTTTAGATGTCTACATTAGAGTGGGTCGAAAAAAAGTTTGAAAAGTGCACCCCTTATTTTAAAGATGACCTCGAGACAACTCCAAAAACAAAAAAAATTTTTTTTTTACCCCCGGAAAAACCGCCAAAATGGTATTTTTTCCATAACTTATGCATAACATATCCGATCTTAAAAAGTTTCGAAAAAATGCCGAAAAAAAATCCGATATGTCGTTTAAAAGTGCTTTACGAGTACTACATTTTGTCCTCAGAACATTTTTACTTCCAAGGTCATATTTTACTAGTAAACCTCGTTAGTCTGATTTACCCCCTAAAATTGTTTTTTTTTTTTCTCATAAAATTAAAGTCCTAAGAATTTGTTTACATCTTACAGCTTTAAAAACAAAGAAGTTATAATGGTTCAAATATTTGGTACAATGCTTTTTTCATTATGTTACTTAAGTATGAATTACTTTTATTTTAATCCAAACAAAATTGAAAATTAACTGAATTATTTTTAAAAATTAAGTAATGAAATTAATATACAATATTTCAATATTATTAATATTACAATATTTTCCTGAACATATTTAGGCATAAAAACGTTATTCAAACTAAATTGCCCACGAAACATGACAATATATTCAAGTTTCCCAAAAAAATAATTAATTAAAACTAAATAATATCGATCTTTGCTACCAGGGCATAAGTTGTCAATAAATTATATAAATCAATCTCTATAGTTGTTATATGCGTTACATGACAATTCTATAGATCAGTAACTCGTAACTCTCTCCTTTACTCAATAACTGATAATTATAATAAAACAGTCTAATATTAGATGTCAACTGAATAACACAATAGTATTACAAATTCTTGGGTGCTAGTTAAAAATGTTTTTCGAAAAAAAAGAAACCAATAAAACAAAATTGCCTACTTAACGCGATGTTATTGAATATTTATTGTTTTTGAAACATAACGGTCATTCAAGTGTCCGCAAAAACCTTAAACTAAATAATTATATATAAATAGTTGAAAAAGTTCTTCAAGAATTGTGACAGCGTGCAAACATAAAAAACAAAAAGCAACAATAATAAAAAAAACTGTTAGTTTTAAGAAATTTAATAAAGAAAGTTCTTTACTACAATTTGGAACTGCTATAACATTTTTGACATATTAACAGGCCAAATAAAGTACTTTTTGCGCGGTATGTGAACAAATTTTTAAGAAGTTTAATTTTATGATAAAAAAATTGATTTCAAGGGGGTAAATTGAGGTAACAGGGCTTACCAGATGAATTTGACTTCAAAAGTACAAAAGCTCTGAAAAGAAAATGTGGTGCTAGTTAAGCCCTTTTTTTACCGGTATATCATTTTTTGAAATCGGATACAAAATGCATAAGTTATGGAAAAAATACCATTTTGGCGGTTTTTCCGGAGGTAAAAAAAAAATGTTTTTTGTTTTTGGAGTTGTCTCGACGTCATCTTTAAAATAAGCGGTGCACTTTTCAAACTTTTTTTTTATGGAGACCGACCCACTCTAGTCTACATATTTAGATATGTAGGCATAAGGTAAAAAAGAAAACTTATTAACTTCGCAGTCTTAAAAACTGACGGAACAAAAACATTACGTTTTCAGGTACATATTTGTATATGTAGGTATAAGGTTAAACAAAGAAAGAGCCATTAATAAGATGGCGTTGTCTTAAAAACTAACTTTTCTTTCTTTAAGAGCTGAAAAATTTGAAATAACCTCATCGAAATCAATATTACTTGCAAGCTCGTTTTCAATGGTTAAAATAGCAAGATCGGAAAGCCTTGCCTGTCCCATGGAAGACCTTAAATAAGTCTGAATTAATTTTAGCTTTGAAAAACTCCTTTCGCATGAAACTACTGATACACAAATTGTTAGAAATAATTTCAATGCGACACACATTTTTTAACGTAATGTATTTGTACCTTTTTCTTTCTGTTTGAGATATTAAAAAAAATATCAAAATGGTGTCACCCCTAAAATGGTGGTACCCGGGGCGGACCGCCCCCCCCGCCCCCCCCCCTAGGAACGCCACTGCTACCTGGGATCCAGCATAAATCCCAATGTTCAACAATGTCAGTATTGAGATTATACGAAGGTATTGGCAATAGGTGTTACTTTGGGCTGAGTAGGCAATTGAGAAGCAGAGCCCTCTCTCGACGAACAAAACTGACGCTCTATAAGTCACTAATCATGCCCGTCCTATTATATGCAGCACAAAACTGGATGTTGAGGTGTTCTGATGAAAAGACTTTGGGAGCCTTTGAGAGAGATACTTCGTAAGATCTTCGGTCCAATCTGCGTCAATGGCGAAACCAAATTCGATGGAACCACGAGCTTATGAGCTGTACGCTGATATCGACATAGTTAAGTGCAAAAACGAAGCTCCAGCGATAAAAATATTTGATTCGGTGCGCGGTGGTGGTCAACACAGAAGAGGATGCCCACATCTTCGTTGGAAGGATCAAGTGTTGGATAACATGACTACGCTTGGTGTTTCCAACTGGCGCCAGCAAGCCCAAAACAGAAATGGCTAGAGCAATTTCTTATACGAGCCAAAACCGACCGACAGTTGTAAGAGCCATATAAGTAAAGTAACTAAAGAACCGTCTTGAGACCATGCACGTTAGACGTTCGTAGTCTGAATAATACTTGTAGCTCCAGTACTCAATCATTTGCGTACAAACATTTAATATCACGTATCACACAATTTGATTACAAGAAACTCGGCCAAAGTCATTTCAAGGGCTGAAATGACCAATTCATTTTAATACTTTTTTTTTTGTGTTGTTTATATTATGCTTTATTAGTTTTAATATTTTCTGTTTACTTTTTGGTTGCCTTACTTTCAATATATCTACTCTCAAACATGATTTAAAAAATTCCTGATCCAACATAACTTAAATTTTGCATTTAGCCACCGATTTCAATTTTTGAATCACAGTGCGCCTGAGTTCTACTGGAAGTACATTTTTTTATGTACTGCTTGAATTTAAAAAGGGTTAAAACAGTTTTTCCATTTACAAAAACCCATATATTTTGGTCTCTTTTTTTAGCTTCTACATCTTTTAAGCCACGTTTGTATTATTTGAGGCGGCACTTTTGTGCGGCATAACAAAAGGTTGTTAGAGAGAACCACCACACGTCAGCTCCAACTATTCAAAAACATTTAAGCAGTGAAAAAAAAAATTGAAGAAATAAAATAGCAAAACCATACAAACACACACACTTATCCATGCTCATACAAACACACACACACACACACAACCACATTCATTGAAATGTACACAAAAAGCTTAAAAAGTTGTATATTGTATCTGTGTTTGAGCTTTTAAATGTGTTTAAGTTTCACTTAATTCAGGTGTTTAGCTGAACCTGAAGCTGAAGCGGAAGCAGAAGCCGAAGTAGGTAAAAGCAAAGCAACAACACTTGATAACATATGCAAAAATGTGTGCCACTAAAGGTGAGTATGTTGTATATGTGTGTGTGTATGTTTTCTGTGTAGAGATGTGTGTGGCTGTGTTTCGTTTAGAGTGCACAGCCATGTATCACCGTGTGCAGCTTGCATAAAAGGTTCAAATTTTGCTTTGGTGCTGCCAAATATACATTTTATACAAATAGTATTTATGTGTGTTTCGTTTTTTACTTATCTTACTGAGCGTAAGTTTTGTGAGCAAAAGTATCTTGCATATTTTCAAGCTAAGCTAAAGCTTTTGCTGCTTTAACTCTTAGCATAGCAATGAGTTTGGTGTTGGTGTAAAAAACAAACACTTGCAGCTGCAGCATTTAATATGCTCGTATAAATGTGTTTTTTATTACGCACTTACATATATTTGTATGTGTGCGTTGTGCTGTTAATGTGTAGGTATCACAAAATTAACAAAGAGTTATACATATATACTCTGTTTTATATAATTTAACCTCCCACCTGCAGAGTTTTGAGTTTCGCAACTTTCTTGGCTAAAGTTTTCTGTTTAACTCAAAAGCAGATGCATTGCTTTGTTTTCATAATATTTTATCACAAAACAAGCACTCTTGGCAGTGTTTTCTTATGAAAAACATACAATACCCACATATGCACCAACGCATACACCTTCAGTTTTCATATTTATTGACTTAGCTATAATTAAATATTAAGTTCAGTGCACTTCTCTGCCTGCCTACGTTGCAATGTCATGGTGCGTGTGTGTATGTCACACTAGCTCATAGCTCATGTGACATTCGAGTGTATTAGTTTGAAGTTGTTTGATTTTCAACGTCATCTGCTAACGTCATTCCCAGACTGACAGTCAAATTTAAGCCAATTCAATTTAACCTCATTGCCAATGTTTATCTTAATGATGAAATTTTACCTCAATATTTGCATGATCTCATCTTAATAATAATATATCATACATACATGCATATATACAAACATACACATGCTCATAACTTGCAAAGGATGGATGCATTTAAGTGAACATTTGGGCAATATTTATGCAGGTACTCGTTCATTAATGTTATTTTATGCCTTCTGTGTGTATGACTTGAAGTATGTATATGATAATGAATAAATAGGAATGCTAATACATATACATATACAGGTTTGTAACATAAAAACTTTTTGCTTATTGTTTAAGTTATGGAAGCGGGTCTTAAAGGGCAATAACTGACTGTGCCATCAGATACAACTTAACTTTCATTTCAGACACTTTTATCAATGGAATCAAAAACTAAACTTTATTCAAATATGACAAAATGAAATATGAAACAAAAGAAACAAATATTTAAACTGTAATTAAATTTATGTGAAAATAAGGGATATATGTATGTATTAAATTCCGAAATACTAAGGAAGTTTGACTTAAGGAATAATTTTACATCAATTTTTAGTGTGTTAGTTTTTATGCATTTTATTGCATAATATTATTGGACATCTGTTATTGGGATGCCTCGACATCTAATCCGATTTATAGATGTGTTATGAATGCAATCGAGGCATATCTCAATCCCAAATCTCAATAACATCCTGCAGTAAAATACAACATCAGAATCGAGAATAGTCATATCATAGTCATATTATAATCATTTATGATCACATCATAATCATATTATAATCACATCATAATCATATTATAATTATATCATATTCATATCATAATCACATCATAATCATTTCAGCATATCATAATCATATCATAAACATATCATAATCATATCATAATAATATCGTTATCATATCATAATCATATAATAATCATGTCATGATCATATCATAATCATATCATAATCATATCATAATCATATCATAATCATATCATAATCATATCATAATCATATCATAATCATATCATAATCATATCATAATCATATCATAACCATATCATAATCATATGATAAACACATCAATGTCATATCATAATCATATCATAATAATATAACGATTTCCACAATCATATCATTATCATATCATAATCATATCGTAATCATATCATAATAATATCATAATCATATCATTATCATATCATAATCATATAATAATCATATCATGATCATATCATAATCATATCATAATCATATCATAATCATATCATAATGATATCATAATCATATCATAATGATATCATAATCATATCATAATGATATCATAATCATATCATAATCATACCATAATCATATCATAACCATATCATAATCATAGAATAAACACATCAATGTCATATCATAATCATATCATAATAATATAACGATTTCCACAATGATATCATTATCATATCATAATAATATCGTAATCATATCATAATGATATCATAATCATACTATAATCATATCATAATCATATCATAAACATATCATAATCATATGATAAACCCATCAATGTCATATCATAATCATATCATAATGATATAACGATTTCCACAATCATATCATTATCATATCATAATGATATTGTAACGACTATCTGTTTCCCAGGATCTATAGCTGGGATAGATCAGCGAGTGTCCAGGGTCGTACAATTATTTATTGTAGCGGTGGGTAACTCAGTGCTTTGCTATGGCACTGTGCTGACTCTCTGTAGTGTGTCATGTGTGCTAGCACACTACGTTGACGCACAGTGACAACAGCACACGATGAAGAGCAGCACTTTTGCGTTTAAAGTGTCTATTATGTATTATGTGACACTCAGTAGTGAGCATGTGTGCTAGTACACTAAGTTGACACACATAGTGGCACATCCAGCTTAGAAAAGTTGTTTTTTGTTTCACTTTGGTTCACTTGCAATAATTTACAATATGCAATTTGTTTTATAGCCTTTCCGCATTGAGCACAACAAGAACCGAGAACCAACTGTCAGTTTTAATGTACATCAGTGTTAACCACGTAGTACACACGCGTGTGAAGCAATACTTCGTCTTTTTACGTAAACACGAAAGAGTAAATGAGACAAATGCTGTTGCTGTGGCCGTATTGCATTTATTTCTTATGGGAAGAATATTCGACTGCTTTTGCTTTTCGACTGCGAAGTGCTTTTTGGACAGTGACACAATTCTGCTAGCGCAATGTGCTGACACATAAGGGTGCACATGTGCTAGTGAGTCAGCACACCAAAAATTGTGCTATTACCCACCTCTAATTTATTGATTTGACACTGTTTTGGTTTTATGTTTATTTTCTCTTGCAAACTTTATAAATTGTAATAAATATATATTCAATATGAGCTTATATAAACTTAAAATATAATGTTACTCTTTGATCCTGGATTCCTGGTTCAGAGTATTCGTCTTTGCCTCAGCTCCCCTGTGTCTTCAATGCCTTCACTGTCCCTTCGTGACACCGTTACGTTCGGATTTCTAGTACGATTGAAGGTAGACTTTGCCTTAAGGTTACAGCTAATGTGTCTGTGAAAGACTGAGGATTCTTCTTTATCGGCGCACTGGAAACTCGAACACCGATAAACATGCGAATACTAACGAACTATTAACCTAAAACTACTAAGGATGACTGATATGTCTATGTAAGACCAAGGATTCTTCTTTATTGGCGCAGTGGAAACTCGAACACTGATAAACAAGCGAATAACTAAATAAAAAAATATAAACTTAATACTATCAAGGATAATAGATACGTCTGTGTGAGACCAATGATTCTTCTTTATCGGCGCAGTGGAAACTCGAACACCGAAAAACAAGCGAAAAACTAAATAAAAAAAAATAGAAACTTAAGACTATCAAGGATAATGGAAACGTCTGTGTGAGACCATGGATTCTTATTTATCGGTGCAGTGGAAACTCGAATAACGATAAACAAGCGAATAACTAAATTAAAAAAAAACATAAACTTAAAAAACAACTATCAAGGATCATAGATATGTCTGTGTAAGACCAAGGATTCCTCCTTATAGGCGCATTGGAAACTCGAACACCGATAAACAAGCGAATAACTAAAAAAAAATATAAACTTAAAAAACTATCAAGGATATGTCTGTGTAAGACCAATGATTCTTATTTATCGGCGCTGTGAAAACTCGAACAGCGAAAAACAAATAAAAATAAATATATATATAATTTAAACTAACAAGGATATGTCTGTCTAAGACCAAGGATTCTAATTTATCGGCACAGTGGAAACTCGAACACCGATAAACAGGCGAAAACTAATGAAGTTCTACAAGGAGAATGCTATGCGTACTTACCTCACATCACTGCGTCTTACTTGAAGGACAAAAGGCGGTTTTTTGTTCCGTTCTCTGCCGACGTCTCTGCTGACATTTCTGTTGGCTGCGCTGTCGATGAATCTGCTCTGTCGATAACAGCGTTTCTGCTGTCGTTCTTGTTGGCAGCACTGTCGACGTCTCTGCTGACGTCCCTGTTGGCAGCGCTGTTGGTGTCTCTGCTTTGCTCCTATCGATGTTGCTGCCAGTGTTGCCAGAGAGAAAAACTGAAATTTGCCACTATTTGGGAAAGAATTTACCACTTTCGGAGAAAATTTTCCTTCCAAAATAAAAAAATTAAAAATTTTTTAAATGATTAACAACCGTTATAAGTTTTTTGTTAGTATACATATATTTATCTCTCATCAACAAGTTGACCGTCAACTCTTAACGTATATAAACTGGGACTTACCGGCTATTTTGTTTTGCTATTTTTTAATTTAATTCAATTCTTGCTTTTACTCCTCTTACATTGGTCAAGAGTTGAAAGCAATTTTTTTGACGTACTCTTTTGAATCCAAAAAGTTGACGGTATAACACAAGCGTACCGTCAATTTTACTCCTTTCTTCTCAGCCAATTCGCCAACAAACTCGAAAAATTGCTGTCAAGTCTTGACCAATGTAAAAGCGGCAAAAAGCAAAAAGTCCAATGCAACTAGAGATGGAAAATTAAAATTTTTTTTACCAATTTTGGTCAAAAATTACCTTTTTTACCTCTGCCCAAAAAATGAGTCAAAAATTACCTCAATTATGGAAATTTACCTCAATCTGGCAACAGTGGTTGCTGCTGATCTCCCTGTTAGCAGCACTGACGATAATTCTGATGACCTTTCTGCTACAACTTTTGATTTCTGGCAGCGCTGTCGATATTCTTAATCCTGCTGACGTTTTCTACAATTTTCGACTTGAATTCGCTGCGCACTTTAAATGTTGACTCGTTCTCTGATATTCACGAACTGTCCAAAAACTTTCGATGTTCTCCTTTTTATACCCTCGGTTCTTGCGCTTGTTCGTTCTCTTGTTGCAAGAACAAGCAACGCGTGGCCTACATGATTGCTTGTATTTTGTTGTTGCTTGAGTTTTTCTTAATTGGCTTCACTTTGAGCAAGCAACGAATAGCCTACACATGGTGTAATAATAATAAGGTGTTAGTGAATTTGACACTCCTCTCTCAAAATGATAAGTTTTTTCGCCCCGCTCCTGTCAAAAACAGCTGATGGTGGATTGGAGTGAAAATAAACCAGCTAACGTGCAGTCGGTCGAAGCTCAATGCCATGTCCACTTCTTTTGATGGTTATTATCAGTTGAGGTGTTGAACATTCGTCATGGCATTCGATATTTTCTTGAAACAGTCGATGTGAATGCAAGACAATTTGCAAGCTGGCCAAAGTTTCATGTCGGTGGCACTTTCCAGTGCACGTTTTTGATAAAATGACAAAACCATTCAATGGCGAACTTGGCAAATGGGCGAAGACAACTGCAATAACTTTTTGTCAACACAACACGGCACAATTAATTGAACTAAATATTTATTTAACCTTTATTCGCTCAATAACCTATAAAAACTATAACACATCATCATCTAGCAACTCAAACAAATAACACAATTTGATAACTATCAACGGCTCCTCTCTTCCGCTCTCAATATTTTGACAGAAAGAAAGCTATTCCTGGTGTTGTCAAAAATTCGCTAACACCTTATTATTATTACACCATGAGCCTACATGACTACTTGTATTTTGTTGTTGCTTGTATTTTTCTATTTGCTCGATCATCCAATTGTCCCGTTGCCAACATGCAACCTTACAGGGTGCTTGGTGTCTCACATAAAAATAGAAAATTTTAAGATTAAGTGAAATTCAACTATCTTATTTTTTACTTAGCAAAAAAAAATGTTATTGTGTTAAAACAATAACAAAAATATTCTCAAAAAATAATAATAATAAAGGAAATTTAACGTATTCTCAAAAAAAATTAATATTTAAATTGAGACCAAATTTTTTGAGCTCTAGGCCAATCATGTTGACAACAAGACAACATGAAGCAAATAAGGCGACAACCAACAACAACAACAACGGCTCTGTATATAAAAAGGGAGGAGCTAAACAGCAAAAATAACAACAACTAAAATATGCTCTGATAGCAGTAAGCCGCTGTGATCGAATTTCGAAGATGCACATGAATCAAGGCTATGCCTAAAAGTATGATACGATCTAGGTTAACCTTGGTACATTTTGCATCAAAAGTAGATAAGAACTCAGTTACAAAAATTCAAGCGTTCTCTGTCAAAAATAAATTCCGGGTAACTTTCTCGCCATAATTGGCAGCATAAGTAGAACCTAAGTAGCTTGAGTGGATCACAGTGTAAAGTCATACAAAGGCCACTGATGAGTTGGTGTAGCGACCAATGAAACAGTCTGTATAGTCAAGCTGTGTGATTTGCTCTATACAGAGCCGTTGTTGTTGTTGTTGTTGGTTGTTGCCTTCTTTGTTATTCATGTTGTCTTGTTGTCATTATGATTGGCCTAGAGCTCAAAAAATTTGCTTTCAATATTAATAATGAAAGGCCGTATTCAAATATTAAGATTACAAATTAATATTTAATGAATAATTAAAGCATTAAAATGAATGTGTGGAAAATTTATCATGGATAAAATTTGTCATCACAATATCATAATCATATAAATCATAATCATATCACTATCATATCATAATCATAAAAAAATCACATCACAATCATATCAAAATCATATATTTATAACATAATCATATCATAATCATATCATATCTATATCATTATCATATAAATAAATCATAACCATACCATACTCACATCACAATCATATAATCATATCATAATCATATCATAACCATATCATACAATAATTATATCATAATCATATCATAATCATATCATAGTAATTTTCACAATCACATCATAATCATATCATAATCGTATCATAATCATATCGTAATCACATCATAATCATATCATAATCGTATCATAATCATATCATAATCAAATCGTGATTATATCATAATCATATCATAATCATATCATAATAATATCACAATTATATCATAATCATATCACAACCATATCATAATCATATCATTATCATATCATAATCATATCATAATCATATCATAGCCAGATCATAATATCTTGTTCATTACAACATTTTTTACGTCATTTTGTGTCATATTTTGAACTTGAAAAACAAAAAAAAACATCACTATTCCTGCCTAGGTGTATTAAAGGTGCTTCATTTTTCAAGCGAAACACAGCGGCTGCCCGAAAGTCTAATTCTGCTGTCAAATATCAATGTTAAATTCGTTTCTTCATTATTTTATTTTTGAAATATTGCAGCAAGATTTATTTCCTCGGCTGTCAAACGAAGCGTGCCACACAAGCACACACATACGCATAAACAGTACCTACATATAAAAAATATGTCAGAGGAGATTGTAGTAGGTCGGTTTGCTTTACATATGATGAAAGCAGTGGGTAGGGGGGAAAAAGACAGAGATGGAGCAAACAACCGCTTGCAAGGAAAGTGAACTTTGGATACGCTTGAATTTTCAGCGGCTTCGATGAACTTTTAATCAAAAAATTCCAACACAATTTTTTGCTGTCCTTTTACAGTGATGGTGTTGGTGTTGGTGTTGGTGTTGGTGTTGGTGTCGGTGTTGGTGTTGGTATGGTTGTTGTTATTATAGTTGTTGTAAGTGTAGATCTTTGTATATCATATTGTTGCGTGTTCAGTGGCCAGTTGATGGCAGTGTGTGTGTGAAGCGAAACAAATATTTTAAGATTTATATGATGGCATACAAGTGAATGTGCTTGTGTGTGTGCGTTTGTATGTATTTTTGTGTTTGTGTGTGTATGTACACGCATAGAGCTAACCAGATCGAGCATGTCCAGAAAAAATTTAAGAAAAAAAAATACAAATTTTGATATATTACCAGGCAGGGAAAAATGCTGCAATCACGTGCTTGCACTGGTATGTAAAATCAGTGAAGAACCTGCATCGATATGAGTGAGTGAGCAAGATATATTGAGAGGGAGGAGAATTTTTATTGTCTTTAAAAAAAATTGAAGAAATTGCGAAAAAATTATATTCTATACAAGACGAAATTAATTTTTTCATGTTTTATTAACTTTTTCCTGTAACAATATTGTCTTGCATAATTTTTTTTTTAAGAATTTGTTAGAAAAAAATCTCTGTGTAGTAATGAAAGGCAAGGCCTACGCTTACATTAATTCTTCGGCGAAATTTATTGGAAAAAATTTAAAAATTAGAAACTTTAGAAGTATTAAAAACGTTGCTTATAGCAATATTTTTGAAATGTCATAATGAATTAATTTCGAAAAAGTAAGAAAAAATTCCTTTGTAAAGATTAATTGATAACAATAAAATATATATAAAATGAAAAAAAATGAAATGAAAACAAGATTTTTGAAATTTCGTATTAAAACAATTTCGTGTTAAATGCTATAAATAGAAAATTGTACCTAGAAATGCTAAAACAAGCTACTCATCGCAAACAACAACAATAACAACATCCTGCACTTGTAGACTTTCATGCCTAATGGCTCAACATCATTAAAATATCTGAAAACAACAAGAATGTTGATTGATTTGTCGAGCTTCAAGCCTTAGGCCACATTCCGGAAACAGCGGTCGAGATAGCTGTATGAGTGCTCACACACTCACATATATCCAAACTCACTTGCACACCCATACCAATACCCACTCACTCCCATATAATGTTTGGGTAAAACGCTAGGGCGTGCTATATAGCCAATCACATGAAATTCAAAAACAAAACCCAACACTACTTGAGACTCACTCGAGCAAATCTGCAGGCAAGATGACTGGCGACTATGACTGCCTTCTGCGTAGAATATGCCAAGCTATGCAAATCCAAACATCAAACGGATATGAGTTGGAGATATATTTTTTTTTTTCGTAATTGTTTTTTCATTCACAAATTCTTTGATATGTTCTACTAACTTCCTTCTGCCATATTCACGTTAAAGCATTCGAATAAGCATAGAACCAGGTAGTCGGTAAGCCCTTGGGACAATCTGGCAAAATTTGCGTGCGCCAATTTTATAGCTACTTTTGACTATTGCTGGCATTTCTAGCTGTTCGCTCAATTGCACTGCGGCCGAAAGTAATCTTTATTTCTGGCTCTTACTTGTTTTTCGATATGATTTATTTCTCAATCGTCCATTTCAATTACTCATACATACGCAGTCAAACGAAAATATACAGCAATATGCATGCAAACTCAAACATGCACACTGACAAAGACACACACACACACACACACACTTTGTGCTTAAACCAACAGACATAAAACACTCAATTCTCAAGTGCCACTGAAAACCGAAAAAGTATGACAGAAAAGCAAACATGAGCGGCGGGGAAAAAACAGTTTATGTGCTTCCTGTATGTTTCCGGTAAGGAATTCAGATTTCACTTTACTGCTTTGGGCTATTTTATCGAAGTGACACGCTAGACAGTTGCGACAGCTGAAAGCTCGTATGGTCGCTGGAATGGAAGGAATGCAAAAATTTCGAATAATGGCTGTTTTTTTAAAGAACACAATTTAAACGTTATTTGAACTTGAAAGAAAGAATTACACGTAAACATGACTTTTTTGACAGTTCGTGAACATTTTGAATTCTTGAATTCATGCATCTTAACAGTATACAACAAAAAATCTAGACAATTTTAAATTATAATTCAATCGGATTAAGTGAAAGAAGCGAATATATTTCAAAAGAGTCTTCCTGTAATAGAATGAACTGAGGATGGTAACGTAAGAGAAAGGCACCATCTGTTAAAGGCGGAAATGGTTCCATTATTCGAGTGTAATTCTCTATGTTTATGTGCCCATAGGAACTTATTCGGAGAAAAGATGTCAACTAGGGCGTTCAATAAGTCTTTGGTCTGATTAAGAAAATCGTAATTTTATGGCAAACATTATTAATTTTGACGTGACGAATTTACGTTTTACCGCGGAGGTTTCCAAAAACGTTTGAAAAGGGAATTTTTTCAAAATTCATCAGCTTTGCATGGAATTGTTATTCGCAGAGTATAAGAGCTATGATTAAAACAATAGTACGACTGTAAAGGTTGATTCTTTGACTTCATTATAAAAAAAAAACAAAAATCAAAACGTCGTCGGAACGCAGTGGGAGCTGTTTAAGCAACGCAACTGAAAATTTGTTACATGGAATTATTACTCGCTGAGTATTAATGCTAGGATCAAAACAAAAAGGATACATAAATAAATGCCCGTTCTAAGCCCTCACAACAAAATTAGACAAAAAAATTCTGATGTCATAGTGACACAGAGGGAGCCACTCAAAGATCGATAATGCAACATTCATGCAACAGCGTTGCATTAAATTTTTTCTTGGTGAGTATATAAGCTACGATAATCTTTAAAAAGGAAAATGAAGGATTTATACTTGGCCTTATGACAAAAATAAAAAAAAAACAATTCTGACGTCACCAGGTCGTGCATATAGCAGCTAATGTAACGTAAATGTAATTTCGTTGCATGGAATTACTACTCACTCAGGAGACGTGCTACGGTAAATTTTGTTTTACGACAGTATATATGTGTTATTACGCCTCACAACTTAAATACAAAAAAAATTCTTATCGTCATGATTTCAGGGTGGCAACCACATAATGCAGTAAAAATGCTACAATCGTTAAAAAACGTTGCATGGAGTTAAGACTTGTGACCACTAGCGCAACGATAAATTATAAAGAACTAAAATAAAGGTGAGGTCTTTGGGCACATGATAAAAATAAAAAAACAAATGATGGTGTCATAAGGCCCCTCGGAGAACAGCCTAATGTGACGCATATACATCACTTTTGCACTGGATCAATTGCATGCAGCTAAGGCAAAGTTAATACACCAAGGAAAAGCACAACCAATGGAGAAGCAAATAAAAAAGAGCAAAAGCAAAAGCAACAACATCATCATCAACATTAACATCAATATCAACATCAACATCAACATCAACATCAACATCAACATCCACATCCACATCCACATCCACATCAACAACAACATCAACATCAACATCAACATCAACATCAACATCAACATCAATATCAACATCAACATCAACATCAACATCAACATCAACATTAACATCAACATCAACATCAACATCAACATCAACATCAACATCAACATCAACATCAACATCAACATCTACATCAACATCAATATCAACATCAACATCAACATCAACATCAACATCAACATTAACAACAACATCAACATCAACATCAACATCAACATCAACATCAACATCAACATCAACATCAACATCAACATCAACATCAACATCATTATCAACATTAACATCAACATCAACATCAACATCAACATCAACATCAACATCAACATCAACATCAACATCAACATCAACATCAACATCAACATCAACATCAACATCAACATCAACATCATCGTCAACATCAAAATCAACAGCAACATCAACATCAACATCAACATCAACATCAACATCAACATCAACAGCAACATCAACATCAACATCAACATCAATATCAACATCAACATCAACATCAACATCAACATCAACATCAACATCAACATCAACATCAACATCAACATCAACATCAACATCAACATCAACATCAACATCAACATCAACATCAACATCAACATCAACATCAACATCAACATCAACATCAACATCAACATCAACATCAACATCAACATCAACATCAACATCAACATCAACATCAACATCAACATCAACATCAACATCAACATCAACATCAACATCAACATCGACATCAACATCAACATCAACATCAACATCAACATCAACATCAACATCAACATTAACATCAACATCAACATCAACATCAACATCACCATCAACATCAACATCAACATCAACATCAACATTAACATCAACATCAACATCAACATTAACATCAACATCAACATCAAGATCAAGATCAAGATCAACATCAACTTCAACATCAACATCAACATCAACATCAACATCAACATCAACATCAACATCAACAACAACATCAACATCAACATCAACATCAACATCAACACCAACATCAACATCAACATCAACATCAACATCATCATCAACATCAAAATCAACAGCAACATCAACATCAACATACACATCAACATCAACATCAACATCAACAGCAACATCAACATCAACATCAACATCAATATCAACATCAACAACAACATCAACATCAACATCAACCTTAACATCAACATCAACATCAACATCAACATCAACATCAACATCAACATCAACATCAACATCAACATCAACATCAACATCAACATCAACATCAACATCAACATCAACATCAACATCAACATCAACATCAACATCAACATCAACAGCAACATCAACATCAACATCAACATCAACATCAAAATCAACATCAACAATAACATCAACATCAACGTCAACATCAACATCAACATCATCAACAACATCAACATCAACATCAACATCAACATCACATCAACACCAACAACAACATCAACATCAATATCAACATCAACAACAACATCAACATCAACATCAACCTTAACATCAACATCAACATCATCAACAACATCAACATCAACATCAACATCAACAGCAACATCAACATCAACATCAACATCAACATCAACATCAAAATCAACATCAACAATAACATCAACATCAACGTCAACATCAACATCAACATCATCAACAACATCAACATCAACATCAACATCACATCAACACCAACAACAACATCAACATCAATATCAAAATCAACATCAACAATAACATCAACATCAACGTCAACATCAACATCAACATCATCAACAACATCAACATCAACATCAACATCAACAGCAACATCAACATCAACATCAACATCAATATCAACATCAACAACAACATCAACATCAACATCAACCTTAACATCAACATCAACATCAACATCAACATCAACATCAACATCAACATCAACATCAACATCAACATCAACATCAACATCAACATCAACATCAACATCAACATCAACATCAACATCAACATCAACATCAACATCAACATCAACACCAACAACAACAACAACAACAACAACAACAACAACAACAACAACAACAACAACAACAACAACAACAACAACAACATCAACAACAACAACAACAAGAACAACAAGAACAACAACAACAACAACAACAACAACAACAACAACAACAACAACAACAACAACAACAACAACAACAACAACAACAACAACAACAACAACAAGAACAACAACAACAACAACAAAAACAACAACAACAACAACAACAAAATATAAATCTGGTTAGTTATGATTTCAGCAGTTTTTTTCGTGGCAACCAACACTGCTCACAATTAACAAAATAACAAAATGGAACCGGACTATGAAATCGGAAAAAGACTATGACATAAATTTAGATATGGATTAGGACAAAATTAAGACTTACCTAAAACACACCTTTCCAAACTAGGAAAGGGATTCGTTATATTTGATTAAGTCAAGAATTTGGTCGTGGATTAAAACAAGAGTTGTGTCATGAAATAGGAGTATAAAGAAACACCGTCACGTCAAAACCTATGGGTGGGTCTGCGACAGCCAACTCTTTTTAATTGAAAAGTATTGGTTTTACACTAAAATAAAAAGCTCTAAAAGAAATGTGTAGAACCTTTAAAAATGATTTCAAGCTCATGCATCAATCAAAAAAAAAAATAATAATAAATAACTGGCCATTTCAGCCCTTGAAAGGACTTCGACCTAGCTTCTTATGATCAATTGTGTTGTGCGTGTTATTAAGTTTGTACACAATTGACCGAGAACCGGGCCTACATGCTTAACGCCGACTCCGAACGGCGATGAACAGAATGTTCTCGTTCTCAAGAAGCTTTACATGGCATTTTGATTACTCTCTGAGGTTTGCCATTGTCTGCAGAGAGGTGGCGGCCGTACAGAAAAATTATTTTAATCCTAATAATTTTCTGTCGCTGATGGGGTTCGAACCTGGGTCTCCAAAGTTCGTTGACATAGCGGCCACGCACGTTAACCAACTACGCCACGGACGCCACCAATCATGCATCAATCACCGATCTGAAAAAATTCAAACATTCTAGGAGATATCAAATTATTGCACAAAATATTTCAACGATTTTTATATTAAAACTAAAACAAAAATATAACAAAAAATAATTTTACTGAAATTTAATGCATTAAAAACATGGCAACCTCGAAATTAAGCCATTATTAACTGAGCCGCGTTAAGCTTCGTACCAATTAGCTAGCATTTTATTTCATGCACAGGATCATTTTTCACCACATCCAATGCCTTATAATTATACGGCGCATTTCTAGCGCAAAAATAATTTCCGCCAATATTACAAAATCGCTTCCTTCTTGCAACGACGCAACGTTAGCGATTTTACACTCGGCCGCCAAAGCTCCGAACATATAGCATGTGGTACCTAAGAGTACCAAAAGTATAAAAAAAAGAAATGTAATCCTTTGCATTTTGTTAATTAAAGGATAATTATATGCTGCCAGCAAAGGAAATTAACATATTAAGTGAAGCGTTGCATACTTTACGGATTGAGATAGAAGTGCAAATGAAGAAAAAATGAGTGAGAAAAAAAAAAACAGCAAGATTGGAGTAGGACGTACATATATGTTGGCGCACAACGTTGTGAATTTGCTTAAGAGCTGCTATTGATGATGTATTTAATAAATGCCTGCCTTGGAAGTGGGCGTGTCGGCAGCTTAGAGGCGACTAAGGATGGGCCATAATAGCAGTGCTGGCAGTAAGCTGTTCAAAAAAGTGTAGCCAGAGTCTAAGAAATAAGTGAGCGACTGTATGTGAGTGAGAGAGAATATGTGTGTGTGTGTGTGTGACGAAAGCGCAAAGCATGCAACTCATTAATCAATTTAAGTTAGTAGCTGAAAATTCAAGCTTAAGTTGCCAACTTGAAATTGTTCTGTTATGGAAGAAAAATACCACTTAAGGTGTGTGGCTAAATTTAATGAGTAAAAAAACAAAAAAAAAAAAAAAACGAAAATTTTAAGCATTGTTCTAATGCGGCAATTATGTTGGCCTTAAAATTGTAGCAGCGCACCTACTCCGCACCACCAAATGTGTGGTAATTGCTAAGGACCTGCACTGCGCACTGACACACTTAACAGTTTTAAGTGTTTTTTTCGTGCCTGCTCCTGGCTGCAATTTAACTCTAGTTTAATTGTGCGCCACAGTATCGTGGAAGCTGGTGCGCTGCATTATTGAACACTACTAATTGCGACATAAGTGCAGCCAAACGTTTTTGGGCTTGGAACTGCCAGTAGTGAGCAAAAATAACAACAATAAAAAAGCGCTTCAAGGCTAGTAGTAAATAAAGCTAATGGCACATATAAGAGTTAAAAGCTAATGTTTCAAAATCATTAAATATTATTGTAGCTTTTAAGTTTATTTTATGGATTTAATTTTATATTTTTACAAAGCTTTCAAAATACTTGCTTGCACATCTGCAAGGAGGTCTTCTTTTCCTTGTAAATGCTTTGTCACAAATTTTTCCTTTAATTTCGTCTCAATCGTTTAAAATATTTTTGTCTGTCCGACACAAAGAAACCATTTAACTGTGGGTTAATTGAAATAAACCCAAGACTCGAACAATGTATTACAAAGCACTCGAATCACAAACAAAACACAAGATGACCTGGCAAATCCTTGCGGTCAATTCACAGTTGGCTGCATTCAGAATAATGACCACTCATCGTTGGCCACTTGTTAGGCAGCAACAAGAGACAAGCTTAATTGAAGAAGCACCAAATGGTTTGGTGTTGGACATTCAAAATTTGGGGCTTGCCAAAAATGTGCCTTTAATGAGGATCTTATCTTGTGGCACATCAAGGATTGGTTTAGTTCAAAATTTTTACAATTCATTGATGTTGAAAAAAGAAGAAATAAAAAAATAAAAAAAAAAAAATATCTACACTGATAAAATAAAAAATAGCACCCTTTGCAAATGGTGAATTAAGGCCACCATTTGAAATTTTCTTTTCTGGGAACTGTAAAAATTTATAGCAAATCAACCGAATAATATTTGTTTTTTGTGGATTTTCTTGTGTAGGCAGCGAGTCAGGCACAAAATCACGCCATATGCATATATTTTGTGATCTACCTTCTTTTCGTATCATATGTTCAGGGTAGGCCAAATACAACATTTTTTTCAATAAAATTAACAAACTTAAATTTTTTTCCATGTACAGTTTGTACACTATCACAAATTAGACCTCTCACAAATTTGAATTGTTCAGAAATTAGAACCTGCCATTTCAATACTGAACGCTCTGAAACTAGAACCTCTGGTTCCTGTGGTTCTAATTTCTGGACGTTTCATTATTTATTAAATTTATAAGTGATCTTTACTCATTGTTATCTATATTTTAATACGCAAACATCGACTGTTGTGGTACACTTTTTTAATATTTATAATAAAAAAAAGGGAATGAAACTTATATCATTGCAAAGGTATTATGCCACAGATTTGTCGAAAAATAAAAATAGCTAAAAAACTTAAATAATTATGTGATAGTTACAGTTTTAAATAAAAGTATGCATTCTCATACCCAAGGCTGTAGTTTGAATCTCTCTCCATTTCAAGTTTTGTAAACAGTTGTTGCTGCTCTATATCTCTCTCTCTCTCTCCCTGTCTCTCTCTCCGTGTCTCTCTCTCCCTGTCTCTCTCTCTCTCTCTCTCTCTCTCTTTGCTCATCGCATTCCACATTATTTTGCCAAACATAAATTGTAGCTAAATGGCATTATTGGTGTTGTTTCTTTTTCAAAATATTCATGAGACCGTGGAGAGAGCAGCTACAAGACCCAATATGAATTAATCATATAATGGAGGTGCATAGAATTGTTACTTGGAGTATATATGCGGCACGATAAATGCGATTAAACAATAATTAGAAATTTTTACATGATCTTACGACAATAAAAAAAAAAAACAAAGAACACAACAAAAACTTTGACGTAGTCAGGTAGCGTAATTATGCAATATTGTTGCATGGAGTTTTTAAGCGCTGAGTAAAAGTTCTAAGAAAATTTTTATTTGCAGCAAAAAAAAAATGCTTATATGGCAACCTGCCTTCCAACAACAATAAAAATAATAAAAACAATAAAAAAATGCAACAGCAATAAAAAAACGTTGCATGGAATTATAACTCCATGACTATTGGCGCTACGGTAAATTATATAGAACCACATGGAAGCTGAGGTTTTTCGTAACATAATAAAAATAAAAAAAAATTAATGGTGTCATAAGGCCTCTACGCGAACCCCTTAAAGTAACCTGAATGCTACAAATGCAATAGCAAAACCAAAAAAAAAAAAAAAAAAAATTTTTTAAAATTAAAATTAGGACAATTATAAGACATGGATTTGGTTAAGCACAAGGATAATGCTTAGACAAGGAATGAGATTGGCAAGGATTTCGACAAAGATTGGGACCAGGCATAAGATAACGAGTAGGACGAAAATTTCAACACTAATTCAAGTAAAGAATTGGACAAGGATTAGAAGAAGAATTGGGAAGATGACTTCGACAAGGATTGAGACAAGGGTTAGAACAAAGATTGAGACATACCTAAAACAATATTTGGGATAACAATTACAAAAGAAATGGGAAAAGGATAAGGAAAGCATTCAATGAAGGATAAGGTCAGGAATTTGGTCATGAATAACACAACAGTTTGGACAGGAAGAAGGAGAATTATTAGAATAAATATAAGAATAAGAATAAGAATGCAGAAGTTTGGGAACAAGAAAAAAAGGATAGAGACAAGAATAAAGCAACACTGTCACGTCAAAATCTACGGATGTGGCCACGATACAGCAAACTTATTTTTACTTTACTTTGCCAAGTGTTTCTCAATAAAAATAAAAATAAAGAGAAAAATTGATTTTGATATGGTCGAATTTCGATCACAGGCGTTACTAGTAAATATAAAAAGGGGAATTATAAAAGTTTTATATTAAAAAAAGCAATTAATATTAATAAATAAAATTTCTTTTGCGTTAAAATACATTTTTCTTACTATGTTTCATTCTTTTCTTTTAAATTTCTGTGAAAAAAAAAGTCCTGAAAGAACATTTTAGAAATTAGAACCAACCTTGGAAAAAGTGGTTCTAATTTTTTAGAGTCTACTGTATTATGGCTTTATTAGTAAGAGCAAACATTCCCATTGATTATAGAACATAACGTCGTTCAAGGGGCTGCCTCGGCTGTGTTCGCAGTAGCGCATTCTGTCACTCCAATTTTCCAAGACTTGTTGATGTTTTCTGGCTGTAGCTCACGGATTGCTTGAATGATATTGGCCTTAAGTGCTTAAATCGTTTTCGGATTGTTGGCACAACATCGGTCCTTCACGGTTCCACGCAAAAAAAAAGTCCAAATGGGTCAAATCGCAGCTTCAAGGCGGCCAATTGATATCACCAAGACGACTGATAACACGATTTGGAATTTGGTGCGCAAAAGATCAATTGTGGCATGTGCTGCGTAGCGTAGCGCACCATTTTGCATGAACCAGAGGTCCTCCAAATTCATCTCTCCAATTTTAGCAAAAAAAGGCCGGTTAACATGGCTCTGTAACGCCCACCGTTAATCGAAAAGTTGTTCCCAACCTTATTTTTGAAGAAAAATGATCCAATGATGTCACCACTCCACAATGTGCACCAAACTGTCACACTTTGTAGATGCATCGGCTACTCGACAATAATGTGCGGGTTTTCCGAGCCCCAGATGCGGCAATTTGGTTTCTTGACGTTGTCGCCGAGATGAAAATGCGTCTCTTCAGAAAAGATAATTTTCCCCCCAAAATCAATGTCCAATTTAAGATGCTCTATGGCCCAAATTCTCTATGCTCTATGAACCGATAACGAAACTGTTGGTCGCGCGCCTTCAATTGCTGAGTCAATTGGACCTTGTAACCGAATAATCAGAGATCTTTGTGCAGAATTCTCCTCAGGCTAGTGCGTGAAATATTGAACTGTTGAGAACGATGGCGAGTTGATGTTCCTGAATTGAGTCTCACACTCTAGGCTACATCAGCCACATTCTCGTCTGTGCGCACCGTGCGACGACGGGGACCATGAGTATTGTCCACTAGCATACACAATTTGATCATAAGAAGTTCGGTCAAAGTTCTTTCAAGTGCTGAAATTGCCAGTTTATTGAATTTATATGTTTCAAAAATAAAAATTAACATAAATGTTAAAATATATAAACTTTCTGATCAAAAACTAACCGTAATTCTTCAATAAAACGAAAATTGTACAATAACTAATCTATATTAATTTTATTTCTTTGAAATTCATCTCCATTGCAAGCAGTATACACATTCCAACGCTTCCCATAATCTTGAAAACAATTTTCATAGGCTGATTTTGGAATCGCCTTTAGTTCCTTCTACGAATTCACTTTAATCGCCTTTAATAAAATAATAAATAAATAACTGGCCATTTCAGCCCATGAAAGGACTTTGAACCAGCTTCTTATGATCAATTGTGTTGTGCGTGTTATTAAGTTTGTACACAATTGACCAAGAACCGGACCTACTGGTTGAACGCCGACTCCGAACGGCGATGAACGGAATGTTCTTGTTCTCAAGAATCTTTACATGGCATTTTGATTACTCTCTGAGGTTTGCCATTGTCTGCAGAGAGGTAGCGGCCGTACAGAAAAATTATTTTAATTGAAATAATTTTCTGTCGCTGCTGGGGTTCGAACCCGGGTCTCCAGGTTCGTTGACATAGCGGCCACGCACTTTAACCAACTACGCCACGGATGTCACTTTAATCGCCTTAATTGTCTCAAAACTTTTTCTGCGAAGAGTTAACTTGAGTCGTGGGGAAAGGAAAAAGTCACAAGGAGCCATGTCGGGTGAATACTTACCGGAATGAATGTTGTTTTTAGTCAAATAGTCGCGCACAAGATGAAATGTGTGAGCCGGTGAACTGTCATACTCAAGAAACCACGAGTTGTTTATCCACAATTCTGTGACGAGCATCTTTCCTATACTCACAGGACAATCTGCGATTACAATTTTCTTATATTTTTTGATATTTTTGATATATCGCGCGAATTTGTATGAAAAATTCTTCGAATTTATTTAAATTTTTTTTTTTTTTTTGTGCACAAAATTGCTCTCAGATTGCGCTGAAATGTATACAATCTAGACCCTGAGTAACTCTATGATTTGTGATAATACTTGGCCTTTAAAATCTTTGAAAATATTTCGAAATCCTAAGAATTTTAATGAGTGAAAGAAAACTCTACACCATAGCTTAGATGCCATTAGCAAAAATATCTTAAACAGAGCGTAAGTGAAGTAAACCCTAGTAAACCAAAGCGACTTAATGCGTTTAAATGATTGAATGAATCCCTTGAACGTAATGAACTAATTGAGCGTGCTGCTATTTTTTTTTTTTCTTTACTGATTGTTTTCATCAAGCCTTTTATATTTAAAGTAATTTTCTTGTTTGGTGTATCTTGAATTTTTTTTGCCAATTTTTTTGCAAAATAAAAAACTCTTGTCATCAACTTATTGCCCTGTCTTATCATTAAAACGTAGAAGCAACACATTATTTTGCTTTATTGCTAACAACATAAAATGTTAACTTAACGCACGCACACAAACACATGAACAATTACACGCACACACAAACACACATTCGCTTTTATATAGTGTTCGTAATGCTGCGCTTTATATGTCAGTCACGCAATTTTATTGAGCAAAACAAAATTTATTTATATATAGACCAAAAGAATAAGGAAACCATTAAAAAAGTAAAAAGCATGGAATAGCAGAAGCTTTACACAACATAAATATAACATTTCTTCATTACAACAACAATAACAATAAATTGAATTCAAACAGTGAAAGGATGCTTTTGTTTAGTTTTGATTTGATTGCGAACAAGTGGCGAGAGACAAAAGGAAAAAAAATGAAAAAAAAAGCTGCTCCTTTTTATAGCACAGGATAATGCAGGGGCGCAGCTGTTGAGGAGTGCCTAATGGACACTAATATCCAGAGCACAAACAGCGAAAATGTAGTGAAAGCTTAGTAAAGAGTGAATAGAAGTTGCAAGACAAAAGAAATAAATATTCATTAATTGTAGAACAGAGAAATATCAAATTTTAATTATGAATGAGAGATATTGCCAAACACATACACACACACACACTGGAATCTACTAGCAGCTTGTAAAAGTTTTTCTGATTTTTCGTACATGCCAACATAACATAATTGCTTTTTATTGATCTATAAGGACAAAACAATGCAGCTGAATCAGAAGCTAGCATTTATTCATTCATTCATTCATTCATTTTATTTCTCTGCTCAAATGCTTAGAAATTTGAACTTGAATCGTTCACATGGATTAATTATTTTTTTAATTATCATAAAAATGCTCAAATTTTTAATAACTAGAATTCAATGCTTTTTCTTATATTTCTTCTTCTTGTTCTTCTGCACTGCTCTAAGGATAATAAGGACAACAATCAGAACAAACAAACACAATGGGCGTCATTAAGCAGCAACGTTGAACTAAAAATGTCAGCGAATGCAAGAGAAGCAGAAAATTGCAAAGACCAAGCTAAACTCAGGAACGCAGACAATGCGACACAAGCTCGAAGTTAATACAAATAGTGGTGGAAAGAAGTGTGAAGAGTTAAGATGGTAAGAGATAAAAATATGAAGAAGCATTTGACCATTTTAAATGGACCGACAGCACTGCAATGGAAAGGCAGAGATAGCAAAGACAGATATGCACATAATACAGGGTGGCGCACGAATCGTGCTACAAGAACAAAACGTTATAACTTTTTTTCTAATCAATGTATTTAATTTTTTTTCTTTTTTTGTATAGATAATTCAATTTTTTTTGTATAGATAATTCAATGAATCAATTCAATTTTAAAAAAAAACAAGAGGTTTCGTTTTATTCACCTCTTGCTTGACAAAACCCCATAAAAAAAAGTCTGGCGCGGTGAGGTCACGTGACCTTGGGGGCCAGCGGAAAGTGGTGTTTCTGGATATTAATTTATTTGGAAATTTTCGTTGGAGCTCCGCCATAACCTGTCTGGCTATATGTGAACTTGCTCCATCTTGCTGGAACCAAATGCTGTTAAAGGGATACATCTTCGCCGCAGTTCTGGGTAAAAAAACTCCTTCAACATGTTTTAATAACGGTCCCCATTTACGGTTACTGTTACACCGTTTTCCTCGAAGAAGTATGGCCCGACAATGCACCTTGATGAAACTGCGCACCACACAGTGACACGTTCTGGGTGCAGTTCCGTCTCATGGAGTATTTCTGGATTAGATTCACTCCATATACGGCAATTTTGCTTGTTTACATTGCCGTTTAGATCAAAATGGGCTTCATCAGACATAAACAAGCAATTTATTAAGTTGTTGTCTTCTTCGGCCATTTGAATCATTCTTTGGCAAAATTCCAGACGAATAGGCAAATCCAGAGGGTTTAATTTGCTTGTAATTTGGAGATTGTATGGAAACAAGCTTAAGTCATCTTGAGTTATCCGTTGTAATGACCGTCTGCTAACTCCAATTTGCGCCGATAAGTTTCGTGTCGAAACGCGTGGATTTGCCTGAATTGCCGATGCTACACTGAACCAAATATTGTTCTTAAAATCAAAGAATCTCGTTCATAAAGCGAAATTCATTGCTTTTTAAGAACTATTCATTGCCCCAAAGAACGAATTCTTTGGTTCAATGAATCGTTGTTCTTTATTTTAAGGAACAGTTCATTGTTCGTGTTCATTAAAATTTTGTTCCAGTTCTTGTGCTGTAATATCTAAAAAACCATTAGAGAATTTTATCTCAATAAGAAACTGATTTTTTAAAATATATATTGATATTGTTTTAAAATTTCTAAGGACAGACTAACTTATTGTAACAGTTGTATGTGTCATTAATTAATCATTTTTCTTCATAACATATCAAAGAATTAACGTAAGAACAAAGATTCATTGAATCAAAGAACTCGTACTTTGGACCAATTTTAATGTATAATACATTGGAACAAAGAACTTTTTCTTTGTTATTAAGTACGTTTTTGGTTCTGTGTACAGCCGCGATTGTGTCTTGCACCCGAACATAGGGATCTCGATGGTACGGTCTGCGTGCGATGCTTCCAGATTCGGCAAACATGTTTACCAACCTCATAATGGTCCATCTACTCGGGGGAGTGCCGCCAAACTCCCTCCTAAATTCCCTTTGGACGGAAATGATGGACTGTAAAGTATGGTACCGCTGCACTACCCAAATCCTTTTTTCGGTATCCCAAGCATCCATTTTAGTAAATCTAAATACTAATCTGCAAAATAAAAAAAAATAAGCCGATTACTCACACAAAAAAAAAAGTTATTACGTTTTGTTTTTGTAGCACGATTCGTGCGCCACCCTGTATTAGAGGCAGACACCAGTCAGAGACAGGGCCGTCTTCAACCATGTGGACGCCCTCGGGAACACATAATTTTAAGACCCTTTTGAAAAACCGAAAAGATTTGACGATATTGGTAAAAAAAGTCATTAACTTATGACTTCTTCCAGACAGAGAGGCAAAGATGGTTCCACACAAAATATGTAACATATATATTACTATAATTCTGTAAACAACGCATTTTCATATGCCTCAAACAATTCGTGCAGTGCAAAACACACGACCAAGTGGCACAAACCTTCCATCCTGAAGTTTCAGCGCCAACTGATTGAGAGAACTTCGTGCATTCGATCGTGTACGTGTTTCGATTCTCGAATAAAACTTTCGAGTCTCACCACGCGTGGTACTACCCTGAAGGAAGCCTGGGGTCAAGTGTCTCCAAGTCACCACTTTTGTCGACTATTTTGGGCGACTTTTTGGTGACATTGTCAACGAAAGCGTCTACACTTTTTACTTTGCCTTTGATAGGTAGAGAAATTTTTTATGGCTAGCAAGCTTTGCTTCTTCTTTATTTTTTTATTGTTTCATTTTGTTTTGTTGAAAATACACGTGGATGACGCACAATATTAAAGTTTTTATAAAAAAAAGTGAAAAAGTTAATTTTAAAGGTGAATAAATTTACAATTTAAACAAAATATACCATGAGCAAAAGAAATTACAAAAGACTTGTAATAAAGCAAAAAATTTTGTATAAAAATAAAAATAATGAAAACGAAGCAACCATTTTTAGTGAAAGTTCTAACTTAAGCAATTTTGTGCAGCCTGCTGAAAATTTGGAAGAGCCTGTTGAAGATTTTGAGCAATATTTTGAAGATTTGTCGACTCCAAAATTAAATTTACGCGAAAAAATAAAAAATTGGTATATTGAGACAGCACCTTCCAGAAAATGTTTGGAGAAGCTGCTGGCCATATTACAGGAGCATGGCCTGCAGGTTCCGCTTTCAGCTGCAGCATTGTTGGGCGAAAGGTGTAAAGTTTCAGTCAGAAAAGTTTTCCCTGGAAGTTATTGCCACATTGGAATCCAAAATCAACTAAAAAAAGTTGGAGACGTGTTGAAAAACTATGACAAAATTGAACTGGATATAAACATCGACGGAATCCCATTATTTAAAAGTTCGCGAATCCAGTTGTGGCCAATTCTTTTGAAGATCGTAAATTTAAAAGAGAAAGTGAAACCTTTTCCTGTAGGTATATATGTAGGACTTACCAAACCGACTTGTGTTAAAGAGTTTTTCAAAAATTTTGTCGAAGAATTTCATTCGCTTAAAGATGGATTTATTTTAAATGATAAGAAAATTAACATTGTTTTTCGCTGTTTAACATGCGACACGCCGGCTAAGTCTTTCGTTTGTGGTGTCCCAGGTCATACTGCATCACATGGTTGTACTAAGTGCACACAAGTATCAAAAAAAATTGGCAATGTGCTAACATATAAAACTGTCAGCGGCACTTTAATTTCCGACGAAGACTTTTCTTTAAGAAAATATGAAAAGCATCATAGCCAAAAATTCAAAAATGAAAAAACTCCCCTCGAAGAAATAGGTTTTAATATGGTAACGCAAACTCCTTTAGACAGTATGCACCTTATCGATCTTGGGGTTACAAGAAAAATGCTTATTCGAATCATCAAAAATAGAACAGAAGAAACGACTCCAAAAGCAAATGTCTCGAAAATATCTACTAAACTCGTAAAATTAAGAAAATTTTTTCCCAAGGAGTTTCCACGGAAACCAAGATCTTTAGATGAAATACATTATTGGAAGGCCACTGAATTTCATCAGTTTCTCGCCTACACAGGAGTAATTGTACTTTACAATCAAATACACAAAGATATTTTCTATGAATTTTTGCTCTTACATTGCGCTTATAGGCTACTGAGTAATCCACGACATGTTAACAATAATATAAATGTAGCTAATGATCTACTTGAATTATTTGTTGAAAATTTCCCTATTGTATTCGGTGCAGACAGCATTTCCTTTAATGTGCACAACCTATTGCATATAGCATCCAGCGCAGAATTGTATGGACCTCTCACGTCATTTTCGGCATACGATTTTGAAAATAAATTACAAATTTTAAAAAGACATGTTCGAAAACCATCGTCAATTCTTCAACAAATTGTGCAAAGAGAAAAACACTTAGTATATGTTGAAACTAAAACAGAAAAGTTAAAGGTGCCATTGTGGAAGCTTCTATCAATGATTGCTTAATTTCTTGCAAAGAACCCAATAATGTTTGGTCGGTTAAATCAGATATTCCTATAAAAATCGAAGCAATAATAAAAGAAAACGATATCATTTACGTTGCAGGACGGCGTTTGCTTGATTTAGAGAGTTTTTTCCAAGAGCCCCTCGATTCTTGTGAATTAGGCATTTTCAAAACAAATTTTCTTTTAGGCGAAAAAGAAAAATTTGTTATGAATGATATTCAGTATAAATTTTTATCCTTACCTTTTAATACAAATTTTGTAATAATTCCAATTCTACACGCCTGCCTTCCAGAACAATGTCGAACAATGATGCCCAACATTCCAAAGGAAAACTAAAGTATTTTCCACAACAAGGTAATTTTTTCTATGTTACCATTATATACTGTACTGATAACAAAAGTTTTTTTTTTCAAGTTAATCAAAAGTGTCATGGCTGCGAAGAACTGTCAAAAAAAATAGATTCAAATAAAGGTTTGTATAAGAACGGCTGTTGTGTAGAGAGTTCCTTTTTTGAAAATTTTTGCTACTCCGTAACACTGGACTTGTTAAGCAGCATCCAAAATTTTTAAAATAAGGACCACCCTATTGTTGAGCCTTTACGGGTAATAAAGATCAAAAACCATGTCAAAGTGGCGAAGCCATAGTGTTTTATGCTTTTCGCAGAGATTTTCGGATAGAAACTTTTATTGAAAACTTCTGCAGTAAGAGCTAAAAGCTTTGGAAAAAGTTTTTCGTTCAAACATTGGCTGTTGGTTTTAGTTCGGCCCTTGAAGAAATTTTGTGAGAAACTCCATGCATGTATCTTATTAATAAATATATTTTTTTTCAGATGCTGCTCAGAAGCAATATAACACCTTAGTTGATATTTTGGCGGAACATAAAGTTTTATTGGATCGTATAGTTACCCAAAACGCAGTTGCCAAAAATATAATGGGCATATTTCCAATTAACACCGAGGAAAAATTGAAAGAATTTGACGCTATTTTAGCGACGCATGCAGATCCATATGTAAGTGTTTTACTGTACTGTGAAACAAAATCAACAAACAATTTTAAAAATTTCTGATTTATATTTTATAGATACGGCAAATAAAGGTACTTCTTGGTGGTAATGCTGAACGAAACCTACATCAGATATTTGGTCACGATATTATAATGAACTTTAATGTTGACGGAACTTTCGGCAAAAAGCGATTACGGGACTACGGCAATGTGTTCAAGGCTTTGATAGGTAAACAATTTTTTAAACGAGGTTTTAATTTTTTTTTTTATATATCAAAATATTTTTTTTTTTTCAATACCCAGATGCTATATCAACTTTCAGTGAATCTTCTGACAAAACATTCAGAGCAGCTTTCCAACGACAGAAAAAAAAATATTTTAAACAAACCAGCCGCAGCAAGTTAAAAAATAAGGAACAACATGAAAATGAAGGCGACTCTTCTGACAAAGAACAATAATTTTTATATCAATTCAAAATGCTAAAAGGTTTCGCCAGCCTTGGAGAAAATGAGCTTCTTTTATTTTGAAACAATTTGATACAAAGAAATATGTACAAAATCATATGTGCAACTTTTATGCTATTAATTAATAAGATTATTTAATAAGAAACCTAGACTTGTAAAACAGGCTTTAAATCTTAAAAACCCGATACAAAAAGACTGTAACACTGAATTCGTACCTTTTTTTACTTTTAAGAAACTAACCTTATTTTTGTCTCTTTAATAAATATCTAATATTAACAAAATAAATGTACTTGAAGTTCTAAAATTGTGCCAATGGATTTTAAAATTTACCAATTTTTTTTGTACACAATTTTTAAAATTCAATTTCAAAATTCATTTGGAAAATTATAAAAGATATTTAGACAATTTTCAAATTTATTTTGAAAATTTTAGAATACAATTGGAAATGGTGTAGTGTGGAAATTTAACAAAAAGTTCCAAAAGTGTAGACTAGAACTACTAAAATGAACTAGTGAGTCTATGGTTCCAATGTCTCCATGTGGTTCCATTAGAACTACCTAGTCAATAGTACTAAGGGAACTAGTGGATTCGCAATGACAAGCCCATGTAAATGTCTACAGTAGAAAGCATTGTATGTCATATAACTGGTCAGTAGTACTGGTGACGAAGTCAATAGTGAATCAGTACAGTTTTACTATTGACATTTCCTTCAGGGTACATAAACATCACTGATTTAGACCAGTGGTGCTTACACGCACACTACTACAATTTTCGACTTTTGTGCCTGTGTTTGTAGCTCTCTCGCTTTCTGCACTGGCAAAAATTGTTGTGCCGGTATTAAGTAAGAATTGCGTTATAATTATCATTGCTATCATCATTATCATTGTCAGTATCATTATCATTATCACTATAATTATCATTTTCAATAGAATTATCATTATTACTTTCATTATTCTGCAAATAATGCATTTTCATATGCCTCAAACATTTCGTGCAGTGCAAAACACACGACCAAGTGGCACAAAACTTCCATCTTGAAGTTTCAGCGCCAACTGATTGAGAGAACTTCGTGCATTCGATCGTGTACGTGTTTCGATTCTCGAATGAAACTTTCGAGTCTCACCACGCATGGTACCACTGATTTAGACCAGTGGTCTTCACACGCATACGACTTCAATTTTCAACTTTTGTACTTATGTTAGTAGCACTCTCACTCTCTGCACTGAAAAAAAATTTTGTGCAGGTATTAAGCAAGAATTGTGTTATAATTATCATTGTCATCATTATTATCATTATCAGTATCAGTATCATTATCACTATATTTATCATTATCACTATCATTATCATTATTAATATTATTCTGCAAATAACGCATTTCCATATGCCTCAAACATATGCCTCAAATTTCGTGCAGTGCAAAAAACACAATCAAGTGGCGCGAACATTCTCACTCGGTGAGCCGCCGAGTCTCACCACGCGTGTTACTACGTGAACATTACTGATTTAGACTGTTATAGACTAATCTAATTCTTCTTGCTTTGTAAACAAGTTCACCTCGAATCTGACCTGCGAATTTTATACGGGAAAAAAAAAAAGTTGAGAAAAGGGTGTGTTTGAAATTGTCTTTTATCAATGGAATTTCTTAATCGGATGCATTGAAAATGTTGCAGAAAATCTATGGGGAGTCTGCTCTTTCACGTACGCAAGCATTAGAGTGGTACAAATTGCACTGTCGGTAAATTTGGAACTTTTGAAAAGACACACAAAAACGCCGAGATACCCCACCTTATTTTTTGGTCGTAGAATACGGTGGCATACTCCATTTTTTTTTCTAATTAGATCAAATTCTCGAGACATTCGCAATTGATTTTTGCTTCTTTTAAACCCTTTTTTGAGATATATATTTTTCTTATATTAGGTGCAGTAAAAAGAAATCCATTATTTTTCCACTAGATGGCTTTAGTAATCTGTGACTCGCTTAGTGTAAGTAAGTGCGATTGGGTAACGCTAGATGGCGTTAGAAAGATAAGATTTCGTACTAAAAAACTTCTCAGACAGTTTTGAGATTGCTTGACTCAGTTTTGTTTGAGCGCACGTCAACGATGGACATCAGCAAAGAGAAAATACGCCATACAGTTTTTCTTCGATAAGAGCGAAAACGCAAGGCATATAACAGCCGTTCCGGTAATTTGGATGTCAAAGATGTATCACGCTCTGGAAGGCCAATTGTCGAAAATGTTGGCAAAATCATAGAAATCGCCGAGTCCGACCGTTATGCAGTGGCGGATCTATATACGAGCTGAAAGGGCTCTAGCCCCCCACCCCCCTTGGAGAATTTTTTGTATGGGAACAAAATGAAAAAAAGTCCAAAAAGATGTTTTAGCCACCCTTGGCATACAAAAGTGTAGTTTCAGCCCCCTCCCCCCTTTGGCGAATCCTAGATCCACCACTGCCATTATGTCAGCACGATTTCGATTGGCTTTAGTAATCTGTGACTCGCTTAGTGTAAGTAAGTGCGATTGGGTAACGCTTGCCTTTGAGCTAAACATTGCACAAAAAACTGTTTGGAACCACTTGAATTAGGCTAGATACAAAAAGAAAACGCCCGATGGGTACCACACTAGTTAACGCCAAAAAACCTCATGGACCAAATTTCCATCAGCGAATCCCTACTGAATAGCAACAACATCGACCCAATTTTGAAGAGGATGGTGACTGGTGATGAAAAGTGGGTCACTTACGACAACGTCAAGCGAAAATGGTCGTGGTCGAATCGCGATGAGCCGGCGCAAATGGCCGTATTGTAGGCCAGGAAGGTTTTGCTGTGTAGTTGGTGGGATTGGCAGGGAGTTACATTTCAAAGCTTCAAAACCGGCCTCAAGTGGCCAAGAGGTTCGCTGCTGTGACAACAAAATCGGCAAATGTACATCGATTCTCGATCTTCGGCATGAAAACTTCGTTGAAATTAAAATCGTAGCTGCTTCGCTGCCCGAGTTATTGGTTAAATATATTTATACCCCCACACGCAACTATGTACTGATATTTTTACTTGGAAATTCCGTTTGTAACGTCCATTAGAAGACGTGGAAGGTATATAAAAGTATCTATATATTCTTGATCAGCATAAACACCTAAGTCGCTTTAGCTATGTCCGTCTGTATGTATATCCGTCTGTATGCCTGTCTGTCCTTCTATGTGTCTGTGATCACGATTACAGACGTACCTTTTGAAAAACCGTTATAAAATTCAGTATATATGCATCTATCTTAAAAATAAAGATCAAAATAAAAAATGAGCCGAAGAGAATGAAAACCACGCCTACATCCCATACAAAGTGACGTCATCAAAATAGCAAAAACCTTAAAAAATGGTTCCTCAAGAGTGCATGATTTATATGATATTTAACACATAAAGTTTGATATTTAATAACAGTAGTTCTTTATGTGCAATGATATATAATTCATTTTCTTACTTTAAATATATGCAAAGGTATAGTTGAAAACGCTTATAATTTCCGGGAAATCACTTGGAATTTGCAAACGATGCCGCGATGGCGAAGCCGTGATCTCGTTGTGTTGTTTATTGGGTATATAAATATTTCTCTTCAAGTGTGAAATATAACGGTACAAGGTATTTAAGAAATTTTCACTCCATGTCACCCTAATCGCTGCAATGAGTGACTCTTGATCATCAAATTGCCGGCCTGATTCACAAACCTTGCGACACAACCATCCCCAGAAATTTTCTATAATGTTACGTTCCGGTGAGTAAAGATTCCACGGTAACAAATAGACATTTTGATCCTTTATCCAGCTTTTGACAGCTCTTGCGGTGTGTATCGGAGCATTATCTTGCTGGAATGTCCATGGAATAAATCCAAAATTGTTGAAAATTTCGAAAAAGTTGTTTCTAGTATTTTTTTGCATGAGTTTGCGTTCATTTTTGCTGTCTGAAACTCGAGATCAACAGTACCGTAAAAAGACATCACGTCCCAGACATCACTCCTCCTTCGCGACTATGGTGGCCTGACAGAAAACGCACGTAAATCTTGAAAGTAATAGTTAAACCCATCAGGGCCATACAAATTCAACTTTTTCTCATGTGAGAAAGCCATGAATTTCCACTTCTTCTTCCATGACATGTGAGTCCTACAAAATTCTTTCTTTGCTAGTTCAGTGGTTGTTGTTTTTTGACGTAGAATACGTCATTCTCGGAGGTAAGTAGGGTGGTTGATAGTGATCAGGTGTCGGTATTTAGGTCACAATTTGAGCCTTTGGTGTGCCTAAAGTACTGATCGTACAATGTTGATGTTAGCACTTGTTGGTCTGCTTGATCCTCACTGGGAGAAAAATTCATGTCTGAACTCTCTAACTTGTATAAATTTTACATAATTACATGAAATATAAAGCCAACATTTGATGTTTTTGTTTGCTTAAGTTTGCTACCTATTTCTCGACAGTTTCCGGTTTTATCGACAAAACCAAAAAATTTGTATGGGAGCGCCCCTAAGGAGTGGTCGGAGGGAATAGGTGTCGAAGGAAAAAATGTTCCTTTTGCAAAAGTAATGGGGTTCGGTCATACATATTAACCCTCTCCGGCACTCTCTTAAAGGTCATATGCTCAGGTGTATGGAATAAATATACAAAAACCATTAAAATTGTATGGGAGCCCCCTTAGGAGTGGTCAGAGGTAATAGGTGTCAAGGGCAAAAATGTTTCTTTTGAAAAAGTAATGGGGGTCGGTCATACATATTAACCCCTTCCGGCACTCTTTTAAAGGTCATATGCTCAGTTGTAGGGAATAAATATACAAAAACCATAAAATTTGTATGGGAGCCCCCCTAAGGAGAGGTCGGAGAGAATAGGTGACAAAGCAAAAATGTTTCTTTTGCAAAAAAAATGGGGGTCGGTCATACATATTAACCCTCTCTGGCACTCTCTGAAAGGTCATATGCTCAGGTGTATGGAGTAAATATTTTGCTAAATATTTTTTAAAAAAATGTCATCAAAAGCGAATTGAATAATTCGACGTCTTGTGTTACGACATAGTCGAAACTACTGTATCTGTTTTTTTTAATTTTTTAAGCTTTAGATGTTCGGCACGACTTATGATTCTCCTCACAGTAAAAACACTAGCATTAACACTACTTTTTCCCCTTACTTTAGCCGCAGAGTCACTGGAATTGGATGCTTACCTCAATATTACTCTTCTGTCAACAACGGTTGTAGTCGTTTTTTGCCTTCCTCTCATGTTTTTCTCGTAAAAATTTGGGTCTCATAAAAGTTACACACAACGTTAGCACTTCTACCAATTTTGATGGCAATTGTTGGACCTGAAAGTCCCTGCTCGGAATAAGCTTCAATTTTCGCCTTTTTGGCGACAGTTAACGGATTCGCTCTGCCCATATTCACTCTGCAAAGATTGGAATTCAAAGTTAAAAAAATCCTACTATGATAAAAAACACCTTTAAAACATTTTGGATCACCCATCTGATTCAATGGCAATCGCGAAAAATAGAGCATATTTTTCTATTTGTTTATAAAACAGTGATGTTCACGTAGTACCACGCGTGGTGAGACTCGAAAGGTTTATTCGAGAATCGAAACACGTATACGATCGAATGCACGAAGTTCTCTCAATCAGTTGGCGCTGAAACTTCAAGTAATATGGTTTGCGGCTCTTGCTCGTGTTTTTTGCACTGCACGAAATGTTTGAGGCATATGAAAATGCATTATTTGCAGAATAATAATAATAATAATGATAATTCTAGAGATAATGATAATTATAGTGATAATGATAATGATACTGATAATGATAATGATGATGACAATGATAATTATAACACAATTCTTGCTTAATACCTCCACAACAATTTTTTTTACAAAAACAAGAGCAAAAGTCGAAAATTGTAGAAATATGCGTGTGAACACCACTTTTATAAAATCTTTACGCGTTAACGGTACAAAACTCAGTCCTTTCTTACATCAGATGCCTTCAAAATTTAATAATTTTTAAAACAGTGGTGTTCCCAAGCATTCTACCACAATTTTCAACTTTTGTACTTGTATTAGTAGCTCTCTCGGTCTCAGACAAAAAACAGTGCAAAACACAAGACCAAGCGACGAGAACATTAAAGCTTGAAGTTTCAGCGCCAACTGGTCGAGAGAACTTCGTTCATGCGATACGTGTACGCCTTTTGATTCTCGAATTAAGCTGTCGAGTCTCACCACGCGTGGTACTACGTGAACATCACTGCTTTAAAACAGAGCTGGGCATTCTAACAGAGTCACATTTTATTTTGTCTTGTTGGTATTGGTGCGCTCTCAAATCGCACACACTGAGCGAAAAAGTTGTCACAAGCAATACCTTCTTGCTTGAAGTTTCAGCGCCAACTGATTAAATTGAGAGAGAGATGGATCGTGCATTCGATTGTGTACGTGTTTCGATTCTCGAATAAAGCTTTTTGAGTCTCAGCACGCGTGGTGCTACGTGAACATCACTGCTTTAAAACAAAAACAAAATAAAGCTTTGTAGCTCTGTACCTATTGATATGACGCGCAATATATGAAAAATATAGCTCAAACAAGAGTTTAAAAGTGACAAAATATTAATTGCGAATATCTCGAGAATTTGATCTAATTGGGGAAAAACGGAGTATACCACCGTATTCTACGACGAAAAAAGTAAAAAAAAATTTTAAAGGTAAAGGGTGGCCTCAATTCTCTGACATTATGTGGGCATGGCCACCCGATCGTACCATTGAGCTCGCGGCATTGAGCCGCAACATCCATCACGATACTCTTCGAGAGCCAGCCCTGGGATAGTATCAGGTGGGCAAAAGGTTTTTAACCAAAATGCAGCCAATTCAACACCACTTTGTAATTTCTTTCAATTAAAATATTTCAAAAGCTGCTGACAGCTGTCAATCATCGTAATAATATGCTTTATACCAAAAACTCTAATTAAAATTCTTGTATTGTTTGTATTTAGTGGATGCTGATGAAACGTTTCAATACGAATAACTTATGGAGGCAAGTTTTTTCTCCTTTTTGTCTTTATTGTTTCAAATTGAATCAAATCAATGTTTGAAAACATGCAAATTCGTTGTAGGAAATTCAATGAATAATTGGAATCTGCTGTCAATTGTAATGTACACTGTGACAATAAACACACACACACACACACAGAAACACACACTAAAATATGCAAAAACACAAACACACATATGCCTACCAATTTGAATGCCAATCGAACAATAAAAGCTAAGAAATATTTCCGTTTTAACTGTATGCTGAAGAAGCAGCAGCAGTAGCAGTGGTAGCTGCAGCGACAGCGCAGTTTGGCAGGTTGACACCAACAAGCTTGTATGTCGTTGTATACCAGAATGACAACGAAGTCAATGGCATTGTTTAAATGCAGGAAAATAACTGGGCAAATATGTTTTAGCACAAGCTTAGTTGGTGTGAGTTTGTTGCTGGTATAACGAGGGTTGTTTGAAAAATTTTTCATTTATCGGCATAGTGCTTATTTTTAACAACAAGACTGGACATTAGTATTCTACAATTTCTTAAATAACTCTCTTCTCGTTTGTGTGTCTGAAGTATCAGCGCATAAAAGCGATTGAGTTGCTATACGCTGGCAAAACAGTTGTTGTGCCAAGAAAAGGGAAAATAAGAAGCAGCAGCAGCAGCTGAAGCAACGGAAGCTAACAAGTCACTGTCATCGTAGTAGTCGTCGTCTTTGAAATTTAAATAAAATCGTATTTTATTGAAATCGAGAAATGTAATGAAATGAAATGTTATTGATTCAATTAAAGGAAATTAAATTTAAAATGCTTTTCGAGGTAGCTTCATATGCCAAGCTGAAAGCTGATACAATGTCGAAAGCTTTATTTTTCATAAGTTCCCGAAATTGTTTTTTACAGCTTGCCACTCTTTTGGAATATTTAAGTTGTTCATGTGTCGATGAGCATTAAAAATTTATAGACACATCCTTGCCGCCTGCTATGGCATAAAATGTCATACGTTTCTGTTGTATACAAAAACATTTTTGTTAACGTTCCTACAAGATAGAATATAAAAAATAATGCAGATAAAAAATAACAATCTCCAAAACAATGGCATTTGCATTTAGTCTGTAATTAAATTTCAAAGTATCAAGCACAAAAAAAAATTTGAAAACATACATATGTTGCTCAAATCGACATACGTTCATATGTACGAGGTTTAGTTGCTATTTATATTTCTGGCTTTGGCAACAGTAAGTGGCAAGAGTTAACATCTGACGTTTACATTGGAGACTTGACATTGTTGAATATATCCTTCTTCAGAATATTTTGCCATTTGAACACAATTTGTGTTGTTTAGAGGAACTTGGAAAATTTATTTCTTGAAAAAAATTGAATTAACTTGTGAACATTTTCGTGCGATAAATTTTCCTAACTTTCGACGTGAATTATAGAGACAAGAATAAATCTATGAACATAATTCATAATATGGAGAGAAAGGACATCATACAACACTGTAAAAAACTTGTATGACGTATTCAATCGTGGCCAACGTTCGCTCCAGGATGAACTCATACAAGCAAATGGTTGCCAGTTTTTTTAGAAAAACCGGTCATGTCGTAACTATACCACTTGAATAACGGAGAACTGTAAATTGCTGAATGCTACATAACCATTCATGGAACATAACCAATGGTACATCAGTTTGTCGGAAGTCTTCGGAGAACTAAGGAAAACCAACCACTGAAGGAAGATCATCTTTCTTCACAACGATACGAGTTGCCCCACAACAGCTCGAACATAAGATTTTTTTGAGCACTAAAAACGTGAAATTGATGGGTTATACACCTTGCAGTTCTGACTTGGCACCAAACCACTTCTTCTTGTTTTCTCACCTTAAGAAAAAAATGCTTAGTGAGCCTTTTTTATGCCCAAACAGGCCGTTTGATGCTTTCGACAACCTGGTTTCGGAGGTCCCAACTTCAGAGTGACTAAACTGTTTCGAAAATTGGAAAACCGAATGCAGAAGTATATTGATCCTCTTAGAGAATACATTGAAAAATAATTAAAGTATTTTCACTAATTAACCACTGATTTTTCCATATTAGGCGCAAGACTTAAAAAACAACCTTCGGAAATTTCAAAAATTTGCAAACGTTGCCCCGTCATGAGCTTATTCGTGATAAAATTTCAAACCAAATTAACCCCAAAAACAACCGAGAAATGTCAAATCAGCTGTCAGAAAAAAAACTATGTTGCCAGTGAAAAGTTCTCCGATTCTAAAAAAAAAAACACCCGTTGCATGCATCACAATTTAATTTATGATAATTTTTACTTATTTATTTTGAAGCCTCGGCGAAGCTTCTACCAATATATACGCAAGAGTGTATAACAAGCATCCAGAGAACGAAAATAAACGAAACGATATCCGAACCGATATCTCAGAGCAGTGGGGCCCGAGAAAAAACAAAAAAACAAACACAAAAACTTGCTCATCGTTGCGTTGGGCAAAAAATCAAACAAAACAAAAAAACAATTACAATGCAATAAAATAACATGTCATGAAGCTCACTGTAAGAAAATGTGGTTTATTTTTTTATAAATAATTCAATGTTTGATATGTATTACAATTATGACAACACAATGAACTCAATTTTATTTGCGAGTGCACTGCGACAAGACTTAATTTCTGTTACATTAACAATGCTTGCATGAAAAATTACCCGACACAAAAGTAACGGGACAATCAGCTTCAGTATTGACATCACCGAGTGTGCGTTTTTTAATTTTAGCTTTGCATGCATTTGTTTTTGCAAAGTTCGCTGGAAAATGTGCTGAACACTGAACAAGTGTGGTTTGTGTTGTTGTTTTTTGCATGCGTTCTTTGATTTTGGCTCATCGTAAAGACAAAATTAAGATAAAAAAAAAATTTGTATGAAGGGCCACGCGGGCCATACGGGCAACTACGTGGGCATGTTTGTTTCAGAGGGTGATACAAAATCGTTATTTTTTATTCGTTTCGTTCGTGAGGGTGAACGAAACACGAAACCTTTTAGTGAAAGAGAAAGCTAACGTAATTTTTATAATTTTTGCTAACGTGTCAGAAAAGAAAACGAAACCAAAGCAAACGTTTGCATCACTGGTATGCAAAAGGCATTGAACGATTACGTGGATGTATTTCTACACAGTGTGGAATTGTTGTTGTTGTTTTGAATTCAATGGTTGATATTTGTAAACATAGAAAAAAAAAGAAAAGAAAAGAATCTATCAATAAAGATCGTTTCTAACCATGGTATAATAATTACAAGGTAGCATTGACAGTTGATTGGGAAAACATCTCAATCTGTCAAAAAATAAACTCAAAAAGAGAGGGCTCATAATCGGTCATTGAAAACACAAACAATGCTGAAAACGTTGAAGTGAAGAACAATCTGAAGTTGAAAGCCAAATATTCAACAAGTTTGAGGCAACATTGTTGATACCATGATACAATTGTATAATTGTACCCTGCAAAAAATGCTAACTGCTCAAAAGAATGCAAAGTAGATGTTTTTTTTTTGTTGCTATCCGACGATCGTTTAACGAATTGTTGTTTCGGTTTCATTTGTGTCTTATCGTCGCTCAGTCTTTTGTTTATGGAGAGCGAGTTCCCACAAATGTCAAATCAAAGTTGACAGCTCATACAAAATCTGAAAGCGAAAATTAATAACATGTAACGGCCTGACCAAAATAGACAGAACGAGACATAACGAGTAAGTTCGAACAAATGGAAGACAATATTAAAACCCAAAATGCACATACGTAACTGATCGAAACTGAACGAAACATTGCGACGAGACGTTCTGTTCCGTAACAACCGAACTTTTAGCGTCTCAACTCGTCAACAACAGCTGTGCAAGGCAGTCTCCTTCTTGTTTGAGACGATTGGAGGTACTCGTTTCATTTTGGGTTAAATGTCAAAACGGACATAACGATTACAAACGTTCGGCAAGTTGCAATCGTCTCGTTTCGTCTAGTCTATTTTGGTCAGGCCTTAAAGCCGACGAAGATGTTGTTGCTTTTCATTGATTTTGGCAATTATGAGTACTGAAAAGAGAGTACGATTAGTGCCGAGGCAGCCTTATATATTCAACAATGGTTTCGCTAGTAAGAGCAAACGAAAAACAAAACAGACGCTCAATCGTTCTTTCGTTGTTTGAATCGTTTTTGTTTCGTTAGGTTGAAAGATCGGAACATAACAAAATAGAACGATTCGTTATTGTTTATTTAAAAACAAAATTTCGCGCTTAAAATTTCTTGGGCCCCACTGATCTATTCTTATAAATAAAAATGAATGTACGTTTGTGTGTCCTGAATACATTTCTATATCATTCATCAGATCGCGATGAATTTTTATGTATATGTAGATGTTTTTTGGTACAAGGCGAGTTTTTTAGGGCTTTAAATTTTGATCCACCTTGAACACCAGAGGGCGCTGTAGTACAAATTTTTTACAAAACCACCTAAAACTCACAAACCGCTCATGCGATTCGAAAGAAAATCGGTATATAGTGGTTTTCAGGTATGATGAGTGTTTTGGCGCTATTTTTTTTTGGTCCTACTTGAACACCAGATGGCGCTGTTGTACAAATCTTTTACAAAACCACCTAAAACTCTCAAACCTCTCATGCGATTAGAATGAAAATTGGTGCATAGTGCTTTTCATGTACGTTGAGTGTTTCAACGTTATCTTTTTTGAGCCATCTTAAACACCAGAGGGCGCTGTAGTACAAATTTTTTACAAAACCACTTAAAACTCCCAAACCTCTCATGTGATTAGAATGAAAATTGGTATATAGTGCTTTCCGTGCACGTTTAGTGTTTTAACGGTATCTTTTTTGAGCCATCTTCAACACCAGAGAGCACTGTAGTACAAATTGTTTGCAAAACCACCTAAAAATCCCAAACCACTCATGCGATTAGAATGAAAATTGGTATGTAGTAGTTTTCAGGTATGATAAGTCTTTACGCATTACTTTCTTTGATTCACCTTGGATACTAGATGGCGCTGTAGTACAAATTTTTACAAAATCGCCGCAAACTAGAATATGGCTACAATAGGCATATTTTTAGTTGTTTTTTTTAGGTTCCATATGCAAATATTTACAAAATATAAAATTTTTCTGAAATTTATTAAAATTAAAAAAATTTCCGTTATTTTGATACCAAAAACACTTACATATCTTCAGTACTGCGAAAATTTTGATTAAAATGAAATTTTAGAAGTGAGATCTTTCTCTTCGCAAAAGATTTTCCAGGTGCACCTAGATTTGATGAATAAAGATTTTATCAATTTGTCCCCAAAAACATGAGCATATCTTGAAAACTGAGAAAAATTTTAGTACAACGATATATTTAATGCAACATCGTTGCTCAAAACTGAAAAAAAACACTCAAAAATTCAATTTTGTGACTTTCGATTCAAATATCTCCGCAGTTTTTTTAACCCTGCAGTAGTCGCGCGGATTACATATGTAATCCAGTCATGCAAAATTATGAATTTCACAATTGTCTGCAATCGATATTCATTGATTTAACGTACCATAAGAATTATGTTTATGTTGTTTTTTTAAATAAATATAATATAAAATAAAGGAATAATAAAAATTAAAACAAATAACTAAGCATTTTCAAATTGCCATCTCTTATTTTAAACTTTAAAAAATGGATTACATATGTAATCCGCGCGACCACTCTCGTCACATTTAGGTACGCAACTACTGCAGGGTTAATACATTTGTGGTGACTCAATACCACCACATATAAACACCGACACCACAACATACAAAACAACATACAAACTTTACAAATATTCACTTACACATTTATTTAAAAAATCATTATTTAAGATTTCAAAATTGTCAATTTTTATTTATCAAAAATTTTGTATTTCAAGATAGTTATAAAATTGTGTTCGATGTTTTCACAGCATTTAAAATAAATTGTTAAAAATAAAATTAATAAAAATATTTAAATAAAATAAAAGTTTATATTTGTGTCACCACAACTGGCGATCCTACCATCACGAACTCAAATATAAGCTTAAATATAAAAAGAAATAATAAGATTGTGCAATTATGTAACTGCCTTCACGCACAAAACGTTCACAGGGCCGCCAACAATCTCTGCAACAAACACAACAAGATCAGCAAATCACCGAACAACAACAGCAGCAGCAGCTACAAAAACTAACGCCACATCAAAAAAATTGCAAGAATAGCAGCGTTTATTGCAAGAGCAGAAGCAAACTTGCACTCAATCCAATAAGCAAATGGGAATAGATACACGTGACAACAAGTACGTAATAATAAAGACACCACCCAGTGATTTGGTAGTTCAGGCACAGCAGCAACACTAGCAGCATCTAGAACAACAGCAATTACAGCAACTGAAACGCTCGCCTCTACCATCGTCAGCATCAACAACATCATCGTCCAACAACAAGCAAGACCCTACACCTGCCGGTAAGGTGGAACAGGCAACAACAACAACATTAACAATAACAACAACAGCAGCAAAATTAACAACAACAACAACAACAACAACAACAGAAAAATATCAACAGCAGCAACAACAATCACAACAGCATCAGGATAAGTTACAACAACAACAACAAGAACAACAAAAACAACAATAACATCGATAACAACAACGGCAACAACAACAAAAGACTGGCATATTCATTATTTTATTATTTCAAAAAATTGTATCAAATTTTGTAATTTTTTTTTTGACATGTTATAAAATTTTTTACAGGTTGCTTTTCAATTTAGTTTATCACGAGGCACACAACGTAGCTTCTGAAACGTACGTAAGAATATAGGGTCGGAAGAAACCTAGATTCTCACATACGTAGGCACTCCACTGCACTAGGAAACACATTTTAGGAAACACATTTTAGGAAACACATTTTAGGAAACATACTTTAGGAGACACATTTTGAGGTACACGATGAGTCTTTCACACACACCACCACCCCACCCCAGACAACCCCCCACTCCCTTACATACTTCTAACCCTCTCTCACATCTGTCTCATTTCGGCGAAGGTGACCATCGCCCTCTCATACAACTCCAAACGGATCTTGTCAATCCATTTGATGCACCAATGCATCCTGAAGTTCAAGCAACGTCAGTAAAATTGCCACAATTTTGGACCACTTGTCCCGACGCATGGTTCGCCCATGCGGAAATACAATTTCAGGCAAAAGGAATCACTACTGACAAGACAAAGTATGAGTACCTCGTAACCGCTCTACCTCAAGAGGTAATTATAACAGTGCTAGATTTCATACAGAAACCGCCTTCCTCAAATTTGTATGAAGGCTTAAAGAGAACTTTGATTGACCGACACTCTTTAAGTGAAGCCAAGAGGTTCGACAAAATCTTGTCTGGCATCGAGATGGGTGACCAAAAGCCATCTCAATTTTATAGGTCACTAATTATGTTAGCCGGTACTACAGTCGATAGCGACTTAGTTTATAAAATTTGGCTTCGCAAGCTCCCCAAAAGCCTTAATATTGCTTTGACCGGATCTAGTCATAGAGAGCTAGAGGAACTATTGAAACTAGCTGACAATTTGTGGGAAGTTATGTCAGAACCCGAAGTCGCTTCATTTGGCAATAATGCCCAGCGCATGACAAAAAACACCCAAAACTCCGAGCTTGCGATGATAACGCAATCGTTTGCTGAAACAACGTCCAAAATCCTAGAAAGTTTCAACAAACTAGCAATTGAGGTCCAAGAATTAAAAAACGAACGATACCGGAATAATTCACGTTCGAACTCGAGAGAAACTAATTTTCGAAGATTTTCAAGACGTAGATCCCCGTCAAGAAGTGTGTCACGACAACGACCTGCCAACTGGGTATGTAGATACCATTTTAGATTCGGAAGGGCAGCTAGACAATGCGAACAACCATGCTCATTCGGTCAAAACGACACCCAACTCAACACAACACAACATAACTCAACAAACTAAGTGACTCCATCATTGCGACGGCTAATGATGGAAGTCAAACAATACTCACACGCCGCCTTTTTATTTACGATAACGACAATCACATAAACTTTTTGATAGACAGTGGAGCAGAAGTATCCGTACTTCCAGTAAATAAATTCAAAGCCCACAAGAAAAATTCAGACTTAATTCTAACAGCAGCTAACGGTAGCACAATCTCAACTTTCGGCAAGAAATTACTCAACGTAAATTTAAAACTAAGACGCGATTTCCCTTTTACATTTATACTAGCAGACATTACAAGACCCATCATAGGAGCAGATTTCCTTACGAAATATGGACTCTTGATAGACTTAAAACACAAGAAACTCATTGATCCACTTACACAACTATCAGTTAACGCAATCACAGCATTTACAGAAACATCACTACCCAAACTAATTACACTAGACAACAAATATACAAATATACTCAAAAATTACCCATCACTAACAGCAGAACCCGACTACAACAAACCAGTTAAACACAAAACAGAACACCACATAACTACAGAAGGACAGTTACCTTTTTCAAGACCAAGACGCCTTGACTCCAACAAATACAAAATTGCCAAACAGGAATTTGATTTCTTAATCAAAGCAGGTATCTGCCGTCCTTCAGACTCCATGTCAGCTTCTCCACTACATCTGGTACCCAAAAAAGATGTGAACGACTGGAGACCCTGTGGTGACTATAGAAGACTAAACGCCATTACAGTTCCAGACCGCTACCCTCTACCACACATACACGACCTATCTATAGACTTACACAATAAACACATATTTTCAAAATTAGACCTAGTTAGAGCATACCACCAAATCCCCATGGCCACACAAGACATACAGAAAACCGCGATTACAACACCGTTCGGAATGTTTGAGTTTCTGAGAATGCCATTCGGTTTAAGAAATGCAGCTCAAACATTCCAACGATTTATCAACGAAGTATTACGAGAACTAGACTTCGTATTCGTATACCTCGACGACATTCTTGTGGCCAGCGAAACAGAAGAAGAACACGTTAAACATCTAAATTTAGTTTTTGAACGACTAGACAATTACGGACTAAACATCAAACCAAACAAATGTATTTTTTTGGCGTAGACAGAATAAATTTTTTAAGTTATGACATTTCAAACAAAGGCATACAACCATCTCCCGATAGAATTCAATGCATTGTTAACTATCCAAAACCAGAAACAGTTAAACAAATGCAAAATTTCATCGGGATGATTAATTACTACCACAGATGCATTCCAAAATTAGCACACACACTTACACAAATTTACGATATGATAACTTCAGCATCAAAAACAAAGGACAAACACTTAACATGGACAGAAAACACAACAGAAGCATTCGCAACGATAAAAGAAAGTTTTACTAAGGAAGTGCTACTTAATCATTTTAATAGCAAAGCAAAACTTTCTATCGTTGTGGATGCATCTAACACTGCTATCGGTGCAGTTTTGCAACAAGAACACAATCAGGAAACAGAACCACTAGCTTTCTTTTCAAAGAAATTATCTCCATCAGAGACAAAATACAGTACGTTCGATCGCGAACTTTTAGCAATTTACATTACAATTAAACACTTTAGACACTATTTAGAGGGACGAACATTTACTATATACACAGACCACAAACCACTTACTTCAGCATTACATTCAAAAACAGAGAGAAGCCCAAGACAAACACGACACCTAGAATTCATCGCACAATTTTCCAACGACATCAGACACATTAAAGGTACCGAAAACACCGTAGCGGACGCACTTTCAAGAGCTGAGATAGAGGCTTTCACAACCTCTGAGATTAACCTCAGAACTCTACACAAAGAACAGAATACAGATCCAGAACTACAAGATATACTAAATAAACACACTTACAAATTCGAACAAATACACATCCCAATACTTAACATTAAAATTTGGTGCGAACAAACACCAAAGCTTCTCGACGACTCATAACACAAAGATATTTTTGGCCCAAAATGAACACACAAATCAACAAATGGTCACAAGAATGCGTTAGATGCCAACGAGCTAAAATACATCGACACACGAAGACAATCCCACACAAGATAGACATACCACACGGTCGTTTTGAGCATGTTCACATTGATTTAGTTGGCCCTTTACCAATATCTAAAGGTTATAGATATCTACTTACCTTAGTTGACAGAAACACACGTTGGCCCGAAGCGTATCCAATTAAAGATACCAACGCCAGTACTATCGTAGATACACTTCAAAAGGAATACATCTCACGTTTTGGAGTTCCTCTGGAAATTACTTCCGATCGAGGTCCTCAATTCACGTCCACAACATTTCGAAACTTCGTTAAGACACTAGGAAGCAAACACATTACCACTTCTGCTTATCATCCACAAGCTAACGGGATTGTAGAACGATTTCACCGCCAACTTAAGACTTCTCTAATAGCGAGTAACAACCACACAAATTGGTACACAGAGTTGCCACTAGTTCTTCTAGGACTTAGGTCCACGGTCAAAGAAGATATTAAGGCTTCACCAGCTGAAATGGTTTTTGGTCAAACACTCAGGCTACCACAACAACTAGTAATTCCCAGCAGTCAGAATTTTAACTCGTCGGACACCTTGTCCAAACTTAAAGAGGTCGTAGAAAATCAAAAGTCAAACATTGCGCATCACAGCACCAACTTCCAACAATTTATACCTAGAGCTCTTAGTACTTGTAACTTTGTCTTCGTCCGCAATGACACCATTCGTAAAACACTGCAAGAGCCGTACGATGGTCCCTTCGAAGTTATTGAGAGAACACCGAAACACTTCACAATTCGTAAAAATAACACTAACATAACAGTCAACATTGATAGGATTAAGCCCGCCACCTTAGACACCGAAACAGCACAGACACATTCAACCAAACATAAAAACACTAAAAAAGTACACTTTAACCTATTAGCCAACACGACCAAAATTTTTCAGAAGGGAGGGGGAATAATGTGGTGACTCAATACCACCACATATAAACACCGACACCACAACATACAAAACAACATACAAACTTTACAAATATTCACTTACACATTTATTTAAAAAATCATTATTTAAGATTTCAAAATTGTCAATTTTTATTTATCAAAAATTTTGTATTTCAAGATAGTTATAAAATTGTGTTCGATGTTTTCACAGCATTTAAAATAAATTGTTAAAAATAAAATTAATAAAAATATTTATATAAAATAAAAGTTTATTTTTTTTTTGTGTCCACCACACATTTGTTAAATTTTTTTGTCTTAAAGTTTCATTAAAATACACTGAATACTCTTGCTGCAAAAATACCGTTGGTTGAGTTAATATTTTTTAAATATTTTTTTTTTCAAAGGTCTGAAATATTGGAGTTTTCTTCAAAAAAAGGCTTAGAATTGTTTTCGTTGTAATAATAAATGCACAAAAATTGTTTTCAGTGCTGAGAGCACTGAGAGAGACTCCATTAGCACATGCACAAAATTACGGAAAATATAATAGTTTAGGTGTGCCCATCAATGCTCTATACCAGTGGTGTTCACACGCATACTACTACAATTTTCGACTTTTGAGTTTGTGTTTGTAGCTCTATCCCTCTCTGCACTGACAAAAAATGTTGTGGAGGTATTAAGCAAGAATTGTGTTATAATTATCATTGTCATCATCTTTTTCTTTATCAGTATCATCACTATCACTATTATTATCGTTGTCACTATCATTATCATTATTATTATTATTATTATTTTTCTACAAATAACGCATTTTTATGTGCCCCAAACATTTCGTGCAGTGTAAAACCCCAAGAAGCGCGAAAGTTATGGCTCGAAGTTTCAACGGCAACTGATTCAGAGAACTTCGTACATTCGATTATGTATCCTTTATACTTGTACACTTTTATACTTGTATTTGAAGCTCTCTCGCTCTCTGCACTGACAAAAATTGTTTTTCAGGTATTAAACAATAATTGTGTTATAATTATCATTGTCATCATCATTATCCTTATCAGTTTTATTATCAATATCACTATTATTATAATTATCATTATTGTTCTATCGTTATTATCATTCAAATAAGAAATCATTTTCATATGCCTCGAATTTTGTCCAGTGCAAAACACACGACCAAGCGGCACAAACCATTCAGCTTGAAGTTTCAGTGCCAACTGATTGAGAGAAGTTCGTGCTTGCGATCGTGTACATGTTTCGATTCTCGAATAAAGCATTCGATTCTCGAATAAGTCTCACCACGCGTGGTACTGCGTCAGTGCTGCCAGGTTTCAGCGCAAAAAAATCCCTATTTTTGCATACAAATGAATATTTTTCCCCGTTTTTAACTTCGAGTTTCCCCGTTTTTTTCCCCGATTTTTAAATTTTTTAATAAATAGTAATATAAAGAAATAACAAGTTTATTAATTCTCTTTACTATAACTAAAATAAATACAAACAGGAAAAACGTACGTATCTATAAGAAAAATATAAATAAAAATGAAAATTTTAAGCGATATTGTATTTTGACTCGAACGTTACGTTTTTGAGATTATAAAAAATTGTAAGAAATTATTTGAAATATACATATTGTTATACATACATATTATCAAACCAAGTAAACAAGAGTATATGTATTATTTCTATATAAAAAATCAAAAATTCTGAATTTATTTCAATTGCAAAGCAATTTTTTTATTTCATTAAAGATTTACTGTGGAGAGTTCCGTATTGTCAAAAAAGTTTCTTATTTTTGTTTTATTTACATTAATAGCTGAAAAACCACTTTCAGCACTTGCCCCGCTATAGGGAAAGCAAAAAATAAACGATATTTTTTTTTTTTTTTGGTTTTTAAATATCATCTGAATCAATGAAAAATATAACTTCTTTCCAGAATTCCTGGATAATTTCTGATGATATATTTGAAAAATTTATATATCTTAACGATTTATATTCTTGGTCGAAATCATTCCACTCGGATTGATCCGAAATAACGTGTGAAAATGTTTTTAAGCTTAAAGTTTTATTTTTCATTTTTACTATCTATGAATGGCCCTTTATATAGCTCCTTAAAAAAATATCGAAATCGTATAAGTCTACATCAAAAATACTATTATGACTATTTATGTATTCCTTTCGCATGAAACAGTCAACAAGTCTTCAAAGTTAGTTCTATTTTTCCATATATTACACATTCAGATTTGTAAAAAAAGCAAACAAAAAATTGATGTAATTAAAATGAAAAAATTGTAGTTGGATTTTCTAATAACCGATATATTTTTTCACTCGCTATTTTATTTTTAATTTTCCCCGTTTTTATCAATGTTTTCCCCGCCTCCCCGTTTTGTGCAAAAAATTCCGAAAAAGGGGAAAAATCCCGCCACCTGGCAGCTCTGTACTGCGTGAACACCACTGGTATAGAGCAGTGATGTTAACGAAGTACAGTGATGTTCACGCAGTACTCCGCGTGGTGAGACTCGAAAGTTTTATTCGAGAATCGAAACACGTACACAATCGAATGCACTAATTTCTCTCAATCAGTTGGCGCTGAAACTTCAAGCAAGAAGGTTCATGCCACTTGGTCGTGTGTTTTGCACTGCACGAAATGTTTGAGGCATGTGAAAATGTGTTATTTACAGAATTATAATAATACTAATGATGATAATTGTGACACTGACAATTAAAGTGATAATGATAATTATAATGATAATGGTAATGATAAAGACGATATCAATGATAATTATAACACAACTCTTGCTTAATACCTGCACAACAATTTTTGTCAGTGCATAGAGCGAGAGAGATACAAACACAAGCACAAAAGTCGAAAATTGTAGTAGTATGAGTGTGAACACTACTGTTCTACAAATAACGCATTTTCATATGCCTCAAACATTTCGTGCAGTCTAAAACACACAACCAAAAGGTGCGAACCTTCTTGCTTGAAGTTTCAGAGCCAACTGATTGAGAAAACTTCGTGCATTCGATCGTGTACATGTTTCGATTCTCGAATAAAGCTTTCGAGTCTCACTACGCGTGGTACTACGGGAACATCACTGCTCTACACTATCGAAGAATGATTTGAAAGTCTGCTTAACATTGATAGATGAAAGTTATGTTATACAAATTATTTCTTTATTCACTTTATCTGCAATTATCTTCTAATAAAAACTTCTAATTCTAGAAGAAGGAATTCAATAATACTACTTTCTTGGAAATGTTGTGTTCCTGTCCTTGAAAGCACTAACAAGAATAAAACAAAACAGCTGATCGACAAAGCAAAATAACCGAAAACATTGGCTAAGTTCATAAAAACGTGTAGAAAAAATCAAAAGAGTTCACAAGATCAAAGATACTCACAGCTTCATCGAAAACCAAAGCATTGTGAACAATGCAAATGTGGTACCGGCGACTATAAAAACAATAAAAAACAGCAAAAACAACAACAACAGCAACACCAGTAAACACCAGAGTTAATGCAGAAAGTAAAACAACAACTAGCAACAATCTACGAACAATTGCATAAAAATCAAAGAGCCAAAGAAACAAAACAAAAAACAATTCAGTGCAGTGGAAATATTCTCAAAATACGCACACTGACATACACACACACACACACACACGCATGCAGAGAAACTGCTACAAACACGCTAAAAACTCGTAACCATGATTGCAACAGTTCTTCTAGGCTATGCCCACTATATTGCTTTGAAACGCGCCTGAGATGCTTTATATTGATGCTGTTGTGCGTGTATGAGTGTGGGTGTGACACTCAGTACTGCACCCCAGTTGAAATTGTCAGCAGGTTCGTAACGGATTCTTTAATGTTAAGACGGTTTGAAGAAAGGCACTAAGCTTTGAATCAGACGCTTTTGAATTGATTGAAATTAAATTTGACACTTTAGCATTTTTTTTTTTTTCTAAGTAAACCTTAAGTGTACCTGTTGTAAGAACTACTCGCACAAAAGTTTAACCGCACTGCCACTTGAAATTCTAAAGTAATCAATTGTTTTTTTTTTGTTCTCTTCATCACGATGTTGGTGTTGAACTTTGTTGGTTTTTTTTCTTTTTTGGTTTTTTGTGGGTGTATGTTTCAATACAAGAGTGTTGCCACATTGTTGTGGGTTTTTGCTTAAATACACGCTGAACACTTTGCCTTATGCACATACATATACAACAATACAAGCTAACAAACTCACACTCACGCACATATCCAGGCACATACTGACTCTCACTCACTCGCTCTCACAGTGTTACAATTGCCCGCATGCATTCACTTGAAATCGACAGCAGCACGTTGAGTGAGCGACAAACGGAAATGGAGGCCATTGTGAAATTTTTTAGATTTTGATTTTGCTTACTTTTTTCTTGGCTTGCGCGTTTTCAAGTATAAACACACGAACACACACACACACACACTTGTATATCTTTCCATATAACAATGTGAAGTGTTGATTTTCCAGTTGATTTTGGCATCGATTTTTGTTTTTTGTCAAAATTTACATCGAATAATAAGTGAGAGCACTACGATGTGGATGTGAATGTTTGTGTGAGTGTGTTAAAGCCACAGGAAATATATTTCCTTCGCAGGATATGCGTGAAAAACTATTTGTCTGATGCTTTTGCAACGCAGTCATGATTCTATAAATATTAATTAAGTTGTTTCTTCTTGGTTATTGTTCGTTTTGTGCTTGAAAATAATATTCAAAATTTGTAGATCTTTTACATTTTCCAAATAAAAATATGTAATTTTTTATTTATTTCTAAATAATATAGAAAAAAATGTTCGAAAACCATTTTAGATCAGTGATGTTCACGTAGTACCACGCGTGGTGAGACTCGAAAGCTTTATTCGAGAATCGAAACACGTACACGATCGAATGCTCGAAGTTCTCTCAATCAGTTGGCGCTGATACTTCAATCTGGCTGGTTTGCACCAGTTGGTCGTGTGTTTTGCACTGCACGAAATGTTTGAGGCATATTAAAATGCGGTATTTGCGGAATTATAATAATAATAATGATGATGATAGTGACAATGATAATGATAGTGATTATGATAATGATAATGATAATTATAATGAGGATGACAATGATAATTATAACACAATTGTTGCTTAATAACTGCACAACAATTTTTGTCTGCGAGAGAGCTACAAACAAGAACAAAAGTCAATAATTGTAGTAGTATGGGTGTGAACACCACTGATCTATAAGCATCGCGGCAAGCTTTATATAGTAGCTTATTATGAAAACAACATTAATTTTAAAACTACACGTATTGGTATCTATAAGGATAAAAATGCGAACTTCTCCTATTTTGTAGAAGATGCATCCATAGTCGGTGCGATGAAAGTTAAGGTGGAAGAGAGGTATAAACCTGAGGTTGCGTGGGTTGGTATTTAATTATATTAATTGAAGCAGTAATAGGCAGTTAATGGTTCCTCATACTAGTTGGTGAATGAAGAGTACACCGGCAACTTCCCTTCGTTTTTCAAGAGTTTGCATGTTAATCAACTTTAGACGGTCGACATAACGGGGTAAGTTGAAACTGTCAGAACCGGGAAGACCACGAAGTGCGAAACGAATAAATCTTCGTTGAACGTCTTCAATTGGCATTGAATGTGTGTTGTAGGATGTGTGTCTAGGATGGGTCTAACAAAGGTAAGATAGAGAGATTTTGTGACTTAGGAATTGGAAACCTCTCAGGACCAGGGTTTCACGAAACCAAGTGCAGAGTTGGCTCTACTAATGATATTATCAATGTGAGACCTAAAGTTAAGTTCCTTGTCGCAAATAACACCTAAGTCCCGTAAATAGCTTACAGAGGGAACTAACTTGCCGAGTATGTATATAATAAGTTCTCGGCGGGAGTTGGAGTCGCTTATGAGAATATGTTATATATATAAATATGCTTGATATTTATTGACGTTCAGTTCCAAAAGATTTTCTTGACACCAAGTGGAAAAGCTGACAAGATCGTTTTGAAGATTTTGAGAATCGATCAGAATTAGGAGGTAAATTGATGCTGCCGGAACAGGAAAGGCCACGTAACGCGAATCGAATGAATCTATGTTGTACAGCTTCGATACACAACGAATGAGAGACATATAGAGGTGACCAAACCTGGCTAGGGTATTCAAGTATGGGCCTCACAAAGTTTGTATAGAGGGATTTCGTAATGTATGGGTTGGAGAACTCCTTAGGCCAATGTTTCCCAAAACCAAGTGTAGAATTGGCTCTACTAATGACGTTATCATTATGGGGCTGAAAATTAAGTTCTTTATCACAAATTATACCCAAGTCTCTCCAAGAACTTACAGAGGGAACAGGTTCGCCAAAAATGTAATAAGTTCGTGATGGAGATTGGAGTCTCTTCCGCGAGTATGTCATTGCTGGACATTTACTGATATCGAGTTCAAGAAAATTTTTTTGACACCAAGTAGAAAAACTGATTAGGTCATCTTGAAGGCGGCAAGAGTCGGTGTTAGTATGTGAGCGTTGATAGATTTTCATGTCATCAGCATAAACAGAAAGATTTGAGTATTTGTTGACATCATCGACATCGGTTATTGTTAACACAGAGGACCAAGGTGGCTGCCTATGGGGACACCAGAAGTTGCTGTTAAAAACTCGGATTTCGAAAATCTAAAGATGACATTATATTGACGTTCTTCAAGGTAAGACTTAATCCAAGCAATAAGCGGGGGTTGAAAGCCAAAAGATTTTAGCTTAAGAAGGATGACAATGTGGGAGATTTTGTCGAATGCTTTGCTAAAGTCAGTGGAGATTACGTCCACTTCATAACCGCTTTCCAAAGAACATAGAGTATTTGAAACGAATTCTGTCATGTTGGTAGTAGTCGATCTTCCCTTGATGTTGTTATGGTTATGGGAGAAGATGTTGGTTATGGGAGAAGATAGACTTACAGTGTAAAAACATCATGTCGTAGAGTATACTTTCAAATACTTTGGGTGTGCATGATATTTTTGCGATGGGTCTATAGTTTGAAATATCATTTGTTTGGCCTTTTTTGTGCAGAGGTATTATATATGAATTCTTCCAGAACTTAGGAAAAATTGATTGAGAGATAGAGAGCTGGAAAAGAGCTAAAAGGGGATGAGATAAAGTATTGTATTAATGAGTTTTTTTTAAAACAATAGCAGGTAACACATCGGGTCCAGGAGATCAATCGTCCTTTAAATTTCTTAACTTTTCTTTTACATTGGGGAGTGTAATATTAACCGAGGTTAAAGGCGTTTGGGCACAATTTCATAAAGAAGATAACATTTTACTTACATTTTGGTAGTAAAGAGAGACAAATATTGGGCTGAGAATAGTGGCTTGATTATGTGCAATAAGCTGGTTAGGAATAATATTCTTGCTGCTATGTTTAAATGCAGTTTTAATGTTGTTTGTGAAGTATTTTTTTCATGTTCACCATAAAACTAGACTCGTTATCGAATCCATTTCAATGCATCTTCTGAGCTTTACTTCGCATAACTCGATCGTTTTTTAAAAAAATTTAATGATATATTAAGATGTGTTTTTAAAAAAAGATTTTTTTAGTATTATGATGTAAGTAATTTTGATATTTTTTTCCACTCACGATATCCTTTTTTGCTTTATTCATTGTTCTATAAATGCACATTCTTAAATACGCTGAATGAATTAAATCATTACTTTTTAGCCAGTGATACGCACCGCAGAACACACCAACACATAAGACCGCCACGACGCTTTCATCGGAAGTTATTTCAAACTTACGTCTATTTATGTAAATATTACTTATTTATATTTTCTAAAAATTGTTCGCCCCTTCGCTTGAACATAAAAAATTTCCACATGAATGTTTCACTTAACTGCTAAACACATTAATGCGCATTTTTTAAACGAAACTCATTTTCTTTTTTATCTTTTAAAATGCACGCAGTTAAGTTGAGGCTATGAATGAAAATAAGAATGAATGAATTCAATGAATGAATTTACTAAAGCACGCCACACCATGTATAAAATGAGTTTGAAAAGAAAATAAATAAATTCGAGCAAATAAATTGGTGCCTTCTATGTTTGTTAAACTAAGCATGTCTATATTGACATGTTTGTGAATTTAAATGTGCACATTAAATGATTTTAAGACATGATTAAATTCATAAAAAAATATCAACAAAATTTCATGTTTCAAGCCACAAAGAGCCAAATTATATTATAAATATTTGCAATTGCAAATTGTACTATTCAAACAAAGAATTTTAATCAAATCTTTAGTTACACAAAAATAAAATATAATTGATTTTATAATAATCTAAAGCTTTATAAAAATTATATGACAAAAATCTATGAAAACTCATGTAACCAGAATGCAAGCAAATATTGTGATGTCCTTAACGACAAACTGAATTATCAAACTATCAGAATAACAACCTGCAGTGACATTGCAATGTCCTGCTCAAGCATCACCATGCACGACATACTCATATTTCCACACACACACACACACATACGCAGCAAATATATTGAAGTGCATATATACACAAACACAAGGACATAAAACGCAAAGGACCTAGATTTTGAATATGTTCAAACAAAAAAATCTAATTTTCCACTCCGGGGCACATCGTCGCAATTTATCGAATCTTCACATAAATGTCATTTTTTGCCATTTCGATGAGTACACGTAAATGTCCATGTATGTGTCAGTTAGCATCGATAGCATGTGTGTGTGTGCGTGTGTGTGTGTTTGCAAAAGTGTATGTTGAATCAAGTGAATAACAAGCAAACATGATGTAAAGATAAAAGAGGATAAGAAAAGACAAGAAAATCTTAAGTAGAGAATGTAAGTGTAAATCGACAATGACAACGAAGAATGAAAGCACATGACACACAACGAAAGACGTGGCTCTGGCAGCAATATGATAAGCAACAAATCAAAACTAATGGAACTGAAAAAGAGAGAGAGAGAGGCAGAGCAGTTACTCAAAGTGCATTAAAATGCAGCTGAATTTTGTGCTATGTTTAAGAAATGAATAAATTAATGATGAACGATGATGAATGATGAATGATGTATGATGAATGATGAATGATGAATGATGAATGATGATTGATGAATGATGAATGATGAATGATGAATGATGAATGATGAATGATGAATGATGAATGATGAATGATGAATGATGAGTGATGAATGATGAATGATGAATGATGAATGAAGAATGATGAATGATGAATGATGAATGATGAATGATGAATGATGAATGATGAATGAAGAATGATGAATGATGAATGATGAATGATGAATGATTAATGATGAATGATGAATGATGAATGATGAATGATGAATGATGAATGATGAATGATGAATGATGAATGATGAATGATGAATGATGAATGATGAATGATGAATGATGAATGATGAATGATGAATGATGAATGATGAATGATGAATGATGAATGATGAATGATGCATGATGAATGATGAATGATGACTGATGAATGATGAATGATGAATGATGAATGATGAATGATGAATAATGAATTATGAATGATGAATGATGACTGATGAATGATGAATGATGAATGATGAATGATGAATGATGAATGATGAATGATGAATGATGAATGATGAATGATGAATGCTGAATGATGAATTATGAATTATGAATTATGAATGATGAATTGATGAATTATGAATTATGAATTATGAATTATGTGAATATGAATTATGAATTATGAATTATGAATGATGAATGATGAATGATGAATAATGAATGATGAATTATAAATTATGAATTGTGAATTATGAATTATGAATAATGAATAACAAATTATGAATTATGAATTATGAATTATGAATTATGAATTATGAATTATGAATAATGAATTATGAATTATGAATTATGAATTATGAATTATAAATTATGAATGATAAATGATAAATGGTGAATGATAAATTATGAATAACTAGCAACCCTCCGCAGCTTTGCCCGCGATGTATCTTGAAATAAATTAACGCATTTTTTGTAAAAAATTTGTCTTATCGTTTTAATAGGTTTATTTTTTCATGACATATTAATTGCAATCATGTAATAATTTCTGTATAAACAATGTTTTTTATGTGTTTGTGTTATTCGTAAGAATAAATTGATTTGAGGGATTTCCTATCCTAGAAATAACAACATATAACTGCCCGTGGGAAAAGCAGCTTTCTCGTAAAAAAATAAAATTCATTCATAATCTTTACATTTGTGTCGATCTCACATCAAGTTATTTTATTTCCAACTGATTTTCTGTGGTGGGGTTTTTTAAGTAAAAAAATAAGGTTTTAGGCAATAGTTCATAATTTGTTTGCATGTAACTAAATCGATAGGGTCTCTTTGAGGAAAAGTAAGCTTAAATAATTTACTTTCATTTGGCATAACAACCATGGAAAAATATTAAGCACAGACAATTTTATGCCGATTTAAGGAAACATGGCTCTTAGCCGAAGACATTCTCCTAACTTATTTTAATGGTATGAAAATGCATTTTATGCAATGCACTTCGGCTAATTAACACAATTTGTAGCTCATTTATATAAAACTCGTATTCGATAACGTGAATTTTTTTGGAAAGATATTGGTTTTAATAAGTCCTTACATTTTCAAATGTAAATTTATGTTTATGTAAAGATTGAAAAATACTTTATTTTCACTTTCAATAAATAAAATCATATTAAGTTAAAATATTTTCCTAGGTCTTATTTCAGTGACGAAATTATATACTAACGCTATAACGCTAAAAAGGTAAGGACTTATTTTTATTTTTTAACGCTAAAAACATGCTAAAAAAGCCATCCAACCCATACCAATACGCAGCTTCAAAGCGATATAATTTGCATCGCACGGCGTTTCAATTTAAGCTTAAATTGTTACCATAAATTTCATGCACTTCTATTTTGCAGCTTAAGAAGTCTGCACGCAGCTATTCAATGTTTTGAATAGAAACACTCTCTCTGAATAATGAAACATTGAAGCAGCAGCAACAAACGACGTGGTTGGAGAAAATTCTTTAAATTTTGCATTCTGCTGTTCGCGAACAAAAAGCTATCTCTCTCTGCTCCCATGCAGAGAATCTCTTTACTAAGCATTGAGAAGCATTTTGTAGCGAAACCAAAGCAACATTCTGTTAGCTGCAGGCAATGATAGCGTCGAAGCCAATGAACAAATCAATGCTTGCAAGAAAATTATTTAATTTTTCAATGAAATATGAATTTTACGACCAAACTATTGATCTTAGATGCACGTCACCATCGACTTTTTTGTTGGAATAGGCAAGATCATTCATTTGTTCATATATCATATTCACTTATCTTTTACGGTTTAAGCAGAAAATGGAAAAAAGCGTCAAATTTTTCCAAAAATACCGAATTTTGCCAGTTTCTTAGCCAATAACTTCTAAACTTTGAAATATTTTAAAATTTTAAGTATACGGTGTTAATCTACAATTAATTACGATTTGAATAGTGAACATTTCATTTAAATCCGTTCAGCCGTTCTTGAGTTTACTTTCATCAACGCCAAAAAGGCAACATTTCAAGTTTCATTTTTATATAATAGTAAGAAGTAAGATAAGATAAGATAAGATGAATGATGATGACTCAGAGATCAGTGTTACAATCTTATTATATATTCGTCAACCATACTGTCGCTCATGCGTTTTGATGTGTAATATCTTATATAAGACTCAAAGTCATACGATTAACTGTCTTTTTTATAGTAATAAAATATCCTGATATGTTGAAGCATGAATAAAGAAATATATATCTTAAACTCAATTTTGTAAAAACTGTTAGTTACCTCATTTTGATACAGTTCAGATTTCTGTAGTTCGCTGTCTGAAATCAGTTAAGTAAAAAATTCAGTAGCAATTATAAAACCCTTTTCCCCACTGCAATTTTGCAATGAACAGCGGGAATGAATTACAATTTTTAATAATAATTAATAAATCCCTACAGTTGGCAACCATCCCAGGTATATATATGATGCATATGGCCAAGAGCAAGAAAGACAATCTCCAGCGCTGTCACATATCCTAATTTAAAATGTTTACCTTATTTACGTGACCCATTATCTACACCGCATACAACCAGCTGCTTGCCGCGACCAAGCGACTGATCGACCAAGCACCAAACCATTCGCTTCAAGAGTGACAGGGTACAAAATAACGTACTTCAACATTTGAACATTTTTCATCGTTACAAACAGACAGCGCTACATGAGCGAACCTTATGCCATAGATGTGTTTTTATGCATGTTATTGTATGTGTGTGTGTGCGTGTTTTTGTCAGTGAATCTGAGTTTGTGTCAGAAGAGATTTTTTCAAATTAACTTTTCATTTATTTATGTTGCATTTTCCAGCATGTCCATCATAAGTTTCAACAACATCAACAAAACAAAACCAAACAAAAAAAAAAACACGGGTATGCGCAGGATACGCTGTTCAACCAAATTCACCTGACAACAAGTCAGCGTTGACCAAATGGTATAACAACACCAAAAGCAGCAACAACTAGCATAGATATGTACAACCATGCAACAATAAGATACTTCGTGGTACCAGATATGAAAATGTCAAAAAAACACAAAACAAAAACCAAATAAAGTTGAAAGCAGAGTTCGGAGTAAAGCAAGGTGGAAGAACGATATGAAATGTCATGGAATGAAAATGTTATGCAAATGAAAAAACACGCAACAACTAACGAGGAGATGAAAAAAAATACACCAACAAAAACGGAAAAATCAACTGACAGCATAAAACATGAAAATAGATCCAAGAATCCGGAAATGAAGGTGGTAACCGCTGACTGAATGAAGGCAACAAGATTACTGGGCAAGGATGTGACAAAATATTATAGCTTCTTACCAAAACTTTGATCAGCTCTTGAGGTAACAGACAAAGCACAAAAACCATTTATGCCAGTGAGCGGTAGGTCACGAACATGATGCTCCGGAAGGAAGGGGGTTTCATACGAATGGAAACTGATGAAGAAACTGAAGAAATGACCATTATAATTGGAAGTCAGATAATTAAAAATCAGATTTAAGCTCGCTAGCTTGATGATGGTTTGTGTTACATGCTGTAATTGACGTATCCGAATATTTTTTCCCATTCACATAAAATTTATTGAAGACAAATAGCTTGAAGGTTTCATTGTTCGAAAGGTTTCAATTCCTAATTGTGCAATTTTGTGTGTTCAATTCCTATAAAAAAATGTGTTCATCAATATATACCACTTGAAGATGTAGTTGGTGGTAGAGAAGTTGGTGGCAGAGAAGTTTGTGGATGAGATTGCTTTATGACTTAAGTAGACTGAGGTAAAGGCATAACACTTGCCTCAGATTCAAATTCACATGTTTCTACGGCTTTCCGCCACGCTTAGATGATTACCCCTTCGCTCTCACTAATCTATCACCCCATTTCGACCCAAGGCAGACTTGACTGAATAGGTATTACACCCAAAATCCTTGGTTCAAAGCAAAAAAAAAAAACAAAAACAACCCAAATTTATCGTTTCGACGCCGTTCTCAACAAGTCAGCCTTTGCCTATCCACTACGTAGAAAATTTTGAGGAAAGACCTTGGGCTATACGCATATAAAATCCAACTGGTGCAGGAATTAAAGCCATCAGACCAACGATTGCGTCGTACTATCGGTAAATGGGCTAAAACCCAATTGGAAGTTGAACCGCATTTTAACCATCAAATTATCTTCAGCGATCAGACACATTTCTGGCTTAACGGCTAATTAAATTGACGTATTTGGAGTGAGAACAATCCTGGAGAGACTCTTCAGGCTCCCTTACATCCCGAAAAAGTTACTGTCTGGTATAATTTGCATGCCACAGTCGTCATTGATCCATACCTTTTTAAAACTGAAGATGGAGCCAACGTAATCGTCAGTGGTGAACACTACACGTTTGTCGTCATTTTGTCGTCGCATTTTGTCGTCAGTGGAACCACTGCGCGGTGCATTTTGAAGAATGATTTGCATTTATTTCCGCATAAAGTCTAACTGAACCAAAGAATATTATCAACAGACTGTCCACGTCCCTTGAAATGCGACGAAACAGTCACTCGAAAAATTAACACTTTTTTAGTAAATTTTAATGACAAACTAGGCCCATTTCACACTCTCTGGCGCCATTAACAAGCAAAATACCATTTTTGAGGTACGGAGACTTTAGATGAGATCCATGAAACACCATTGCATAATCAAAAAGTGTAGCTGTTTTGGCCAGCGTTTGCGCCAAAACCATCATTGGGCCATTTTTCTTCAGAGAAGGCGAAACAGTCGCTGGGAATCGATATCGGTGGAGATTGACTCATTATGTCACCCCCACAAATGTGTAAAAAGGAGATTGACTCATTATGTCACCCCCAAAAATATGTAAAAAAGGTCTGGTCTGGTTATTTGTTTCAACAAAACGGTGCCCCATGTCACACTGCAAATCGTACAAGGCAGTTTCTACAACGAAAATTCCCTGGACGTGTGATGACAAAAATGGCGACATTGACTGGCTATCCAAGTCTCCAGAGTTGACCCCTTCGCAGTTCTTTTTGTAGGATGATTTGAAAAGCAAAGTGTACGCCAGCAAGCCTAAAACCATTGACGAACTTAAGGCAAACTTTTGCCTCAAATCAAATCAAATTTGCCTCAATCAAATTGTGCGTGTTATTAAATCTTTCTGCACAATTGATCGAGAGCTGGACCTACTAGATTTATGCCGACTTCGAACGGCTAATATGGATGTTCTCCAGAAGCCTTACATGGAATTATTTACTCTCTGAGATTTGCCATTGTCTGCAGAGAGGTGACGACCGAACAGAAAAATTAATTCAATTGAAAAAACTTTCAGTGTCAGATGGAATTGAACCAGGGTTCTTTGGTGTGTTGGTCACGCACTCTACCCACTGCGCCACGGCCGCAGACCCCTTTTTGACTATTTTGAACATTCTTACGATAAATTGGCATAGGAAACCATATGACCCTTACATTTTAGGTACAGCAGGTGTTTAGCATATTTATGTAAAATACTACGAGGAATATTTTTGCGAAACATTTTAGCCCTCTAACTCTACAATGTATGGGTCTTTTTTGTCCCTATTGTTAAAAGGTCAAATAATATTCGTTGAACAGGGATATAATGGGTTAAATTTGTCGCACAAGCTATCTCGGATAGCGATCCCTACACTTCAGTACCTAAAATTCGAACCCAGCTGTTAAACGAAGGTCGTGAAGCTCCATCGACTGATACTATACGCAAAAGACTCCATGAGGCAGGTAACAGTGGACGAGTTGCGATGATCATGCTGTAAAACCACAAACATTTTGGGACAATGTCTTATGAACGGACGACTGCACAATAAGAATGAGATATTCTCATGGTAGAATCTACGTTTGGAGAAAAAAAAAGGAGATTCTCTTGCTTACAACAGCACAAGGCTGACCTTTGAAGCAACAGAAAAAGCTGTGAAGGTATGGGATGTTTGTGCACAAATAGCGTGGGCTAACTTATAGCATTGGAAGGCAAGATAAATCCCGAAATCTACCTTAATATCTTAAAAAATGTAGCGGTACTTGAAGGCAAAAGGTTGACAGGAAATGATTTTGTTTTTCAGCAAGACAACGCTCCCATCCACATCGCCAAAAAAGTTTTGGAATACATCCTTAATGAAAATATAAGCATTTTAAAATATCCACCACAAAACCTTGCCTTGTATCATATCGAAAGTGCCTGGGCAATTCTTAAAATGTGTATTTCGGAGCAAGTACCCCAAAATACAGCAGAATTAAAAATATGTATTACCGAAAATTGGCACTCCAGACCAATGCAAAATCATTGTAAACACTATGGAAGACTGACTTGCTAAGCTGTCGAACAAAACAGGTGGCCATTGTGGATATAAAGATACAGGGTGGGTCATCTTTGGGTTTCTTTTCATGTCACAGGTTATTTTGACACTGATAGCTATTTCCTGCTCGAAATCTTGACATAAAGTCAGTATTATATCTCCGCGGCAAAAAAAAGTCGTTTAACGCTTGAACTACGCCAAAGTGAGAGCTGTGTAGCCCAAACAGTGCGTTATTTGAAAAGAAGATGATTTTGCCGAAAAATCATCTTTTCTGACGAAACAAAATTACCGCATTCGGGGCTCGGAAAACCCACACGTTATTGTGGAGAAGCCGATTCATGCACAGAGAGTGACAGTTTAGTGTGGATTGTGGAGTGGTGGCATCATTGGACCATTTTTCAACGAAAATGGGGCTGGGAACAAAGTTTCGGTCCACGGTGGGAGTTACTGACCCATGTTAACCGACTTTTTTTACTGAAATTGGAGACATGAATTTGAACGATCTCTGGTTCATGCAGGATGGCGCGCCATGTCACACAGCCCATGCCACAATCAATCTTTTGCGCACCAAATTCCAAAATCGTGTTATCAGCCATCTTGGCGAAGTCAATTGACCACCTAGGAGCTGCGATTTGACCCCTTTGGCCTTTGTTTTTATGGGAAACCGTGAAGGACCGATGTAATGCCAACAATCCGGAAACAATTCAAGCACTTACGGCTAATATCATCAAAGTAATCCGTAAGCTACAGCCCGAAACCATCAAGAAGGTCTTGGAAAATTGGAGTGACAGAATGCGCTACTGCGAAGGCAGCCGAGGCAGCCACTTGAACGACGTTGTATTCCATAATTAATGTGAATGTTTGCTTTTACTAATAAAGCCGTAATACATGGAAAAAATTTAGTTTTGTTCATTTTATAGCCTTTAAAAAAACAACTTTTTATTTGGCCCGACCTGTATATCCTTAAATATTATTTTATGGCATAAACATTTTTAAAGATACGTTATCAAATTCATTTTATTTCGAAAGAAGATATTTTAGTTATAAAGTTAGCTAGTTTTAAATTTTTTTTGATATTGGGAAATATTTAAAAAATATAATTTATAAACATATAAAATTCATAAACAAAAATTTCAAAAAGATCACTTTTTGGTCCAATATTCAAGAGTTTTTGTATGTTTTGTGGAAAGCGGAGGTAAGTAAAAAAATTATTTCTGAGAATAGTGGATATTTCCTTACATTACTACATGTTCAGAATGAAAAAATTGCATGCCCTCTCGCATTAGGGTAGACTAGGTGCGGTTGAAACATTTTAGGGGTATTGTCCATTGCATCAGGATTAATTAAGCGACCGATGGCGGAAATATATTAAATAAGAGACCATTTGAGATCAATGTATTGTATTTTATGTGTAAAATCAAATTTAAAAAAAAATGATATTGTTTCAACCGGCCCCATGCCGGGGGTCAATTGAAACACGTGCAAATAATACAAAATATAATTAATGAACATGTTCTAATCATGGTTTAATAACATATTACGACTGGCAATGGACAGTTGAACATCACAGTTGAACATCACAAATATTTTTTTTTATTAATATTCAAGTCGTTCACGATACTTATAATCTAACATTATTTATAATCAGCCTTCACAGTTTTATATTAAATACAAATTAAATGATATAATTATCAGATGTTGGAAACGACTATTCCTTTTTAATGTTTATGTAGTACTTGCAAATACATTTCTCAAAATTCAACAGCATTAAGTTTAAACTATATTTTAACTCTCCAGCTAACATTGTTTCTACTGTACCCAACCACCTTTCTAGGTATAAAACTGTTCACAGTAGGTACTATAATAAGTTTAAAAACTAATCATACAGCCAAATTCTAAGAACTACAACTAAAACGATACAAAATATACTCTCAATACTCTAACTTAAATAAAACCATAATAATTGCAAAAACTACGAACAAAAAATGCTTACTTTTCCGTAAGAAAACACAATGGGGCCTCCTATACACAAGCACACCGAGCGAAGAGCGACTCAACATGAAAATTCGTGCTCGACTTGTCGCCCATTTCGTTGTCTATGCTTTGTACCTCTCAACTCATCACGCGCGGTGTAGAGATATTAGCTGTGTTTCAACCATCCCTCGTTTCAACTGTACTCCGTCTACCCTACTGTGGGCAGTTGAGGCCTTAATAAGCCAGGTTTCGAAGGTACTTGTCACTCGCTTTGTTCTCCCCTTGGATCCCTCACCTTATCACGCACGGTGTAAAGATATTAGTTTTGTTTCAACCGTCCCTCGTTTCAACCGTACGCACTATACCCTACTGTGGGCAGTTGAAGCCTTAAAAAACCTGGTTTCGGAGGTACTTATCGCTCACTTCGTTCTCCCCTTGTACCCCTCACCTCATCTCGTACGGTGCAGAGATATAAACTTTGTTTCAACCGTACCCACTCTACCCTACGGTGGAAAGTTGAAGCCTTAATAAACCAGGTTCCGAAGGTACTTGTCACTCGCTTCGTTCTCCCCTTGGACCCCTCACCTCATAACACACGGTGTAGAGATATTAGCTTTGTTTCAACCGTACCCACTCTACCCTACGGTGGGCAGTTCAAGCCTTAAAAACCTGGTTTCGGAGGTACTTATCGCTCACTTCATTCTCCCCTTGGACCCCTCACCTCATAACACACGGTGTAGAGATATTACCTTTGTTTCAACCGTACCCACTCTACCCTACGGTGGGCAGTTCAGGCCTTAAAAACCTGATTTCGGAGGTACTTATCGCTCACTTCGTTTTCCCCTTTTACCCCTGACCTCATGACACACAGTGTAGAGACATTAGTTTTGTTTCAACCGTCCCTTGTTTCAACCGTACGCACTGTACCCTACTGTGGGCACTTGAGGCCTTAATAAACCAGGTTTCGAAGGTACTTGTCACTCGCTTTGTTCTCCCCTTGTACCCCTCACCTCATGACGCACGGTGTAGAGACATTAGTTTTGTTTCAACCGTCCCTCGTTTCAACCGTACGCACTATACCCTACTGTGGGCAGTTAAGGCCTTAAAAAACCTGGTTTCGGAGGTACTTATCACTCACTTCGTTCTATTCTTGTACCTCTCACCACATCACGCACGGTGTAGAGATATTAGCTTTGTTTCGACCGTACCCACTCTACCCTACGGTGGGCAGTTCAGGCCTTAAAAACCTGGTTTTTTATCATTACTTTTGAAAGTTAATCGTATAAAGTTTATTTCCTCCATCAGTATTAAAATTACGACAAATAACTTTTCAATTGTTGACATTTCATGGACTATTTCAAAGTTACAATAAAATCTTAACTAATTAAAAATTCAATTACAGCAAAAATAAGAAATGCTTGCATTTTAAAAATTTTTTATTTCTTGCTCATTGATTTCATCAAGCAATCGTTCAACACTTAGTTCATTTAATTAGTTTTTCACAGCAAAGACTTTTAATTAAATTTTCTATTTATTGATGAGGAATTGAAGAATTAAAAGAGCGAACGGGAAAAAAAAACAAACAACAGTGTCAACGTTTGACGCTCAAAAATGTTAATGTCAGCACTTTGGTAGAGGTTAGCTTATAGATTGTTTTTGTAATGAAGTGAAAATTAGTTGCCGAGAAATAGGTAAAGTAAATGTGACACGGAAAAAAATTTACATAAATTGAAAAAAAATCTTATTTCAAAAGATTATTTATGAATTGACATTTTTATAAATTGATCGTATTAAGCTTACCTCTTGGAAATGAAAACATTCCCGAATATAAGCAGGAGACATTCAATAGAATGTGGGAAGCATTCCCCTTCGTTAAACACTTAATTTCTTTTTATACACACTATGTCATTGGAGACAAACATTCCTCTGAGCTGTCTTTTAAATTAATGCGGAAACATTCCTCTACATTGTCTTAAAAATTAATGTGGAAACAACAACAAATAAATAACAACTGAAAATGGTTAGCCTGGTTGGGACTCGAACCCGGAACCTCTGGGCTAGCAGTCAAGCACGCTACCTATTCGACTACCGAGGCTGCCTTATAATTCGTTATTTTATTATTCGAAATAAATCGAAATTGAAATTGCGCCAAAACAAGCAAAAGCTTCCACATGCATTCCTTAAGGAGCTGTTTGGAAACAATATCAATTTTCTTAAAACTTCCCATAAGTTTCCAAAAGATACGTTAAGGAATGTTTCCCCATCACTTCTGATGCTACTGTTTCCACATACATTTTTAAGAAAGCGGTTTGGAAACAATATAAATTTAAAACTTCCCATAAAATAAAATATAACTGGCCATTTCAGCCCTTAAAAAGGACTTTGACCTAGCTTCTTATGATCAATAAAACTTCCCATATGTTTCCAAAAGATACGATGAGGAATGTTTCCAAATCACTTCCATATGGAAGCCTTCCAATTTTTCCCAAAGGGTATTAAACTATTATGTATTTTTTATATAAGCTTTTTGGGGACTTAATGATTTTCAAAATGATTTTCAAAATATTTTCATTGGATTCTACTTAAAGTGTTACTCTTCAAATTATGTTATCTCCATAGTTTCAAAAAGCAAAACAGCCACCACAACTTTTCGCAGTGTAGTAAAAATCAATCGATATTTCCTCTCAAACCAAGAATCATGCATTCATTTCATGCCAACGTTGTCACATAAGATTTTATGTCGAATCATAAATGAAAAAGCTCGGTCATAAAATCGTCCAACTAGCAAAATTAACGCAGACAAAAACAGCATGAAACGCAAAAAACAACAAGCAGAAAACTCAGCAAAGCTGACAAAACTGAACAATCATCGCAGACACAAACTGATGACAAACATTCCGCTGCGATTAGTGTCGCAAGCGTTGGCACTAATATTCAACTCAATTAATGTTAAATGCATAAGCATAACGAAGCATCCAACCCATCCGCCCACCATTCTCACACCAACCGCACAACTAACTCACAACAAACTCACAACACTTGCGTTCAAGATAGATTGACAAAATTTTCTTCTTCGGATATTCTATTAATTTAAGACGAAAAAAAAAACCAAATAATAAACGCAGCAGAACGCCACGGCAGCAGCCTAAAAAGCTGCTAAGACACACAACACAGCGAACTGCTCTAATGAATATAAAGTTGAATGAATGAATAAATGAATGATTGAAGAGCTGGCTGATGGAATGATTGGGCTGCTGTGATAGATAGATGGATGTTTAGATAAGAATAGCGTGCGGTACGTTTTTGTTTGTTTTTGTTGTAGCTTTTGGAGTGGAATGGCATGGCATGAAGTGGATGAAGTGGCGGTGGTGGTGGTTGATTGGTTTCTAAGCATTAAAAGCACAAATTTAATTACTGAATCTTACAGATTTTACGTCATTAAAATAAACATAAAATTGAATTTTTATGATGAGACCGATATTTGTGCTACTCAGCTTGACTCCAGCATGACTAGGTAAAGGGGAGCAACTACTTAGGTATTCATTAATGGCGAACAATGGAATACATTAGGGGAGGAGGAGCAAAAGTAGCTACAACTAGAAATTACTTGCAATGCATAAAGGTGAGTTTTTCATGTAGCTACTTTTTGTTAAGGTACTAGTACATTTTATAAGGCGAAAAAATAGACTTTTGTTTTCTAAGGTACTTTAATAATTATCGTATTTTTTTTCATACTAATATTAATACGTATTAATATCTTTCAAGAAGAAGAAAAAAAATTTTTTTTTATTTATATATTTTTTTTAAACCGCTAGAGGGCATTGAAGAAGACTCTAAAAAATAAACGTCGCTTTACGGCCCACACTTAAGTTCGGAAACAAAGAGTCCGTGATGAAAAAATCCTGCGGAAATTTAAAGTAGTTAAAAAGTGGCAACAATTTAAACAGAAAATCATAAATTTTTAAAAAAAAATGTTAAAATGGGGCATTTTCTTAGTGTAGTATCGCACGCCATCTAACGTAGGGTAGTATAAATATGTGTAAATTAGAATGTAAGATAAAGAATGAATTGTAAATGAGAAAACTGAAATAAAAGAGCAGACTGGTTTTGGAGCTCGAACGTTAAAGTACATTGCAGTGGCGACGAGGATTAAGTCAATTAGCAAAATTTTTTGCATTATTGGTAATCGCAACCAGATTATTAAAATTTTTTTTCTTTAAAATGGCAACAAGCAACAATGTGAGCAGTGGAAACGACAGCATGTTTGCAAGCGCATCAGCCTATACGGTAAGGGAATTTCGTCCAGGTGTAGACAATTGGCGCAATTGGTGCGAACTATTGGAATCTCACTTCGTGGAAACTGCATGTGAAGACGAAAAAATCAAAACGTCAGTGCTCCTGAAAGCAGTGGGTATGGAAGCGTATGGATTGCTGCGTGAGCTGTGTGATCCGGTGTTACCGGCCGCAAAGAAGTTCAGTGAGTTGTGCGATCTGTTAGCGAGACATTTTTCACGTCCGGTCATTCTGTTCCGCGAGCGCAGAAAGTTTTTCGAGGCCAAGAAAATGGAAGAGGAAACAGTCTCCATGTGGTTTGCACGTCTAAAAAAGCTTGCAATGGAGTGCAAGTTTGGAGCCCAGCTAGACGTATTTATTTTAAACAAATTTGTGACTGGCATCGATGGAAAAATTTTTGAACGCCTATGCGAAGAAGATGACATAACCTTGGAAGTCGCATTAAAAAGGGCAATGATGACAGAAGCCAAAATCGCAACAAAGCCACAAGAAAGTGAGGTTAATTTCGTTTCGAAGAGATATGCACGTGGTAGTAAAAAGTATGGCGGAGAGCAGAATTACAACAACAGTGCATCCAGTAACAATAGCAAAGCGAAAAAGAAATGCAGCCATTGCGGATGGAAATCGCATAGCAGTGACAAGTGCAAGTACAAGAACAGCACGTGTCACAAATGCAATAAAGTGGGTCATTTGGCAAGCGTTTGCTCAAGCAAGCAAATTAATTTTATTGAATCAGCTAAGTCTAGTTCAAGTAGTACTTTTTATAATGTTTCTGATCTCTCCATATGCAGTGTTGCAGGTGATACGCCGTCCCCTCCATTCACGCTGGCGGTCGAGGTCAACCGGATCATGCTGGATTTTATCTTGGACTCCGGTGCAGCTTGTTCACTGATGCCAAAAGCCACTTTTGAAAAATTTTTTCAGCTGGAAAATTTAAAGCCGTGCGTAGATAAAATATGCGCGTACAACGGTAGCCACATCGAGGTAGAGGGTGAGTTTTATACAACTGTCAAGTTTCGTGGCCAATCGCATATGTTACGAATGGTGGTGAGCAAAACGTGTAGTCCTGCTATTTTAGGACGTGATTTTATGGCTTCATTTGGAATAGGGCTTTCACAGATAAATTCTCTTACCGATAGTGGCGACTTCATCACAAGCATCAAAAAGCGTTTTAGTAGTGTGTTTCAAGACGGGTTGGGTACATATAACGTAAGTAAGGTTAAACTTGATCTAGAGAACAACGTTAAGCCAATTTTTTGTAAACCAAGACCAGTGCCATTGGCCTGGCGAGCTAGGGTCGAGAAACAGCTACATGATTTAGTAGATAAAGGCGTTCTAGTTCAGATAGATGACTCCGAGTGGGCAACACCGTTGGTGCCCATAGTGAAACCAAATGGTGAACTGCGCATCTGTGGTGATTATAAATCAACTATAAATAAATATCTGGCCGATGTGAAATATCCGTTGCCGCGCATAGACGAGCTGTTTGCTTCCTTACAGGGAGAGTTATTTTCTAAACTAGATTTATCGAATGCGTATAACCAGTTGGTGCTAGAGGAGCCGTCCCAACTACTCTGTGCTTGGAGTACTCACTTGGGCATTTTTAAAATGACTCGTTTGCCTTTTGGGGTTAAGCCCGCAGCGGCTATATTTCAAAAAATAATAGAAAATGTTTTGCGAGGAATTCCGCATGTAGTCAATTATTTGGATGATATCGTTATAGCCGGGGAGAACCTAACCGATCATATTAAAACGCTTGAGTCAGTATTAGCAAAGCTGGAATCAGTGGGACTGCGTCTAAATGAAAATAAATGTGAATTTTTTAAAGAAAAGATTTCTTATTTAGGATTTAACATTGATCGTAACGGGTTGAGCAAAAATAAAGACAGAGTTTCGGTAGTGCTAGAAGCTCCACAGCCACAAAACGTGCACGAGGTTAGGGCTTTTGTTGGTATGATGAATTATTACTCAAAATTTATACAAAATTTTGCACATAAAATGGCCCCGTTGTATCAGTTACTGAGAAAAGACAAAATATTCAAGTGGACCGAGACTTGCCAGGAAGCTTATGAAACACTTAAAAGAGAGGTAACGTCAGATCAGGTTTTATCGCATTTTAATCCCCAAATTCCTATAGTTTTGTCTACAGATGCCTCTAATGTGGCAGTGGCGGGGGTTTTGTCTCATGTGCTAAGTAGTGGTATTCGTAAGCCAATTGCTTTTATTTCACGGGCGCTTTCGCAAGCCGAGAGAAATTATAGCACTATACAAAAGGAAGCATTAGCGATTATTTATAGTGTTACTAAACTTCGACAATATTTATTGGGTAATCACTTCGTTTTAGAATCAGATCACAAACCTCTTTTAGCTCTTTTTGGTGAACACAAAGGATTGCCGGTAATGGCTGCTGCACGCATGCAACGATGGGCATTAATTTTGTCAGGTTTCAATTATACAATGCGTTATATTAAAGGCTCGTCCAATTTTGCTGATCACTTATCACGTTTACCTCAGAACAAATCTGCGATTATTGACGAGGAATGCTGTTACATTAATTTTGTAAACAGTGACAATCAATTGAATTTAAATTTCAAAAATATAGCAAATGAGACTAGACGTGATCCTATTTTATCTAAAGTAAAAGACGCAATTCAAAATGGAACAGTTGAAGCATTAAGTGGTGACATTTATAGCCCTTTTCGTACCAAGAAAACTGAGCTGTCGGTTGAGTATGATTGTGTTTTGTGGGGCTATAGAACAATCATTCCAGCCAAACTGCGACAAAGGGTACTAAAAGAACTGCATCGTTCACATTTAGGCATAGTGAAGACCAAGGCATTGGCTAGATCGTACCTATGGTGGCCTAAATTAGACCAATGCATAGAAAACTTAATTAAAAACTGCGTTCCATGTAAAAAAATGCAGCCGAGTCCGGAAAAGAGCGCATTAATTCCTTGGAAAGTCACCGAGGCAGCCTGGTCGCGAATACATGTGGACTTTGCAGGACCAATTAAAAACTTTTATTTTATGCTAGTGATCGATTCTTTCTCAAAATGGGTAGAAATTTTTAGAACCAAAAGTATCACAACGGGTTTTGCCATTGATAAACTGAATGAAGTGTTTAGTAGGTTCGGATTGATTGATGTATTGGTCAGTGATAATGGGACTCAGTTCACGTCAGCAGAGTTTCAGAAATTTTTAACCGTAAACAACATTAAACATATTTTGACAGCTCCTGGGCATCCTGCAACTAATGGTCAGGCGGAGAATTTGGTAAAAACTTTCAAAAAATCGTTTTTAGCTAATATGATGTCCAATGAGAAGGAAAATGTAGACGTTGTAATAAATACTTTTTTATTTGATTACCGCTGTAGTAAGCATTGTACGACCGGTGAATCACCAGCAAAGTTGTTGTTAGGTAAGGAGTTGAAAACCCGATTCAGTTTACTTAAGCCACCCCTCGTAAAAGATAAAATCTGTGAAAGCCAACTTTCAAATAAAAAAAATCACAAAGGCTCGCGGAATGTAACTTTTGAAAACAAAGAAAATGTCTTTGTTCGAGATTACTCTGATCCAAATAAAGTAAGTTGGCAAGAAGCGACAGTCGACAAGCGTATTGGTCCACGATCTTACCGTTGTATACTTACCAAAAATAATAAAAAAATTAAAAGACATATTAATCAAATGATTCACGGTATTTCAAACAATGAGCAAAGCGTAATTCCGAAGTCAGTGGATGAGAGTAGTCAGCACCTAGCAGGCACACCGTTGATATCGAGAGAGAAAACCAGCATGCCATCCGAGGATCATACGGCCTTGGATGAATGTGGGGAGGTGGCGATTTCAGAAAATATAGAAGAAGATAAAACTCGAAAACTGCGTAAATTAAAACGTATTAACTACAAATTGTAACTTTGGAAAGGGAAAGCTCAAATAAAAAAAAAAAAAAAAATATGAATATTAGTAAAATATATTATATATTAGTATATTAGTAAGTCAGTAAGAACAGATAACGAAATAATTACTTTAACTTTGCGAATTGAACTAAAAATATAAAATGTAATTTTTTATTTTCGGAATGGCATTTTAAATTTAATGAAAATATTAATGTATTTCTAAACTTGAGTGTGGGGTTGTAGTATCGCACGCCATCTAACGTAGGGTAGTATAAATATGTGTAAATTAGAATGTAAGATAAAGAATGAATTGTAAATGAGAAAACTGAAATAAAAGAGCAGACTGGTTTTGGAGCTCGAACGTTAAAGTACATTGCACTTAGTATATTTTACACATAAAATATTGAATTTTGAAGTTTTTGTCTAAATGTGGTGAATTGTCATAGAAAACACTCAAACGAACAATGCACCAGATTTATCACGATATGATAAGTGGTTTCGGAGATTAAGTCTTTGTTATTTAAAAATACTACATTTAGTGAAAAACGCAATTAGAGATTTTTTTCAAAAGGTTGGTGAAATACAAGTTTTTTATTTTTTTTTTTAATGCAATAAAATGAACAAAATTAAATTTTTTCCATGTATTATTGCTTAATTAGTAAGAACAAACATTCCCATCAATTATGGATCACAACGTTGTTCAAGTACCTATCTCGGCTGGCTTTCCAGTAGCGCATTCTGTCACTCCAATTGTCCAAGACCTTCGTGATGGTTTCGGGCTGTAGCTCACGGATTGCTTGGATGATATTGGCCTTAAGTACTTGAATCGTTTCCGGATTGTTGGCATTAAATCGGTTCTTCACGGTTCCCCACAAAAAAAAAGTCCAAAGGGGTCAAATCGCAGGGGTCAAATCACTAGGTAGCCAATTGACTTCGCCAAGATGGCTGATAGCACGATTTTGGAATTTGGTGCGCAAAAGATTGATTGCGGCATGGGCTGTCTGCCATGGCGCACCATTCTGCATGAACCAGAGATCGTTCAAATTCATGTCTCCAATTTCAGTAAAAAAAAGTCGGTTAACACGGCTCTGTAACTCCCACCGTCGAACGAAACTTTGTTCCCAGCCCCATTTTCGTTGAAAAATGGTCCAATGATGCCATCACTCCACAATCTGGACCAATCTGTCACTCTCTGTGGATGCATCGGCTTCTCGACAATAACGTGTGGGTTTTTCGAGCCATTGATGCGGTAATTTTGTTTATAAACGTAGCCGCCGAGATGAAAATGCGCCTCGTCAAAAAAAAAAATATTTTTCGCCCTTTTCAAATACCGCACTGTTTGGGCTACATAGCACTCACTTTGGAAATAAGTTTCCAATATTTTCCAACGTTGCAACGCGTTGTTCAAACGTGACTCATTTCTTTCCGCGGAGGTATGATAGTGACTTTATGTCAAGATGTCGAGCTGGAAAAACTGTCAGTGTCAAAATAACATATGATAAAAAAAAGAAACCACTAGATGGCCCACCCTGTGTATAAAAATTTTAAATATTTTTTTATTTTTAACTCAATTAAAATGAAAACGTAGAAAATGTTGCAAGAGGCCTTCGGTGAGCAAGCTCTATCGAAAACAAGAGTTTATGAGTGGTACAAAATATTCAAAGAGGGTCAAGAAAGCGTTGAAGACGACCCACTGAACTATTTGCGAAGGTTTTGCGCAAGGTTTTGCGAACGTTTTCGGATAGATTTTTTTTTATTTTTGATTTTCTATTTATCCGCTTAAAAGTGCTTTCTATATAAGATTAAATTCGTGAAAAATGTTCCCATAAATAAGAACTGTACTTTGCGAAATTCTTATAAAACGAAATTGATAAAAAATTATTTTGATTCGAAAATAATAATTTTTTTATCATTTTAGTTGATAAAAACTCCTCGTTAATGAACCAATGATCTCATTTTTTCTTAAATGAGTTCAGAAATGAATAATTAATGTTTCTTTTTGGAATTAAATTCCATGAGCTTAAATGAGTTAAAAAAATAATAATTTATTTATCATATAAGTGAAGCAATTTTTCATATAAAAACTATTTTTTGTTCATTTTATCAATATGTAATAATGAAGGGTGGTTAAATTTTAAGGGCCAATGATGATTTTGAAAAAAACACAAATTATTTAAGAAATTATTTCCATTTCTTTTTATTACGATAATATTGGTATGGTTCAATTATGTATGGAACAAAATATCAGCCGCGACCTCGGCGGCACACCTTCATCCGATGGTCCAAATTTTCGATGACGCTTAGGCATAAGTGAGGTTCTATGCCGTTAATGTGCCGAATTATCTAATCCTTAAGCTCTTGAATTGTTGCTGAATTGAATTGAATTGTGGTAAAATGGTAAAAACACACTAATTTTTTCCTGTCGGGAAAAAAGCCGAAGCTCAAAAAAACCCGACATTTATTGACATCTTTTCTCTTTGATGGTCTTTTTGCAACTGATTGACCGCCTGTCGTCGACATAGTCTCCGAAGTCTGTCAATCATAATGCGACAAAACTACAATAAAACTTATTTATGATACAAATACAAATTACAATAAATGAGTTTTATACAGAAAGTATTATACAGTTTCCTTGAATTTTGAACGGTTTGCTACCAATGGACCTGAACAGGAGAAAAAAGGTAAAAAAAATCAAATTAAAAAATTTTCGGCAAATTTTTCACTTTTGCGTGCTACCTAAACAGTGTTAAGAATCATCTCTAGGAAGTTTATATGTTCTAGAAATTTGTTTATTGAGATCTTAGGTAAATTTTTGTACTTGATTGTTTCCTTGAATTTTGAACGGTTTGCTACCTATGGACCTGAACACGGGAAAAAAGTTAAAATAAAATCGAATTTTTTTAAGTTTTTTGCGATTTTGATCTGGAAAGTGAACTTTTTTTTATTTTATATGTTCGCAATTTTTGTTCTTTATGACAAGAGCTACAACTTTGCCTCAGAGAGTAAATCGAAATTCTGAACGGTTTGCAAGATATGAGCCCGAGAAAATGATCACTTTTTTGCGAAAATGATACCGAGGCCAAAAATCTTTGGCGGTCTTTTATCACGTAGTGGTGTCCGTATATGGTTATTTTGCCATGACTTAAAAAATTACACTCAGTGTTATGCAATAAAAAAAATTATAATTCAAAAAGATTAATTTTTTAACTGATTTTCGAACAAAAACAGGTTCGTTGCTGAGAGGCATTTTCGTCCGGCGATTGATTCAAAAAGGATTCATTTCCGAGTGCTGAAAAATAACTTTTCTGTGTTTCTTTTGTTAATTCATTTGTGAACAAAAAAAGTACATTTTATGGCTCTTTTTTTAACTCATTTCCGAACAAAATAAGGTTCATTTTTGAGAGGCATTTTAGTCCGACGAATGATACAAAAAAGGTTAATTTATGAGTGCCGAAAATGAAAGTTTGTACCCAAAAATGTTCATAAATGATTTCGAAAACGGTAGTTTTGGTTCACTGGGGAGACACGGCCAGGACGATCATCAACATCAACATCAAGTGGTAATCAGTGAAAACCATTCTGAGTGACCATTTGGGCCTCAGAAAAGTGAAATCTCGATTGGAGCCAAAAACACTAAATTTCATGGAAAAACAGCGCCACGTTGATATGTGTGAAATAATGCTTTCCGACTATAAAGACAAAATGAAATGCATCCTAACTGGAGTCTACACTTGGGTCTACGCTTACGACCCGGAAACAGCCTATCAATCGGGTGAATACCGTGCCAAAGATGAGCCGAGACCGAAAAAATCACGTCAAAGCAAGTCAAAAATCAAGGTCATGTTGATAGTTTTCTTCGATTATCGCGGTGTGGTGCATTATGAATTTGATCCAACCGGCCAAGCTGTCAACAAAGAATACAACTTGGGTGTTATGCGTCGTTTGCGTCATGCTGTGCGTCAAAATAGACCGGATTTGTAGAGAGACAATTCTAGGTTTTTGCATCACGATAATGCACCATCTCACACAGCATATGTATACACCTATGAAAAGAAGGTAGATCATCAAATATGTTCATATGGTGTGATAGTGTGCCAGACTTACTTACATAAAAAAATTTGCAAAAAATCAACTAAGTGATTAACAAGAAATCTTCATATTATGTTTCCAATTCAGACAAGTTAAAAAAAAAAAAAAAAATTCGCAAAAAAAAATTTCAAAAGTACTAAATATAAGGTGACCTTAAACAGATTGCTCACAGTTCTTGGATGACCTACACGAAATTCGTCTTGGAGAGAACGACAACCACGCTCGAGATCATTGTACCAGCGTTTTACAGCAGTGATCATCAAAGCCCATGAACCAAGAAATAAAGATCATGCAAAGAAAAGAGCCGCCATATTGTAAACAAAACAAAGCTTTTAGGTCTGACGTCATCGGTCACAAATTGTTTTGTTTACGTGTAGCGATTATATGTGAAAAATTATTTCTTGAAGTTGTAAAGAATTATTAGTGTTTATAATTCAGTAATTTTTTTTTTTTTTTATAAAAATGAAGTGTGCTGTAGCGACGTGCAATAATTGCAACAGCAAAAAAAAAATTACTTTAAATTTCGTTACTGCATGAAAATATAAACAAACAAAGTATTCAAGCACTTTTATCGAGAATTAAACTTGTTAATTTTATAATTTTCCACTTTTATTTAAGTTTTCACATGTTTTGCATATAAAACGTATGCAATATAGCTTTTTTTGTGACCGATGACGTGGCACGAAAAAAATACTTTTTTCTCGCACTGCTGATTGCTTGATCTTGTATTGTTGGTTCATGATCAAAGCCTATGCCCGCGGGCATTTGAGCTTTTGTGCTTAAAAGCTTTCTGTATACATATTAACTCACGGACGAGCACGTAACTGCGTCAGTATCTATTGAAATTTCATGCAGAAAAGACCTGCGGCACATGCATGCTTGTTAGATTGTTTTTTTGCTGCGCATACGCCACTTATGCTACACTCATAAAAATATCAGTTTTTGCTATTTCTATGAAAAATGTCTCTACTTGAATGGGAGTTGCAATTCTTTTTTGCAGAAAATATTTTTTCTGAACCTCAATGTATGGTGTGCTAGCAGACTGTTTCTGCTCCATGTATTCCATGTTCGGTACCACCTATTTATGTGAAAGCGCATTTCCAATGCTTGAACTTATTCAGTTGAAACAACGAAATAAATTATCTGACGAGCATATAGAGGACTTGAATCGATAAAATAAAATGTTATAATGGTGAAATAGATGTTGATAATATTCTTAAAAATATACCCATAAATGAGGGAATGTAAGTTGTTCGGCCTAAGTTGCATTTGGAGTAAATTTTTTTTTTTAATGCTTTTTTATAAATTATATATTTTTGTATTATGAACTATAAAAAACCTATATGTTTCGTTTACTTTTTTATAGATAAAAATAGTCCGTTAAAAAACCATAATTTGTATGCGGATAATTAAATTACAAGAATCTCGGATAATTCTCCATTGTGTGAATTTTTAAAAAAAACTTTTGTATAATCCACGCTTAGAAACAAATAAAATATTAAAAACAAATTCTTAAAAAATTATAAAGAAAAAAAAAACAATCACAAATAGCTAAGACCAAGAAGTATTCCAAATAATAAATAATGTTATTAAATTGAAAAATAAAAGCGCTTAGAGAAGTAAGCAAATATTTTTTTCAAATAATGAATTCAAATTAAATCAAAAACGAAAAACATAAAGAATTAAAAAAAAAACGAAAAAGCAAAAAAAGATACAGTTTCGTATAGTAAGTATTGACACTTCTAAATAAAAATTGAATTTTAAAAATTGAAATTAAATTGTGAAATTAACCTTTACTATTTTAAAGTTTTCTCCTTTTTTATAACAGTGCATAAAATAGTGAATGTTAATATATTTCTTCGATATGAATTATGTTGTTATGAACAGTAGTAAGCATACGTAAATCGCAAAATTTTTTAAAAACATTTCCCCCTCACGCCTTTCCCATAGATTTGTAATACACCAGAAGAAAATTTTTTTCCGGCGCCACTGAATAATGAAACAAGCGAACCATCGTCATCAAGTAATATTTTTTTTCAGTGCAAAGCTTTCAATGAGCTTTTATACATAAACAAAGTATGCTTGTATAGAGTTTGATGACCACTGTTTTACAGTCACTAGGTGTGGTGCTTCATCACCAAAAGTCGAACTAAGCATTCTTTTCTTGTCAATCCACGTCGAAAATTGCAAAAAAGTCATTACCCGAAAATGTTCACGTGTTAATGCCATTTTTTTACTGAAATACAATTTTCAAACCACTGTAAACACCACAATAAGCACACATGCTCCAAAACATTGTGAGAACGTTTATGCTAGAAAATGTCAAATTTTCGAATGGAAATGTCAAAATTTCAGTTGATAATGTTTAATGTTGCTTAGGTGCAAAACTTAAAAGGCAGCCGTGGTATATGAGTTCTTTTCCTCGTTATATTCTTAACATTCTTTTACATATCAACATACACTGAAAAAAATATATGTTCTTAGACCGTATTAGACTCAAATAGCTTCTTTGAGCAATTCCATGATTTTATAGAAATCTACGTTTTTCAAAACTTTTTAATTCATTATGACCTACAATAATTATGTTAAGTTAGTTAAATGGAGTTCGAAATTATTTACGATTCTGACCAATTTTCGAACAATCCATTTGGAAAACAGTTTGCTATGCGACACAAAATGCCGAACTTGTCACCTTGAAATATTTGCTTATTTCCGTCATAAAACAATTTTGAGTCCTTTTCTGTGCGAGTAGCTACTTGACGATTAGGCTAAACATTTGACTAATTTGGGCCATTTGAAAATAGCCCAATTTATGCAAAAATATTTCGCAGGAGCTCAATAAATAACATTTTTGTATATTTCGCAGAAGCAATAAACTTGACTTGTTTTATTGCCCTGACGAAAAGCGTTTATTTGTTTTTTCTCTCTGGACTCCAAAAGGACTTCTTGGTATTGCAAAAGTTTTCTAATATTTAATGTTTAGAAATTAATTTGATAAAATTTTATGAAATTATTTTAATATTTTTTTTTTAACAGCAAAATGCTGCTCTGGCAAGTAACTCTTGAACTCTGGAAGGTGGGAATGGCATTTAATTAAATTTGTAGCTTTTTTTTTAATTGAATCAAAGTGCACTGTATAGCACACCGTTGTAGTTGCTCCATGCTCCTGGTATATTGCCAAGTGTTGGTAATGTAATTACTTAATTCAAAGCTTGACTAATGAGGCGTTTTATGCAGTGTTTGGCGTTATCTTTTCTTAATGGTTTTTTTTTTTTGGTGTTTTGTTTTTTTGCGCATTTTTAAAAGAAAACTTTTCTTTTCTTCTGCTTCATTGCACAATTTCAAAAGGATATCAAATAAACTTGCTACTCTATGCAAATCTTCATTTCAAATCAAGTTAAAGATATCTATTATTTTTTACTAGTAGCTAGCTGGTAACGCCAAACTAAGCTGCTTCTAATGAACGTCATTACTTAGTCGGGTGGCTGCGGCATTAAGTAGCAACAAAACGTGGTGTACAGGTAGCTGTAGGAAACCCTGCAGAGCATGAGTTAAGCTTAAGTGTAAAAAAAGAAAAACAACGTATAATATCTGGCCACGTGTCCTGCAGCGTAAGAAGCAGTTAACAAAGACAAAGGAATTAAGCAAAGCAGTTAAGCAAACCGAACAGCAGCAACTTAAAGCAGCTAGTAGCAGCTAGTAGCAGCAGCAGTAGCAACTACAAGCTGAAAAAATAAAATAAATTGAAAAAAGAAAAAGTGGCAGCACTAACGAGGCCATGTCAGTGGGTGGTGTCGCTGTGCGACGACTGGTTTAGTTGTTATGCTGCAGCCTAGCTCGGCCATGTTGCCATGATGAGGTAGGAAAACATTTTTTAACGACTTTCATTTTGATCGAAATCGGATTAATAAATGAGGGAAAAAATTCAATTAGGACGATGCTATGGCAAAATTTTTCTTTTACCGCATTGAAATTGCTTGCTTCTTCCTTTTGCTTTGTTGTTGTTAATTTAATTTTTTCCTTTTTTTTTAACACTGAATCGCTTTTTACTTTTCGCACCTTGCAACAAGACGTTTCGTGGTTCTCTTGCTTGATTTCTATTTTAAGTTCTTTCTTGTTCTGGATGTTGTTGTTTTTCTTGTTGATTTTTTCCAAACAACCTCGCTTTGGCTGCAGTTTAAGCCAGCCGCGCGCGGCATATCCTGCGGATGCGGACGGAAACACTTTGCTAAGGTCGACGTAGCGGAAAAAGGCAATTCAGACTTCATTTCAGTTTAGCCATAATTATGAGCACTTTGCTGTAGCTAAGCAGCTATGGTGGTGCTGGTGAGGAACGAGCGGAAGGTATGGGTGAACATTCAGAAAGTTTATTCGTAGATTTTACAGGTAGTAAGCCAGCGAAGTGACAAGCACAAAAGCAAGAAATCATTTGGTCGGGTGCTAGCTCAGACCGTTTCTGACGGTTTAGGGTAAACGAAAGGCTAGCTGGGTGGAGAAAGAATATATTTTTAATTGATTTTGTTGAACACGGCAAAGTGGTGGCGTTCTTCACTTTCGTTGCGCTGTTGTGTTTGAGCACAATAATAATAAATATAATAATAATAATAATAATTTAATTTGATTCAATAAAGAGATTAAATAATTAACCAAAACCCAACAATGGCGAACATAAACAAAAGGCAATCAAAGGACCAAACATTTCATTGTGCTTCAAAGATACTTTTATGGCCACTAAGCATTGATTTTTAAGAACATGCCTTTGAGTGCCTCATGAAAATATTTGGCAGATGAGTAACTATGTTTTCCTTTTTCGAATTCTTTTTAGGCCGATCATTGAGGTTTGGGTTCTCTTTTTATCCAATCTTAGCTTTGTTTTTTTCAACATATTTCAGTGTTTTCAATTCTTTTCTAACAACTACCTCATTTAAAACGTCCCTTCCACATGAAGATTAATCATCAAATGTGCAGGACATATTTTCTCCTTCAAAAATGTGGCTATTTTTAAATGACATAAGTTCCAATCTGACGAAATTACGTTTCCAAAGGTTTCCAAAAAAGTTGAAAATAGCTGTTTTTTTTCAAAATTCATTGGCGTTGCATTGAATTCTTACTCGCTGAGTATACGAATCCTTCTACAAAAACAAAACGTTATAACTTTTTTTCTAATCGATGTATTTAATTTTTTTTTTCTTTTTTTCTATAGATAATTCAATTTTATTTTATTTAACTAATTGGTTTTGAAAATGATAGACCGTAAATGACCTCCATGCTCATTCACGCATATGCGACACCTGATCAGAAAATTATTCATTGTGGCCTGGAGGGTAGATGTCGGGATCATCTCAATTATTGTTGTAATGGACTGCTTCAATTCAGTCAAATTCCTTGGTTTCGTTTTATACACCTCTTGCTTGACATAACCCCATAAAAAAAAGTCTGGCGCGGTGAGGTGTTTCTGGATATTAATTTATTTGGAAATTTTCGTTGGAGCTCCGCCATAACCGGTCTGGCTATATGTGAACTTGCTCCATTTTGCTGGAACCAAATGCTGTTAAAAGGGATACGTCTTCGCCGCAGTTCTGGGTAAAAAAACTCCTTCAACATGTTTAAATAACGGTCCCCATTTTGTAGCACGATTCGTGCGCCACCCTGTATTACATCATTATAAAAAAAAAAAAATCAAAACGTCATTGAGACCCCACCGCGTCTGCTGTTTAAGCAACGAAACTGAAAATTTGTTACATGGAATTATTACTCGATAAGTATTAATGCTACACTGAAAAAAAATGTTTTAAAATTGACGACAATTGTTATTAATTTGATGAATTTTGTGTTTAAAAAATAGCTTGCAACAAACGTCGTCAAAGTAAGAGCAAATGTGTTTAAGACTTTTGAAAAACATATGAAAAAAAAGCACATTAATAATACACTTTTTGAATACATTGTATATAATTTTAAGCTTATGGTTTTTATTTCAGTGTAGGATCAAAAAACTGACACATCAATAAAGGCCCGTTCTAAGCCCTCACAACAAAATTAGATAAAAAATTTCTGATATCATAGTGACACATAGGGAGCAACTCACAGATCGACAATGCAATTTTTATGCAACGGCGTTGCATTAAATTTTTACTCGGTGAGTATATAAGTTACGTTAAATATTTAAATAGGAAAAAATAGGAAGAATTTATTTGACCTTACGACAAAATTAAAAAAACAAATTCTGACGTCGACAGGTCACAAAAATAGCAGCTTATTCAACAAAACTGTAATATCGTTGCATGGAATTATTACTCACTCCGGAGAGGAACTAGGGTAAATTTTGTTTTACGACAGCATACAAGTGCTATTATGCCTCACAAGTAAAATACAAAAATATTCTTATCGTCATAATTTCAAGATGGAAACTACATAATGCAGTAAAAATGATACGACCATGAAAAAACGTTGCATGGAATTTTAACTCTGTGACTATTGGCGTAACGGTAAATTTTAAGGAACGAAAATGAAGGTGAGGTCTTTAGGCACATAATAAATAAAAATAAAAAAAAAATGCACAGCTTCATGAGGCCCCTCAGGGAACAGCCAAATGGGACGCATGGGCATCACTTTTGCTGGATTAATTGCATGTAGCTAAGGAAAAGTTAATGCACCAAGGAAAAGCACAACCACTGGAGAAGCAAATAAAAAAGAGCAAAAGCAAAAGCAACAACACGAACAACAACAACAACTATAACAACATCAACATCAACATCAACATCAACATCAACATCAACATCAACATCAACATCAACATCAACATCATCAACATCAACATCAACATGAACATCAACATCAACAACAACATCAACATCAACATCAACATCAACATCAACATCAACATCAACATCAACATCAACATCAACATCAACATCAACATCAACATCAACATCAACATCAACATCAACATCAACATCAACATCAACATCAACATCAACATCAACATCAACATCAACATCAACATCAACATCAACATCAACATCAACATCAACATCAACATCAACATGAACATCAACATCAACATCAACATCAACATCAACATCAACATCAACATCAACATCAACATCAACATCAACATCAACATCAACATCAACATCAACATCAACATCAACATCAACATCAACATCAACATCAACATCAACATCAACATCATCAACATCAACAGCAACATCAATATCAACATTAACATCAACATCAACAAAAACAACAACAACTACAACAACATCAACATCAAAATCAACATCAACATCAACATCAACATCAACATCAACATCAACATCAACATCAACATCAACATCAACATCAACATCAACATCAACATCAACATCAACATCAACATCAACATCAACATCAACATCGACATCAACATCAACAACATCAACATCAACATCAACATCAACATCATCAACATCCACATCCACATCAACATCAACATCAACATCAATATCAACATCAACATCAACATCAACATCAACATCAACATCGACATCAACATCAACAACATCAACATCAACATCAACATCAACATCAACATCAACATCAACATCAACATCAACATCAACATCAACATCAACATCAACATCAACATCAACATCAACATTAACATCAACATCAACATCAACATCATCAACATCCACATCAACATCAACATCGACATCAACATCAACAACATCAACATCAACATCAACATCAACATCAACATCAACATCATCAACATCAACAGCAACATCAATATCAACATTAACATCAACATAAACAAAAACAACAACAACTACAACAACAACAACAACAACAGCATCAACATCAACATCAACATCAACATCAACATCAACATCAACATCAACATCAACATCAACATCAACATCAACATCGACATCAACATCAACAACATCAACATCAACATCAACATCAACATCAACATCAACATCAACATCAACATCAACATCAACATCAACATCAACATCAACATCAACATCAACATCGACATCAACATCAACAACATCAACATCAACATCAACATCAACATCATCAACATCCACATCCACATCAACATCAACAGCAACATCAATATCAACATTAACATCAACATAAACAAAAACAACAACAACTACAACAACAACAACAACAACAGCATCAACATCAACATCAACATCAACATCAACATCAACATCAACATCAACATCAACATCAACATCAACATCAACATCAACATCAACATCAACATCAACATCAACATCGACATCAACATCAACAACATCAACATCAACATCAACATCAACATCAACATCATCAACATCCACATCCACATCAACATCAACATCAACATCAATATCAACATCAACATCAACATCAACATTAACATCAACATCAACATCAACATCATCAACATCCACATCAACATCAACATCCACATCAACATCAACATCAACATCAACATCAACATCAACATCAACATTAACATCAACATCAACATCAACATCAACATCAACATCAACATCAACATCAACATCAACATCAACATCATCAACATCCACATCAACATCAACATCAACATCAACATCAACATCATCAACATCAACAGCAACATCAATATCAACATTAACATCAACATAAACAAAAACAACAACAACTACAACAACAACAACAACAGCATCAACATCAACATCAACATCAACATCAACATCAACATCAACATCAACATCAACATCAACATCAACATCGACATCAACATCAACAACATCAACATCAACATCAACATCAACATCATCAACATCCACATCAACATCAACATCAACATCAACATCAACATCAACATCAACATCAACATCAACATCAACATCAACATCAACATCAACATCAACATCAACATCAACATCAACATCAACATCAACATCAACATCAACATCAACATCAACATCAACATCAACATCAACATCGACATCAACATCAACATCAACATCAACATCAACATCAACATCAACATCAACATCAACATCAACATCAACATCAACATCAACATCAACATCAACATCAACATCAACATCAATACAACATCAACATCAACATCAACATCAAGATCAACATCAACATCAAATCAACATCAACATCAACATCAAAATCAAAATCAACATCAACATCAACATCAACATCAACATCAACATCAACATCAACATCAACATCAACATCAACATCAACATCAACATCAACATCAACATCAACATCAACATCAACATCAACATCAACATCAACATCAAGATCAACATCAACATCAACATCAACTTCAACATCAACATCAACATCAACATCAACATCAACATCAACATCAACATCAACATCAACATCAACATCAACATCAACATCAACATCAACATCAACATCAACATCAACATCAACATCAACATCAATATCAACATCAACATCAACATCAACATCAACATCAACCTCAACATCAACATCAACATCAACATTAACATCAACATCAACATCAACATCAACATCAACATCAACATCAACATCAACATCAACAACAACATCAACATCAACATCAACATCAACATCAACATCAACCTCAACATCAAAATCAACATCAACATCAACATCAACATCAACATCAACATCAACATCAACATCAACATCAACATCAACATCAACATCAACATCAACATCAACATCAACATCAACATCAACATCAACATCAACATCAACATTAACATCAACATCAATATCAACATCAACATCAACATCAGCATCAACATCAACATCAACAACAACAACAACATGAAACACCATCATGTCAAACCTACGGGTGTGTCTACGACACAGCCAACTTTCTTTTTAACTTTTTTGGAAGCCTGGGCTGTAAAATGCAACGTCACCACGTCAAAAAGTTTGTGAAAATATTCGTGATTTCATTGCATCCTGACACATGGTTTAGATTCGGAAAGACTTTTAAATAAATAAAAATAAATAACTGGCCATTTCAGCCCTTGAAAGGACTTTGACCTAGCTTCTTATGATCAATTGTGTTGTGCGTGTTATTAAGTTTATACACAATTGACCGAGAACCGGACCTACATGCTTAACGCCGACTCCGAACGGCGATGAACGATGAATGTTCTCGTTCTCAAGAAGCTTTACATGGCATTTTGATTACTCTCTGAGGTTTGCCATTGTCTGCAGAGAGGTGGCGACCGTACAAAAAAATTATTTTAATTCAAATAATTTTCTGTCGCTGCTGGGGTTCGAACCTGGGTTTCCAAAGTTCGTTGACATAGCGGCCACGCACTTTAACCAACTACGCCACGGACGCCCACGGAAAGACTTTTAACTTCAAATATAACCTTTCATATTTCAAATGCAATGTTTTTTTAAATCAAATTCAACTTTTACAGTTAAAAAATTGTTTGATTTCATATTCAACTTCATACATTTCAAATGAAACTTCATTTCATATTAAAAAATGCCTTATCTGGTATAAGAATAAGTGGGTATTGGGGAGGTGGTTTGATAGAGGTACCGTCGCCCTTGGTTATAGTTACCGGAGCAATAGTCGGTAATTTTACAAAGTCGGGGAAATTGGAGTTGTGGAATATTTTGGTGAGTGTGAGATCGTAAATTCTGAAGGCTAATAGCAATAAATAAAGAGAATCCAAAAGACCTCCAGTGGGCTCCAGTGAAAGCTAATTGTTCACCATGGGAAACCATACCTTATCTAAGATCGGAAATTTCTCTTGTTGTCTAAAAGCTTTAGGTGACTTATATCTTGAATAAAGGTGGAATTATTAGCTTAGATAACAGACACTGTTTTATGGGTTTTTAAACACCCACTTTACTTTTTTCTTAAACCCCAGTTAATCCAAAGGAAAGGGAAAAAACTTTATTTATTTCGGAACGGCAGAGTAAAGGTTAAACAAAATAAGAGAAATAGCCGTTAGGCATCAAAGCCTTTAATTTTCCTAATAATTTTCATTTCTTATTAATTCTTAATAATTCTTGAGATTACCTCATATAAACGTCCCTAGTCCTTAAGATTTAAATATATGTTTTTTTTAAAACTTAATTTTCTTCAAATCTTTTCAATATTCTAAAAAATGTTCATTGCAAAAAATGGTAGCAGCTATTCCTTAAATTTTTTTATTCCTTAAATTAAAAAGCTGTGGAATTTTTTAAGCGTCAAACCACGTTGGCAGCCATGACAAATATCAAGGCACGCCAGACATATTTATTTACTTAAAATGCCAAGTATGTTTGTCTCTTTTTATGTAATAACACATGATGCTGCTAGGATATTTTTTTTTACAGGTTGACGCCTTATTTTGAATGATGTTCGTTTTATTTTAATTCTTAGTGACAGCTGCTGTTGACTTTTTTGTTTGCAAAAGCAATTTTCTAAATTAATTTACATAACAAATAATTTAGAAAGGAAGAGCTAGTAAGTATGTCTTTAAGGCACTGTAGATGATCAGAAGAAATAAGAAACAATTCAAAAGAATTAGAAGGATTCATTTTTAAATGAAGAGAACAAATTATTAGAACCTCTTTGAAATCAGGTAGTGGGATCGATTTCACCAACTATCGGCCAACTTTGGAGATAGGAACATGTGGGATATAACTTATTCGGCTTAAAGACAATGCTGAAAAAAGTAAAAATTCTGGCAGTTGTTAACTATTTTGCGTTAAAATTAACGCGAATCAACTAAAGAAAAAATTCTGCCCCTACAGAATACGTAGGACACTACATATATTTTGGGAACAAACCCAAATTTTATTTCAACAACAACAATTTAACAATTTTATTGTTTTTTGAAATTTGCTCTGATTATTAAACTATGGCATGCTTTCGAACATTTGTCATAACAAATATTCCACTCCACTTGGGACACCACCAAAATATAGTTTTTGGAAAAGGCTCAACGGCTCCTACTGGAGTCAAAATTTGTAGTCTATGTGTTTGATGGCCGTAGAGGGGTCACAGTTGTGCCATTGTAAAGGTGTTTTTTCAACCTTTGATGTGATACCTAAGTTGTTGGCCTTGTACGACACGATTTCCGAATTTTACAATCAAAACAAAATCTTAAATTGATTTTGCTTATATCTCTTAAACTAGAGACCGTAGAGGGGTCAAAGTTGCAGCATTGTAAAGGTTGGACAGCAATATTACAGTTAAGTTTATGATTATGGAGTTTCAGGAGTTTCTCCATCCAGGAAAATAATGATATTTCTTTACTTGTCGAATTTGCTCTTAAAAAATGCTTTCAATTGATTTTTTCCACGTGGCAATGCTGTGATTTACCGCGCAGGTTTCCAAATGAGTGAAAAAAGGCATATTTTCAAAATGCATCGACGTTGCATGAATTATTACTCGATGAATATATGCAGCACGTACATGTTATGAAAGAGTAATGAAGAATTTATACTGGTCTATACGACAAAAAAAAAAAAAAAAAAAAATTTTGACATGAACTGGTGATGGAGGTAGCAGCTTATGCAACTTACTTACTTACTTACTTATCTGGCGCTTACAACCGTAAGTCGGTTTTGGCCTCGTATAAGAAATTGCGCCAGCCATTTCTATTTTGCGCTTGCTGGCGCCAGTTGGAAACACCAAGTGTAGTCAGGTTATCCAACACCTGATCCTTCCAACGAAGATGTGGGCGTCCTCTTCTGCGTTGACCACCACCGGGCACCGAATCGAATATTTTTTTCGCTGGAGCGTCGTTTTCCATTCGCTCAACATGACCTAGCCAGCGGAGCCGCTCGATTTTAATGCGCTTAACTATGTCTATGTCAGCGTACAGCTCATACAGCTCGTGGTTCCATCGAATTCGGTACTCGCCATTGACGCAGATTGGACCGAAGATCTTACGAAGGATCTTTCTTTCGAAGGCTCCCAAAGTCTTTTCATCAGAACTGCTCAACGTCCAAGTTTGTGCTGCATATAATAGGACGGGCATGATTAGTGACTTATAGAGCGTGAGTTTTGTTCGTCGAGAGATGGCTCTGCTTCTCAATTGCCTACTCAGCCCAAAGTAATACTGTTGGCAAGAGTTATCCTTCGCTTTATCTCAATACTGACATCGTTGAAAGAGTTTACGCTGGATCCCAGGTAGACGAAGTCCTTAACAACCTCGAAGGAGATGTTGTCAACAATGACGTGGTTTCCAAGACGCTGGGACTGTTTATTTGTTGACACTAGGTATTTCGTCTTATCTGCGTTCACTACAAGACCCATTCGACTCGACTCTTTCGCTAACCTGGAGAATGCTGCACTGACTTCGCGCGTATTATGGCCAATGATATCGATATCATCAGCATACGCCAGCAGCATAATACTTTTGTAGAATATCGTGCCACTGCGTCTCAAATCAGCAGCTCGGATGATCTTCTCCATCATTAGGTTGAAAAAGTCGCACGATAAGGAATCACCTTGTCTGAAACCTCGTTTGGTATCGAATGGAGGAGTGAGGTCCTTCCCGATTTGAACTGTGCTGCTGGTGTTGCTCAGTGTCATTCTGCAAAGACGGATGAGCTTTGCAGGAATACCAAATTCAGACATGGTGGAATATAGATGATTCCTTATTGGACTGTCGAAGGCGGCTTTATAATCGACAAAAAGATGGTGTGTGTCGATTTGTTTTCTAGGGTCTTCTCCAAGATTTGTCGTAGCGTAAATATCTGGTCTTTGGTGGATTTGCCAGGTCTGAAGCCACACTGATAAGGTCCAATCAGCTGGTTTACGATGGGCTTCAGTCTTTCACATAGTACGCTCGACAGAACCTTATATGCGATATTCAGAAGGCTTATCCCACGGTAGTTGGCACAAATTGTGGGATCGCCTTTCTTGTGGATTGGGCAGAGCACACTGAGGTTCCAATCGTTTGGAATGCATTCTTCTGACCATATTCTGCATAGAAGCTCATGAATGCATTTAAATAGAGCTTCGCCTCCATTCTTGAAGAGCTCAGCAGGTAAACCATCGGCTTCAAAATTGGGGATTCCAGAATATTATCTCTATTGGCGGGATTGTTGTCGTCGTCGCCATTCAGAAGCCTAGAGAAGTGTTCCCTCCACATCATCAGTGTACTCTGGATATCTGTCACTAGATTCCCATTTCCATCCTTGCAGGAAGAGGCCCCGGTCTTAAAACCATCGGCCAGGCGTCTTATTTTTTCGAAAAATTTTCGGACCTCATTCCTGTCACCATGCATCTCAATTTTCTCGCACTTACGCATTTCCGCTTCCCTTTTCTTTCGCCTGAAAATGCGTCTCTCTTCCCTCTCTTCTCGCTCCTTAGCAGCACGCGTTAAAACCGACTGCGTAGGTGGCTGTGTAGGCGGCGTCTTTTTCTGCAGTGGCGTCGCGACACTCTTGGTCGTGCCACTGGTTTCGGCGAGGGCGGTGATAGCCAATCACATCTTTGGCAGCCGTACGCATAGAGTGGGAAATATGATTCCACTGCGCGCATATATCGTCGATCGGAGGAGTGCTTTCTTGAAGCAGGAGTGAGAGTCGAGTAGCGAAGTCTTCGGCTGTTTGCTTTGATTGCAGCTTTTCGACGTCTAGCTTTCTCTGTGCTGGATTGCGCGCATTCTTGGTTGCGCACAGGCGTGTACGGATCTTGGCTGCGACAAGATAATGATCCGAGTCTATATTGGCACCACGGATCGTGCGTACATCTAAAACACTGGAAGAGTGCCTTCCGTCAATCAAAACGTGATCAATTTGGTTGCGCGTCTTTTGATCAGGAGACAGCGAAGTTGCTTTATGAATATTGAGATGCTTGAATCTAGTGCTACTAACGACCATGTTTCGCGCTGCGGCAAAGTCAATCAGCCTCATTCCGTTATCGGAGGTATTGTCGTGGAGGCTGAACTTTCCGACTGTTGGACCAAAGATATTTTCTTTTCCCACCTTGGCGTTGAAGTCACCAAGCACGATTTTTATGTCGTGGCGGGGGCTGCGCTCATAGGCATCTTCAAGGCGCTCGTAGAAGCTGTCTTTGGTCTCATCGTCTTTGTCTTCTGTCGGAGCGTGTGCACAAATCAGGCTTATGTTGAAAAATCTTGCCTTGACACGGATTATGGCAAGTCGTTCGTTCACAGGTGTGAATCGCAGAGCATGATGTCGTAGTCTCTTGCCAACCACGAATCCGCATCCAAATTCGTGCTTCTCCGCATGGCCGCTGTAGTAGATATCACAGGATGCTTGCCGTGAGCAACCCTGTCCCTTCCATCGCATTTCTTGGATTGCAGTGATATTGAATTGAATTGAAATCTTTATTTAGCTTTAAGCTATTTATAACAACAGTATTTCTTAAAATTAGGTAAAATATTGCTATGTATACACTGGTTTCTACAAACTATAGTTTTACAATCTAGTTATAATTCATTGCTATATAATTCACAAGTATTCTTTTAAAATTACTAATATTTGATTCCATTTTGATTTCTCTAGGCAAACTATTATATAAACTTAATCCTTTAAACAACAATATATTTTGTGCTCTATTAGTTGCAAAAAAATCAATTCTAAAATCTAGGTTATTCCTTAGATAATACGGCTGTACGTTACCAACATACCTGACGTTATCCATCAGATATTTTGGCAACATATTATTTTTCATTTTAAATATGAATAACAATACATTTAATAATGTTCTTTGATTCACCGACAACCATTTCAACGTATCTAACATACTTCTAATAGGTGTTAGTGTACTGCACATAAGTATACATCTCATTCCCCTATTTTGCAATTTTTGCAGCCTATTCATCATTTCATGAGTTCCTAAAAATAGTATTGTTGAACAGTACTCAAAATGTGGTTTAATTATTGCATTATATATTTTTATTGCACTATTTATTGATACCTTACGCCTTATCCTCTTAAAAAATCCTAACTGCTTGGATATTTTATTACAAATATAATTTAAATGAGCATCTAGTCTTAATTCCCTGTCTATCATGACTCCAAGATACTTGATTTCATTAATTTTTTCTATTATTTCTCCATCCACACAAATTTCTTCCCTAGAATCACCATTAATGATCATAGCCTTAGTTTTGGTTGTATTCAATTTTAATTTGTTGATTTTCAAGTATTTTCCTACATTTTCTAAGTCTACATTTATTTTATCTATACATTCATCAACAGACTCTCCTGCTACATACAACAAGGTGTCATCCGCGAACATACAAATCTTCGAAAATTTTAGAACCTTCTCTAAGTCGTTGATATATATAATAAAAAGCAAAGTACCAAGTACAGCTCCCTGAGGCACTCCTAACCCTATTGGCAAAGGATTTGACATAAATTCTGCTACTTTAGTTCGCTGTCTTCTATTTGTGAGATAACTTTGAAACCACTGTCCTTCAACTCCCAATATTCCATATTTTCCTAACTTATTTATTAGTATTTCTCTATCAATTGTTTCAAAAGCTCTCTGTAAATCCAGGAACACCGCTACAACTCTCTTGCCTATTTGTACTTCCGTTTTCCACTGCGTAATCACTAAGTTTAGTATTGTCTCGCAGCTGTGTTGTCTCCTGAATCCGGACTGATATTCTGATATTAAATTGTTGGTTTCCATATATTTCTCTAGCTGCTTGTGCACCACCTTTTCCAATATTTTACTTTCAGTGTTAAGCATGTTGACAGGCCGAAACTGTTCTGGAAGTTCAGTGTTTTTTATTTTTTCTATTGGGATCACTGTCGAAACCTTCCAACTATCTGGAAATACTCCACTCCGAAGTGACTCGTTCACAATTTGTAGAAATCTGGGTCCGATAATGTGAAATGCATCTAACATCATTTTTACGGACAGCAAATTAACATCTTTTTTATTGTTCATGTCCTTCATAATGATTTTAAGGTCCTCTATGTTAATTAAATCAAATTTAAAAATGCACTCGTTATTTTCCACTAAGTTTACATAGCTTATATGAGGTATGTTGCTATTAATTTTCTCAACGCTCTCAATAAAAAACTTATTCATTTTATTTGCAATTACCAACTTGTTCAATGTTACTGTACCGTCAAAATTCACTTTTTCTATCTCTCTTTTTTCTTCATTTAACACAAATTTTTTTATTGCATTCCACATTTCCTTTTGTCCCCGCGCGTGCTCAATTTTTTGTGTGATATAATTACTTTTTGCATTTCTCAGTTCATCTCTGTAGTAGTTTCTGTAGTTTCTATAAATTGACCAGTCATTCGTATTATTTGTTATTACCGCCGTTCGATAAAGATTTATTTTAACGTTTTTCATGTAACAAAGGTTTTGATTAAACCATTTATTAATATCCCTACTTTGCCGTTCATCCCTTAGCGTTATAAATTTATTTATACAGTTATAAAGATTATCACTGAAAAGTAGTGCTAGCTCGTTGCATTCGATAAAATTTCTAATGATGCCCATACCACAATTCACTAACTCCTCGCAAAACAGTTGTGCGTTATATTTAATACTTCTAACTTTTTTATTGTTATGTCCTTCTTTTATTGAGCTTACTTCTAAAATTATTTCTATGGTTTCATGGTCACTCACTTTATATTCATTTTGTACCTTTGCCTTAACACTTTCGTTATTTGATATAACATAGTCGATCAGCGTAGATGAAGTAATTGTAATTCTTGTTGGTTCCGATACACATTGTTTGAATGAATTGTCTTCAATTATCTCCTGAATATTTCTTCTGTACGTAGAATTTTCCAGCCAATCGATGTTAAAATCGCCCGTGATAATCACGTCCGTGTATAATGACGCTAACTCTTCCAATTTTGATCTTATAAATTCACAGAAAACACTTACCGGGGAATTATGCCTGTCTGGCGATTTATAAATTGCCACCAGAACTATTTTAATGTCTTTAAGCTTCAACTTTACTGCCAACCACCAATACATTTTTCCTACTGCTGAAGCACTTATGTCTTCGATTTGCCAATCTGATCTAATAAACATCAATACACCTCCAGTATGTTTAGAAATGCTATCACATCGCACGACTTTATAGTTAGTTAGACTAATTTCCGAGTCCCGAATGTCAACAGTTAAATGAGTTTCTGTACAGCAAATAAAGTCAAGATTCATTTTTGAAATTATAGGCTCCAAAAGAATTGCATTTGTTCGCATTCCACAAATATTTAAACACAAACCTCTGACACACGATTTTGGTTGCTAGTAGCCTATTCTCTGCTTTACAATTTTAAGCTTTCTTTGGTATACCGGACAATCTTTATCAAATATTGAATGATCAACATCTAATTGAAGGCCTAGCTCTTTATTTGCATCCACACAGTTGCCACAAATTCGTTTGGCTCTATTATCACACTGATCGCTTTTATGTTCACCCATACACTTTCCACATCTAAGTTTTTTTGTACATTTTTCAGCATTATGGTTGTAACCCAAACATTTGAAACACCTTTTAACATTTTGACCATCAAAAACTCTGCAACGCTCCCATCCTAAATTAATTTTTTTATTTTTTAAAACTTCTTGAAAATACTCGTGATCTATTTCTACAATTGCATTATACAACTTTCTATCTCTCTGATCTCTTTTAGCTTCATATATTTTTATGCACTGAATGGTTGCTTCTTTTAAGTACTCGTTTTGCGCCTGAACTTTTTTCACAACTTCAGATTCTTTCAATTCTGCACTAAATTGGGTTATAACTAATTTTGGTTTTAACAGTTTAGGCTCTTCTATGTCATATTTTCCTTTATCCAAATTATTTATTAATGTATCCTTAATTTTTTCTTTATCAGCCTTGTATCTTTCTAAGATATCTATCAGTTGGATAGAGGCACCATCCCAATTAAGGGTTCGGACGTTCCAGGTGCATATCCGTAAATCATTGTCAGTTTTTCGTTTGCGGTAGTCGTCATCACATTTGGAGATCATTTTTATCTTATTTCTTTTTCGTTTCATTGAAATTTGTTTTTACGTGGTGGGCATCAAACCCAACGCACAACCCTTTAAAGGCAGGGGGAGCCCGCCACTCAGATTAGCCGTCAAACTAACGGTTGCCAGTTTGCCGTTTCTAGAGGACACCACGCAGAGGTTTGAGTCGACTTGAGACGAGTTCGACATGGATAATGCTGGCCTCACCAGGTTGAGGCAGTCAGACACGTTGCCATGTGAAGATCGCCCCCTTGACCCTCACGCGTTGCCTTGTGAGGATTGTCCTCCCAGCTTATGCAACAAAAATGCAATATTGTTGCATAGAATTTTTACTCGCTGACTAGATGTGCTATGAAATAATTTATTTTACGAATGCAATAAATGGTTCTTTGACCTAATAACGAAAATGAAAAACAAAAAAGTTTAGATAGACGACACCAAGCAGGCAACTGCTTAATGTAGTAAAAATGCAACAACATTAAAAAAACGTTGCATGGAATTATTAATATGTGACTATAGGTGATAAGGTAAATTTTGTGCAACGACAATAAAGCTGAGGTTATCGGTTATTTGATTAAATAAAAAAAAAACAAACTAATCGGGTCATAGGGCCTCTTAGGGAACCCCTTGAAGTAATCCACATGCACCAAATGTAATAGGAAAAGCAAAAATAAAGATCAACAAAAAATAAATTAAAATTTAAATTTAAATTAAGAACAAGTGTGAAGACAAGGACTTGGAGAAGAATTTGAAAAAGATTAGTAAATAGGATTAATGCAAGAATTGGGAAAAGATTAGGACCAGAAATACGATAAGGAATACGACAAAGATTTTGATAAAGATTAGAGCATAGAATTGGACAAAGGTTAGAACAAAAATTCAAGCAAGGATTGGCAAAAGGTCAACGACAAAGATTGGCACTAATTTAGAATACAGATGAAGATACACGTAAAATAAAATTTAGAACATTATTAAGGGGGACTATATACCCAGACGCCGAAAAATAGGTCATGTTTGTGAATTTTTTTAAGGAAACCTAACGGATATTTTTAAATAAGGGTTTTTATACCTTAAAACATACACATTCAAGAGTATGTTTAGTTTAGGTGAAATTCGGTGACCAAGATTGCTCCTCCTAAATTCATCTGAAACAAAAAAAGGGAAAAATATTATTAAACTAGATACTTAAAACTCGAACTTGTCATACCCGATTTTAAAAATATTAATTTTTCACAAAATGGTGGACTTCCGAACGTAATTTAACGATTTTCGACCAAAAATTCGAAAAAACGAATTACGAAAAAAAATCCTATGACAAGTACGAGATTATTATGAATAAAATAAGCCTGCAAAAAAATCAGAACGATCAGTTCACTGAGTTTTGAGAAATCTTGGTCATCGACTTTAAAAACCAGCACTGGACCAGCACAAGGACCAGCACTACACGCTCTGGAAGGCAGTTCATTCACTAGGCTATAACTTTGTTATTTTTTGAGATATCAACTTGAAATTTTAACCACTTATTTTTGAAACTTGAAGCTTTAAGCAAATGCATAGCCCCCCTTAAGAAAGGAATACTTGAAATATTAAGAAAAGATAAGAATGAGAACAAGGAAAGGATAAGAATAGAAAAGAACAAAGATTTGGACACGAAAAATATAAAAATATTATGATAACAAGTGGGAACGGCTTAAATCAAGATTTTGGACAATTATTAGGTCAAATGAAAGAATAAGGATTAGGGTAGACTGCGTACGGTTGAAACGGTGGACGGTAGAAACAAAGCGAATACCTTGCCAGTGGCGTTCCTAGGCTTGGTGACACCCGGGGCGGATACTCATGGTGTCACCCCTTTAAAAAATTTCTAAATGCAAAAAGAAACCAATTCGATGAGATTAAGTGCTTTTACTATTATCTTTATGTTTTACGAGAAAAAAAAAACAACATATGACAAACAATAAGAATTTGTAAGAAACAGAACAAAGATATTACATTTTCAGGTTTCTACATATTTAGATATGTAGGCATAAGGTAAAAAAGAAAAGTTATTAACTTCGTAGTCTTAAAAACGGACGGAACTAAAACATTACATTTTCAGGTACATATTTGTATATGTAGGTATAAGGTTAAACAAAGAAATCTTATTAATGGCATCGTCTTAAAAACTAACTTTTCTTACTTTAAGAGCTCCAAAATTTGAAATGACCTTATCGAAATCAATATTGGGTCAATTGCAAAAAAAAACGTACACAAAGAGGTTTTCATGTTTTGTTTTTAATGATTTTTAAATTTTGCCGTTAGGGTAGTCAAATTAAGTGAAAGAATTGTGGAGAATTTGAAGTTGTTTTTAGGCCCTGCAAAAAATAATTTTTTTCTATGGTTTTTATACGATTTTTGTATTGAACGTCACACAGCAGATATACGGGAAAAATCGCAAAAAATTTTAAAAATGTTTTACATTAAAGCTTACTGTGTTGTTTATTAAGTTATTTAATCAGTTAAATTAAATTTTGCAAAAATCGCCATTTCAGTTACAGAAATAATAATTTTTTACCAAAAATCCCTACATATTTTAAAATTTTAACGGGAAAAAATTAAAAAGTTTCTCCAAAAAGACATCAACATAAAGGTTATTTTCAAAGTAGTATACTTGCAGCAACAAAGCATAAAAAAACTGTTAAATAATAAGCGTCCGTGGCGTAGTTGGTTAAAGTGGGTGGCCGCTATGTCAACGAACCTGGAGACCCAGGTTCGAACCCCAGCAGCGACAGAAAATTATTTGAATTAAAATAATTTTTTTGTACGGCCGCCACCTCTCTGCAGACAATGGCAAACCTCAGAGAGTAATAAAAATGCCATGTAAAGCTTCTTGAGAATAAGATCATTTCGTTCATCGCCGTTCGGAGTCGGCGTAAAGCCTGTAGGTTCATTTCTCGGTCAATTGTGTACAAACTTAATAACACTCACAATACAAATGATCCTAAGAAGCTAGGTCAAAGTCCTTTCAAGGGCTGAAATGGCCAGTTATTTATTTATTTTTTATTTTTTACATAAAAAGCAATTTCAGAAAAAACAATAGAATGACGTTCAATACATTTTGTTGCACTTAACCAAATAATTTATATCAAATTGGGAGTTTAACAAAAAACAGGTTTATTCTTTTACAAAAAAAAAAGTAAATATAAAGTATTTACTAAATTTTTTTTCTTTATTTTTTTACAAAAAATTAAAAAATTCAATAGCTAGTGTAATTTACATTGAAAATTTTTTAAGACTTCACGTTTTACAATATAACTTCTACATCTTCACTTCTTCATTTGATATCATTGGAAAGGTATAACCTGACGTAAAAACGTACAAAAATTAAAATTATAAAAAAGAAAAAATTATAGCACGTGTTGCTGGGATGGTATTGAACTTAAACAAATTAAGAATGAGTCAACTTATTGCAATATTTTCAAAAATTTTGTACTTTTCCTCAAAATAGATGAAATAACTTTTCCAATGATACTATATTACCGGTAATCGGTCTTAAGTTGATTTGAGCTACGTTGTCTCCAAATAGACCCTATTTTGGCCGCGAACAATTATTCTAAAAATTTATAACTTCGAATTTGGTTTTCAAATCAATAAACCAATGCAAGAAAAATATTTAAGAGAAATCGGAGATGGTCAGTTCAACTGATCACTTCAATGTGAAATGGGCGAGATCAGTTAGTAAAAACCAAAAGCAAAAATCAGGTCAAAGTCATACATAGGTATCATTCTTTTTGCTTTGGTTTAAATTCTTCATTTCGTTCCTTATCTAGCTTTATTTTTTGCTATTTTACTCTTAAGTATACAAAAACGAAATACAAAATGAATACTTCAGCCGGTGGTGTGACATATCTTACAAGTGACGTTCAATACATTTGCCACATTTTAGTTTTTTTTTCTTAGGAATTTTATTTTGCGAATATACTAAAACAAGGAAATTAATCAAAACCCATGAAACAATGATTTTAAAATTGCGTTTTTTTTATTTACTATTTCTGCTTTAATAAAACTCCGCGTGACGTTCAATACATTTTTACTCGTACTTATCATGATGAACTGAGAAAACACAAAAAAATTTACTTTAATATTATTTAATAGTCTTAATTTTTAGAATTTCGTGAGAACTAATCTCTGCACTTTCTTAATATAACTTTCTTGTCATCTATACCACACCTAACTTAAAACTAACGAAGCTTAAAAAAATGTGACGTTTAATACAATGCGTGGGTACTAAATGTAAATCGAAAGCCAAATTCGCGATGACAATGTTCTGAGAATAATAACAAAATAAAACATAAGAAATAAATGGTGTTATTAAAAAACAGTTATGATTTGTTAAATTTTTGCAATGTTTTCAACTTTTTTTTAAAGTTTTTCATCCAAAAGTGTAACTGGGGACAATTATTTTTGTATTAAGCGAATACGAGAAAGCAATAAAATATTCTTCAAAACAAATATGCAAACAATTCTAGGATTCTGAAAAATATATTTTGTCAATAAATATTCTTCAGTGATCACTTTCTCATGTTTTATTTGTTTTTTTTTTTTTTGGTTTTACCTAAAAACAGAGTTAAAAGAGCGGGGACAAAAAAAGAGGATTTTGTATGCAATTGACCCTATAACTTGCAAGCTTGTTTTCAATGGAAAAATAGCAAGATCGGAAAGCCTTGCCTGTCCCATGGAAGACCTTAAATAAGTCTTAATTAATTTTAGCTTTGAAAAACTCCTTTCACATGAAGCTACTGATACACAAATTGTTAGAAATAATTTCAATGCGACAAAATGGGACACACATTTTTTAACGTAATGTATTTGTACCTTTTTCTTTCTGTTTGAGAAATAAAAAAAAAACGAAATGGTGTCACCCCTAAAATGGTGGTACGCGGGGAATGCTGTTGAATTTTGAGATATATAATAGCAAGTAGTACACAAACAATACAAAAAAATAATCGTCACCTGCATCTGATAATTATACAATTTAAGTTATACTTAATATAAAGCTAAGAAGGCTGATTAAGAATAATGTAGGAATATGAATAATGTAAGTATCGTGAAAGACTTTAATATTAATAAAAAAATATTTATGATGTTTAACTGGGCCATTACGAGTCAGAAAATATTATAAGACAAGGAATAAAACATGTTAATTTATTATATTTTTTATAATTTGCATGTGTTTCAATTGACCCCAGGCATGGGGACGGTTGAAACAAATTGTATATTTTTTTAATTTGATTTTTCCACATAAAATACAAAGACAAGTTTAGGAACTTGCTGAAATACAGGGTTCAAGAGTCACCTTCCGATGTAAAAAGTATAACTTCTTTGTTTATTTATATGTTTTTTATCCCTGTATTTGTTTAAAAAATTAAACTTATGAGATATTGACAGAGAAGACTACACAATTTCACAACGGTCAAAAGTTTTTAAGTCATTTATTGATAATTGATGTTCAGTTATCAATTCTTAATGAGCATTTCGAGGATTTTATGGAGTAAGAATTCATCCAGCAAGTGCAACTATTCGTTTGATAGCTAATAATTTTGCTAATATTGGTTCTATTGATATACGGAGAAATTAACCAGAAGACGATTTGCCCAGTTACAGCTTTCTTCGGTAAATTTCAAAAGAGGATTTACTTCTATTTTCATATAAAATCAAGTAAGACCAAAAATTAAATTCTTGGGATCTCGCATTGCGCGTAGAGTACGGAAGAACTGTCTTAAATCTCGTTGAAAATTATGAACGTTTTTTTATCAAATTTTATGATGCCCGACTTATGACTAAGACTTGTATTTTATCTTTTTAGCATTCCATTCAGAAATTTTGAAATTTTTAAAAAAACAAACCGGATTATAACATTTCCGCATCCTGCATCACATTATATTTATAACTTAAATTCAATAGAAATCACTCACTCACTCATTTACTCTGTCATATTTTGCCCTAAGTGGGATTAATTTTTGATTACAGCTGGCAACTTTGTTGCAAATATTCAAATAACACACACATATAAATAGAGAGAAGGATGCTCTACTTCATATACGCATAGCTTAACCAATATTTACACAGCAGATATAAGAATAAATAAGCCCACCACATAATTAAATACTGTTTAAAGAAGAGACCTAATTAAATTAATTTGAAAACTTGAAGGCACAACATCAAAGACTGTCTCACAACAGCTTCTTTCAATCTATTTAAAAGCCTTGACTGTGTTTTTTGTTTTTTTTTTTGCAAAAATATTTGTTGTTGTTTCCTTTATGTTACCTTTAGTGACGAGACAGTGTAAAATGTGAAATTTATTGAAATTGTTTTTAATTTTTGCTTTAGACCTTTGCACTCTAAATAGGTATTGAGTTTTTTTTTCAGTGTATTTTTTTTTCCTGTGATTATGCTTTCGTGAAAAGATTAAAAGGTAAGTCTGCTTCAGGTTTGCAAATAAAATCTTTTTAAAATGAAAAATACTTAAAAAGGTTGGTCCTCATTTTTTCTTGACTTCAACAGTCAACATGACTTTAAGATAAAACTATTTTATCTTTCGCATTTCATTTAAATTATATTAAGAAATATTACACTCAGATTCTGAATACCATGTTAGGTACTTGTACACGTTATAAGGCGAAAAAGTACACTTTTGCAATATTTTGTTTTCTGAGGTACTCTAATAATTATCGTCAATTTTTCTATTCTTAATACTATAATACACGTCCCAAGAAAATTTCGAATGCATCCATGAACTTAATTCTTTCCACGGCGATTCTACAGCACTGCCTTGGCGTTCGCTCCAAGATCGGTTGCTCTCCCAAAAAACATCAGTGCTGTATGTGAACTGATAAAGCAAGATCGTCATGTGCCATACTGTGAGATTGAGCCATCTTTGGGTATAAGTAAGACAATTATCAATAAGATATTGCATGATAATTTTGCAGTTAAAGAGATTTGTTCGCGTTGGATCCCACATTATGTGACAAACAATAAAAAAAGGCTTGTGTCCATTGGTGCAAGGAAATGTTGAAAAAATACGATTAAGATGTATCAAATGCTGTATATGACAACTACACAGGTGATGAATCATGGATATATACATATGAGCCCGAAACAAAACATCAATCGACTTTTTGGGCCTTCCAAAACGAGTGGAAGAAGCATATGGTTGTCCATTTCTTCGACATAACCGGTCATATGGAAGTAGTGGCGTTAGAACAACGTAGGACGGTCAATACAAGAGTTTAAGGTTTATTCACGTAAACACGATCATTTGCTTAGGCTCACAAAAAAAAAAGTCCAAAGGTGCCAAATCGCCCGATCTCGAAGGCCTATTGACATCGCCAAGTCTCGAAATACCACCTTGATCAAAACGTTCCCAGAATTTATTCAGAAAATTAAAAATACAAGATTATAGATGAAAATCGATATTGTCCCCTTCAAAGTACTGCCCATCGACTGGGACTTATTCCAGTGCGTGAGTGATCCAATCTTCAAAACTTTTTTAATATTCGGTTTGCAGTATGGGCATGAGAGTCATCTTCGATTTTTCCATGATCTCATCTTGGGTGCTGAAACGCGTTCCTCGGAGCGGTTTCTTGAGTTGACCGAATAGGAAAAAGTCGCAGGGAGCCAAATCAGGTGAATCCGGTGGTTATTGAGCGGTATTCGTTTCGTTTTTAGCCAAATGTTCACGGATAACGATGGATTGTGTGACGATGGGTTATCGTGGTGCAAGATCCACGAGTTGTTTGCCCACATATCCGGTCTGTTTTGGCGAATTGCTTCTCGCAAACGTCTTATAACGCCGAAATAATACTCCTTGTTGACTGTTTGGCTATATGGAAGGAATTCATGATACACAATACCCTTATAATCCAAGAAAACTGTGAGCATTGCCTTCTTTTTCGACTGAAAACGACGTGGTTTTTTGCTTGTGATACTCATAAATCCCCGTCTCGTCTCCAGTAATGATCCGTTTGATGAATGTTAGGTCGGATTCGGCCTTGGAAATCATGTCTTTTGCAACGTCAACGTACAAAATCGAAAACACGCACAATCGCAGATGTACTCAATACTGGCGTCCCTTTTACAAATGTCAGGCTATCAAGCTGAAAATTTCATAGAATGTCAATGACAGATGTGGCCACTTAAAAAAAAGACAAATTTCAAATCGGGTGACTGAGAGCACCACAATGTGGTGATTCCGGGAACTTTTTAATCAAGGTTGTAAGTTGTCCTGGAAATGTGGGTCTGTTATGTGGTTCTTTTGACCCTATCTTGTTGAAACCACACATAGTCCAGATCCATATCTTGAACTTCATGCCAAAAAAAACCGGTTAACATACGATCATAGCGCTCAGAATTGACTTTAACGGTTGTTTCTTGATCGTTTTCAAAAAATACGGATCAATGACAACAACAGATCATAATGCACCATTCTCCACATTCGCTGTGAGTATTGTTAGAGCCCCATAATAGACAATTTTGCTTATTCACGCATCTACCTAGCGCGAAATGGGCCACATCGCTGAGTAAAATTTCCATATTGTTGAATGGCAAATATTTATCTACAAGAAAAAGAAGAAGTATTTTGAAGAAAAAACTAGCATGTCATATAATTAATGCTATCAGCTACTCTTACTTAACTTTTATCAATTCTTGCTTCTAATATGATATCGATATTTTTGAGAAGGTGTTATTGATATGTGAATATTAGCAATATATTAGGATAAAACATTTCAAGCTTGCGTGTAAATTCAATTTTAAGGTAGCCGCTGATAATGCTTGACCTGATTTAAGCACATTGAATGTGCCACAGATCACATTAACATGGCTAGAATGTTGCGTTTGGCTAATTAATAGCAAAACAATCGGAATGCATATTATTCAAACGTTCGCAGAGCCACACACACACACACACATACACTCACTTGTACAAGCACTTGTATCTGAGTGAGCGCAGACATGCATAAATTCTTGCGTGCCTACGAATAAATCAAAACATATTAATTAATCCTTTTGAAATAACAGAATGTAAAGCGTGCATTGTTTTAGTGTTGGTGTTGCTATTGTTGTTCTTCCCAGTCAGAATCCAAAGAAGTAATAGCAGCCCTTCATATCGCTTTCGTAGACCTACCTCGAATTATGAAAGTATGCTCACTTTTTATATGGATAGAAACCACATCTAGAAGCCAGTCAGCATTCACTTTTAAAGAATGTGTGGTGGCCGTGACCCAGTACGTTAAACAGTACGTGAACAAAGCGGTGCCAATTCGAGATCAGGTTCGAACCCCAGCTGAGAGAGTACATTTTTTCAATAGAAATTAATTTTTCTGATTAACCGTCGACTTTCTGCAGGCGATGACAAGCCTTAGAGAGTAAAATAATGCTAAAGCGGAGAATCAAAATTATTGAACAAATTTTTGTGTTTTTTTTCACATTAAATTTTCTTATTAAATATTCTTTGATATTATTTCACCTCTTATTTTGCAACTTTACCTTTTGGTCAGACTATTTTAATTAATCAATTCAACGAAAGAATTACTGCGAAATATAAGGAGAACAACTCTATGTAGGGAAATCATGGCTCACTTATATTCAATCGTACTGCCTTGCTGACCAGTGCAGTGAAAGAAATACAGTACAGTGAAATACAGGCCAGTACAGTGAGACGCCATAGGTTTTTACGCCAAAAGTAACAGCGAATGCATACCTTCCTTTAAAGAAAACTGGCATTATTGCCTAATGGGTCAAATCATACGCACACGTTCTCACACTTTTGGTGTATTTAATTGGGAGGCAACAATGTGTATGTTCTGCGGTGCTAACCAACACAAATGTACACTTAACGCTGACACCCAAAAGTTAACATAATACATAAGCTATCTTGCTGTGTGTGTGTGTCTATTAGCAAGTGAATTTGTATGTGTGCTAATGTGCACTGGCCAATGTGCACTGGTGTAGTTCTTGGGACATGTGGGCGAAGTTATTTTCTCATGTCGTGTTATTGGTCGAACAGAAAAATCTCAGTACGAAACTTTTCAGACAAGTTCATCAATCATTGAACTTGCATGTCCATATTTGGCTCTATTCAACGGACGTTTTCTCTTTATCACTACTTTATCTTTATCAATTTATAAGCATTGACTTCTCTTGAAGTAAAATGTCAGCCGTTTGTTCCTCTTGCTCATTTATAAATTACAGAAAACCCACGGTCAAAACATATGTAGAAAAGTTGTATATACTTATATATATATATATACTATACATCAAGTCGGATTGAGTCTCATTGACAGTGTAGAGAGATAGAGCAGAAAAACTTCATATAAAAAAAAAATTCCTAAATATCCCAGCAGTTATTTTGGAGTCAATTGAAATAGTGAACTAGTTCATTTCTAGCGCAGTTCGCAGTAGTTCTGTAAAAGTACAAAAGGCGTTCAGTGTAGAACAGTTATTTTTGTTTTTGTTTTCAAAAGTATTGCTGAAAAAAATAAAGGCGTTCTGGCGTTTCTTTTAAAATTTGCTGCGCACAAGAAAAAATAATAAAAAAAAGAAATGTTTATATACAAAATGTTTTTTGGAATGCGGATGGAAAAGATGGTACAAATGAGATCTTTAGGACCTTTCCGTTGCACTAAATTTTTACACTTTTATTATGTTCACTTTAAAACTAATCAAAAAAGAACCACTTTCAGGCTACTGCGAAAGCAACCAGTTTAAAAATGTTCCTAATGCAACAAGTTCAAATATGGGGAAAAAGGAGTGTTTCTGGGGACAATTGTCTTTTCCTATGACATCAACCCGCAAAAAGCGTCAGTTCGTTCAATGTTAAAGGGTATAGTAGTGGAACTAGTACTGGTCCTTTTTGGAACTAGTTCAGAACTATTTCAAATTTGGTCCACTTTTCTGCTGGGATGCTTAAGGTGGTCAGTGAGTCCTATTTAACAAAACTGTGTTGGATGAATTCACCACAACGAAACTAATTTCAACATGTAAGAATCTACTTCGATCCAAATGGCAATTATTGTGGTGAAGTCATTTGTTCTCTTGTGTTGTGCTTGCTGAGAACAAAGAGAGAATAGATTAGAGAGCGACATGCAGTTTATATAAGCTCTCGCAACACAATGCATGAAAAGCTAACGATCAAGCAATACATGGCATTGCGGATGATTTTTAAAAAAACTTTCCGATTTAATTAGAGATACTTACTATTAAATTTCGTAAAGTAAGTACCCCTATATCCTTTTCTAGCACAAATGTGATATTTTAAAATTTATTTTATAAAAATAGGAGCAGTACTTTTGGAGCATAGCGGCTACAAAAAATGTTCACTTTATTTTATATAAAAGTATAGATACAGGCCCAACACCTCGGTATGAAAAGCATCCCCAGACCATTCTATTGCCACTATCGCTTTTGTTTCGGTAGGCCACAATAATTTCCGTAACCTTGTACAGCATGCAAGGCCGTCCCAATCCGACTGTGATTTCGCAAATGTCTTCAGGTTTTCTCTGGATCTCTTAGTCAGTATTAACACATTGCGCGATAATATTTGGAGCATATTTTTTCCACCAATCAGGATAGAAATTCGAACTTTTTAATCTGTTTGGATTGCTGCAACTGATCCCGACTTGAAACCAGCTTTAAATGACTGTCATTACTTGCAATCGTTCTACGTGGCTTTTTTTTCGTTTGGTTTCGGTGGCAGTAAAGCAATATGGGGAAAATTTTTGAATCTTTAAAATGTTTTGGCTATTTGTCCTTGACTTTTTTAACTTTGACCTTTACCCCGTGTCATCTTAATGATGGAACACTCTTCTCCGAACAATGTTTTGCACAGCTAATTTAGGAAAATTTGCATTAATCTCTCTAGGAAATGGAAACATTCCCGGCTATAAACAGAAAACATTCCATGGAATGTAGGAAGCATTCCTTTTCGTTGGACATTCCTTTTCTTTTTTTACACTCTGTCATTGGAGGGAAATATTCTTCTCCGCTGTTTTCAAAATAAATGTGGAAGCATTTCTTTCTATTGTCTTAAAAAGCCTCCACATGCATTCTTTAAGAAGCGGTTTGGAAACAACATCGATTTAAAACTACCCAATGGTTTCCAAAAGATATGATGAGGAATATTTCCCCATCACTTTCATATGAAAGTCATATTTTTCCTTGAGGGATACGCAAACAAATATTCAAAAGTTTGAAGTTTAAAATAAGTGATCCTATTTTTGTTTTATAATTATTTTTTTTTTTTTTTTTGTTTTTGTCCACCTAAACCTAAAATTATTTTTTTATGACAAGGATGTACAGTCAAATAATTCATTTAAAGTACTGCCAGACATTTATTTCTGCAAAACTTAACGGATAAGTATATTTTCCGCGAGACGACTCTCGAACTTTCATAGCAAAATTAAAAAAAAAGTAAGTGACTGTATCGTGGACACACCCATTTTGACATAACAACATTTCCTAATTCTTGTCCTTATGCTTATTTCTATACCTTCCTTTGGTCTCAAACTTGTCCTTATCCTTAACTTTGTTCTCTTATTTGTTCTTACAACTTTCCTACTTCTTGTTCAAACTCTTATTTTAATCCACATCCAAATTCCTGACCTTTTTCTTGTTTGAACCCATTTTCCAATCCTTATTCCACTTATTTACCTTGGCCCACATTCCTTATTTGTGTCTAATTCATTGCTCTATTCCTATTCCCATTTCTGTTTTTAGTCATTTTGACAATCTTGACATATATTTTGTTTGAGGTTTGTCTAAATCGTTGTTCTAATCCTTCTCCCAATATTTTTAATAGTCCTTTCTCAAGTCCTGGTCTGAATTCTTTTCCTAACCCTTGTCCAATTCCATGCTCTTATCAATTTCAAAGACTGTACTACTCCTTATCTAATTCCTGGTCATAAACATTATCCAAATCCTTGCACTCATTCCCTATTCTTATCCTTATCCTTATCCTTATCCTTATCCTTATCCTTATCCTTATCCTTATCCTTATCCTTATCCTTATCCTTATCCTTATCCTTATCCTTATCCTTATCCTTATCCTTATCCTTATCCTTATCCTTATCCTTATCCTTATCCTTATCCTTATCCTTATCCTTATCCTTATCCTTATCCTTATCCTTATCCTTATCCTTATCCTTATCCTTATCCTTATCCTTATCCTTATCCTTATCCTTATCCTTATCCTTATCCTTATCCTTATCCTTATCCTTATCCTTATCCTTATCCTTATCCTTATCCTTATCCCTATCCTTATCCTTATCCTTATCCTTATCCTTATCCTTATCCTTATCCTTATCCTTATCCTTATCCTTATCCTTATCCTTATCCTTATCCTTATCCTTATCCTTATCCTTATCCTTATCCTTATCCTTATCCTCATCCTTATCCTTATCCTTATCCGTATCCTTATCCTTATCCTTATCCTTATTATCCTTATCCTTATCCTTATCCTTATTCTTATCCTTATCCTTATCCTTATCCTTATCCTTATCCTTATCCTTATCTTTATCCTTATCCTTATCCTTATCCTTATCCTTATCCTTATCCTTATCCTTATCCTTATCCTTATCCTTATCCTTATCCTTATCCTTATCCTTATCCTTATCCTTATCCTTATCCTCATCCTTATCCCTATCCTTATCCTTATCCTTATCCTTATCCTTATCCTTATCCTTATCCTTATCCTTATCCTTATCCTTATCCTTATCCTTATCCTTATCCTCATCCTTATCCTTATCCTTATCCTTATCCTTATCCTTATCCTTATCCTTATCCTTATCCTTATCCTTATCCTTATCCTTATCCTTATCCTTATCCTTATCCTTATCCTTATCCTTATCCTTATCCTTATCCTTATCCTTATCCTTATCCTTATCCTTATCCTTATCCTTATCCTTATCCTTATCCTTATCCTTATCCTTATCCTTATCCTTATCCTTATCCTTATCCTTATCCTTATCCTTATCCTTATCCTTATCCTTATCCTTATCCTTATCCTTATCCTTATCCTTATCCTTATCCTTATCCTTATCCTTATCCTTATCCTTATCCTTATCCTTATCCTTATCCTTATCCTTATCCTTATCCTTATCCTTATCCTTATCCTTATCCTTATCCTTATCCTTATCCTTATCCTTATCCTTATCCTTATCCTTATCCTTATCCTTATCCTTATCCTTATCCTTATCCTTATCCTTATCCTTATCCTTATCCTTATCCCTATCCTTATCCTTATCCTTATCCTTATCCTTATCCTTATCCTTATCCTTATCCTTATCCTTATCCTTATCCTTATCCTTATCCTCATCCTTATCCCTATCCTTATCCTTATCCTTATCCTTATCCTTATCCTTATCCTTATCCTTATCCTTATCCTTATCCTTATCCTTATCCTTATCCTTATCCTTATCCTTATCCTTATCCTTATCCTTATCCTTATCCTTATCCTTATCCTTATCCTTATCCTTATCCTTATCCTTATCCTTATCCTTATCCTTATCCTTATCCTTATCCTTATCCTTATCCTTATCCTTATCCTTATCCTTATCCTTATCCTTATCCTTATCCTTATCCTTATCCTTATCCTTATCCTTATCCTTATCCTTATCCTTATCCTTATCCTTATCCTTATCCTTATCCTTATCCTTATCCTTATCCTTATCCTTATCCTTATCCTTATCCTTATCCTTATCCTTATCCTCATCCTTATCCCTATCCTTATCCTTATCCTTATCCTTATCCTTATCCTTATCCTTATCCTTATCCTTATCCTTATCCTTATCCTTATCCTTATCCTTATCCTTATCCTTATCCTTATCCTTATCCTTATCCTTATCCTTATCCTTATCCTTATCCTTATCCTTATCCTTATCCTTATCCTTATCCTTATCCTTATCCTTATCCTTATCCTTATCCTTATCCTTATCCTTATCCTTATCCTTATCCTTATCCTTATCCTTATCCTTATCCTTATCCTTATCCTTATCCTTATCCTTATCCTTATCCTTATCCTTATCCTTATCCTTATCCTTATCCTTATCCTTATCCTTATCCTTATCCTTATCCTTATCCTTATCCTTATCCTTATCCTTATCCTTAGCCTTAGCCTTAGCCTTATCCAAATGCTTGTTCTAATAAATCTCCTTATTTAATTTAATTCTTTTTTTAATTTTTTTTATTTATTTTTATTTTTGTTTTTTCTTTTTTATTTGGTGCATACAGGTTAATTAAGCGTGTTCCCTGAGTGGCCTGATGACGCTAGGAATTTTTTTTTTTTGTAATATTTTTATAATGTTACCGAAAACCTCAACTTTACGGTCATTCCATAAAATTTGACGGAGCGCCAATAGTCAAGCAGTTATAATACCATGCAACGTTTTTGTAATTTCTGTGGCATTTCTACTTCATTTAGCTGTTGCCTCCGTGATGTTGGGGCTCCAAACAAATATTTTTCATTTTCGATATGCAGTCAATGAACCATTTTTCGTGGCATTTCTACTAACCGAGTAATAATTCCATGCAACGCTTTTATATTTTTTGCATAACTTGTTACTCCGCGACCTGACGACGTCATAATTCATTTTTGTTTTTTTTTTTGTTTTGTCGTCAGGCTAAGTATAAATCCTTCATGTCTGTGTTATTGCATTTATCGTGTCGCATACGAGCTATAATTCCATGCAACACCGTTGCATGTTTGATGCATTTGAGATCTTGTAGCGGCTCTCTGTGTCAATTCTTCTTCTGAATTGTTTGTCTATTTTCGGTATAAGGGAACCAGCCATGAAGAACCATGAAGAAGCAGCCTTTACTGATGTATTATATTTTTTTTTGTATCACCTTTACATAGTGCACTGTAATTCCATGTAACAAATGTGCAGTTTCGTTGCTTTGGCAGCTCCCTCCGAGTCCCGATAACATATTTAAAAAAGTTAATGAATTAACCCTTATTGTCGTGTCGCTACTTTTGTCATAACACCCATCTATACTCATTGAGTAACAATTCCATGCAACGACTATGAATTTTGTTACCCTGGAAACCTGCGCGGTAAAACGTAATGTTGTCTCTTCAAAACTCAATAAAACATTGTGGAAGAGATGACCCCAATTTTTTGTCCATAACTTTATTTATAGATGTTTGTACAAGGGTGCGTCTCTACACTAAGGGAAAAAAAATATTAAATTTATCCAAAAACTTTTTTAATTTATCCAAAAAGCGAGTCATTTTTGCACCAATAACGCATTTACTTAAACCGACTACGTAAATATTTAAAATTTATTTAAATACTTTTTTATTAAATAAAATATTAAAATATTTAAAATAAAATTAATAAAAAATATATTAAAATTATGCACGAATATATTTAAATATCTTTCATATATTAACTATTTGAAAATAAAACTATCGCATTTAAAGAAAATTTATATAAAAATATTGATTTTAAAAAACAACATATTTAAGTTGAAGAGGAGGAAGAAACGAGGAAGAAAATAGGAAGAAAAGAAGAAGAAAAGAGGAAGAAAAGAGGAAGAAAAGAGGAAGAACAGAGGAAGAAAAGAGGAAGAAAAGAGGAAGAAAAAGTAAGAGAAAGTATGAAGCAAATATGCAGGTGACAACCGTTGCAAGATATTTTTGAGAAAATATCGAGTTGTCACTCCACCCTACATAAATTCATCATCGCACACATCACCCATCGCAATCACAAAACATATTGACCAAACGTGCATTATATATTATCCTTGTAACACAAACTAAACGAGAACTATAAGAACCTGCAACGGCAAGAAATAACTGCAGGAACAGAGTGCGACGCTGCTGCTGCTTGGCGGCTGCTTGGCCGCTGTAAGGAATGTGTGTGTAGGTGTGTGGTATAAATAAAATTCAAATACGGGAAAAAAACGAGTTGTAATGAAAACATTTGATTTATCCACGTAAATATTTAAATAAAATCTATACGAAGGCGTGGATAATGCTAATATGCGTTATTTCCCTTAGTGTATATGCTGGTGTCTAATTGTATTCACATCAAGTGTAAAACTACTCGTAAATGCACGAAAGTTAATCGTTGTATATTGTGGTTTATCTTGTTGTTGTTGTTCTCTAGTTCTTCTATAGCCGTTGTTGGTATGCCCTGTAGTTTTTGCACTGCATGCTTAGAGCAATACATGTGCGAGTTTGTTTCTCTGTGTTTGTTTAGTGTGTTAATAGGTTTAAGCAAAAGTTTCAGAGCTAATTATCAACACTTTTTACGCAACTAGATATTATGAGGAGTTTGTCGATGCATGTTGCATGTAGTTTGCAGTTCATCGTAGTTTGCAGTGCACGGTGCTCAGTTGTAATTTGTTCTACATATGAATAATTATATGAAATAGATTTTGATTAGTTGAAAGTAATCTTTTATGGCTTGACCACTTCACGCCTCATTGAGAAACCTTGGACAGTTTTTTAACAGACTTTTAAGTTGGAGCGAGTGCGTAAACCATATGATAGTCATGACAAATAGAGTAAACTTTTCCACCATTTATGCGTTGCAAAGTGAAGACTGAGCAATATGAATTGCAAGGATAAATTTAATTGGCATAACTATAGGTGGCATCAATAAACCAATAGCTGCAAATTTCAGCACTCTTGGCTGATTTGTGCTAAAAATTTACTCTAATTAAATTCGCAGTATTGCCAATAATTAATGAGCACACCACATTGGCAATACTCCTTTTGTGTGTATGTGTGTATATGTGTGGGTTAGTATGTGCTTGATGTTGTATAGGAAGATATATCTTAGTCCTTGATATCAAGCAGTTGCATTGTGCATGTTGCTGTTGTTAGTTTTGTATCAAAGCAATTCAGTTTGACAATTTCGACAACTTCATGCCAACCAACAACATTCATAGTTATAATTAAGTGCTTTCCATGTACGAGTGCATGTTTGTATGTGTGTGAGTGGCTTTGTGCACACAATACACGCACTTGAGTGCTTGTGTGTGTTCCATGATGCGAATGTTCTTACGCTGCGGCATTGTCATTTTAATTATATTGAGCTAACAGCAGCGGCAACAGTAGCGCCAGCAGTTGTCATGGTTTCACATAATAGACACACACATCATGTGGTTAAGAAACTTAAGTTGCTTGTTGTTAGAGGCATTAATATTGGTGATATTGTTGTTGCAAGTGATTTCTGACGATGACTTTTTGTATTTTTCATTCTAACCAGTATTTGTCGCTTTTGATTTTTTTCATTGCAAAGCAGGTAATAGGTAATACCACCAAGTATGTAATGTAAAATCCACTATTATTTTTTTATGTCTTGATAAAAACAGTATTATCTATATGTATATATAAAAATAAGTTGCATTGTGTATGAAATTGAGGTTCTCTGTAATGCGTGAACCGATTTTGTTTCTGGAAATATCCCATGAAAGGTGACGTCAATAGGAAGATTTTAATGTATAAACGGTCTTTGTATGAGTATTGGTTCATAAATTATAGGCATTTTAGTGAACTTATACAACAATACAGGTGTGAACAAATACAGGTGCGCACATATGGTGTATATGGGAAAATATTTGCGAGGGAAATTGGAAATAAATGGAATATTGGAATAATTTGGCAAGTCTCACTTTAGTTTGCATTTGAGCGAAAAATATAGGCATAGTAAAAATTTTCCATACCCCTTCTTTTCCATACCCCCTTTTACCGCCCACAAATCAATAAAAATGCTATATTTAAGACGATTTTGGTCGTATTAGACTAAAATTTGGTATATAAGTTCGTATCGTTACTGTCGGCAACTATACTAAAACTGGGCATGGTCTAACTATATATATATGCCCACTTTTTAGAAATCATTATTATTCCTGAGTTGTATATGTTTTGATAGTGAAACTTGATATGTAGATGCTATGGGCTCAAGAGGCAGTTACTATATATTTTAACAAACATTAGACAAGGTAATTTGGCCACACAGGCCAAATTTATGATATTGAATTGCTTTGGAACTAAATGTCGTATAACAATGAAAGTCTTTCTACTGTAAAACTGGCACGGGCATTCGAAAACGGGGCGTGGCTCCACCCATATAAGCCAAATTTACGATACAGAATAGCTATAGAAGTAAAAGTCACAGAACATTGAAACTCAGAATGTAGATAACATTTGGTGATGTCCTTCTACTAGAAAAGGTGACATGCATTGGACAAGGGGGTGTGTCTCCACCCATACATGCCAAATTTCTGACACAGAAAAGCTATGGAAGTTAATGACAAAGAACATAGAAGTAAGAATGAAGTTACTACTTTGTAATATTCTGCTATTGGGAAATGAAAAATGCAAAAAATTTACAATAGTGAACGCTGCTATAGACTCCAAGACTACTGAGCCGATTGAGCTCAAATTTTCGGAGTAACTATGGGGTCATTCATAAATTACGTTACCAATTTAGTAAAGAGAGAGTTTTTAAAATGTACTACGATAAGTAACGAATGGGGGGAGGGGGTCTCAGATATAGTAATGTGACCAAAAATAAAAAAAAACTCGAAAAAATTGAAATTAATACAACCCAACATTTCAAACCATTTTCATTTTTATATCTTCATGTTTGACCGTCTAAATTGAATGTTAACTATTGGCAAGTGTAGTAAGGGCATAATTTTTCTTTGCTTGGTTTTCGACAGTTATTTTTTTCTATTTTCGAATATTTTTTAATCAATTAATTTTTTTATTTCATATACTACGTTACTTTATGGGGGTGGAGGAGAGTGTTTTTGAAATGCACTACGAAGAGTACCGGAGGGGTATAAAAAAAAATTGAAAATCGGTCGCGTAATTTATGAACGACTCCTATATTTCGAGTACGAGATGGTTTAGAAATAATTACACTGAAGGCATTGCAACATTTTCCGGTACTTATCTAGAAAAGGTGCAGCAAAGCGCACCGGGAAAAAGCTAGTAATTTATAAATAATAATTTTGAGGTTATCGCCCTTAATCAGAGCATAGGATGGAGACAAACTCAGCCCGACGTGATCGATCAATTCTGTGAACTTCCTGCCAGTTCCATCGGGGTTCGTATTTAGCCAGTGTCGAGCGGATCCAAGTCATACGCCCTCTTCACCTCATTGAAGCCTTGGGGGTTCCATTCAAGAACCATCTTTGCAATGTCGTTGTCATCTTTGCGTAGAGTGTGATCGATCCACCGCCATTTTTGATTTCCACGATTATTGGCTTGCAGGTAGATATGGTTAACAGCTCTGCATTTGTTATGGTTTTTAGCCAAAAGATCCGGTGTATAATGCGCAGACACTTGTTTACGAAAACTTGAAGCTTGTTGCAGATGCTATCAGTGACTTCCACGTTTTGCAAGCGTATAGTAACGTATAGTTGAAAATGCGTAGTTTGGTTTTCTTGCTTATGTTACACGATATCCAGATGAGATTGGGTTTGTGGAAGGCATATCGGGCCTAGTTGATGAGATCTTTGGTGAGCACGCTACCCAAATAGCTGAACTGATCAAAATCCTCAATGGTTACCTGTACGTTATCATCAATGGCCACTGACAGGGGATCTTGGTTTGGAGTTTCTACACGCATAAGCTTAGTCTTTTTAAGTTGACTCGTAGTCCTTTGCGTTTTTGACGAGAGATTTTAGTTTAACATTAATCTCCCAGTAGGAAAAGCGATCATCACAAGATCTTCTTCTTGGCACATCCTTTAAGACTCGGAGGTCATACCTTTTCACTACAAAATGCCATATACGAGCCCAAACCACTATTAATTCGTACAGCAAGCACTTTTATGCCAATGTAACATGTAAGGGTACATATTTTATTAAATAATATTGACAACACTATTAAATTTATACTTTTCTGAAAGTTTGTTTTATTATCTTTAATTTCATAAACAAATTTGTGCACATATCATGATAAAAAGTTTTGAAAACAGAAATTAACGGAAAGTCCATTTATTTTGATAAAAAAAATTTGACCACTATTAATTCGTACAGTGGAACATTTTCTAATTTAATACTGTGTAACGCCCCCTTTGCTTTTTAAAACAGCTTCTAATCGCTTTGGCATTGTATCTATAAATTTTTTACACTCTTCAGGGGTTATAGAGTCCCAACTTTCCTGAATGTTGGCTTTTAATCCGCTAAGAGTGCGTTGTGGGTCATTTCATCACTTCCTTTTCATGAGTGCCCACACGTTTTCGATTGGGATAAAGTCCGGGCTAGATGATGGCCAGTACAGAACACTAATACCATTTTCTTGCAGCCATTTTTTTGTTTTTTTGGCTGTATGGGATGATGCACCGTCTTGTTGAAATACATATTCGCCACAGTCAGCTAGCTTTGGTACTGACGGAATGAGATGTTCTTCCAATATATTAATATATTTTTCTGCATTTACTGTTCCCTTAATAAAGTGAAGCTGACCGACACCCTTTGAGGACATATATCCCCACACCATAATGCTAGCTGGAAACTTTACAGTACGCTTTAAGCAGTCTTTATGATATGCCTCTGTGCTTTTCCGAATCACCCTTTTTCTGGCATCACCGACGCATACGTCAAACTTCGATTCGTCGCTAAATATAATGGTGTCCCATTGCCTTTGTACCCAAGAACGTCTTTCTTTTGCCCATAATAAACGTTTTTTCATTTGAAGTACAGTAAGTAAGGGCTTTTCTTTGGCCTAAAAAATTCAAGTTTCAATAAATGTTTTTGGTATCACCAGTAGTAGAGTGTTAAACTTACTTTATAAACACCATAAGCTATATCTTTCATTTGCCGACGCGTCCATTCACGTTTAATGGTTTTTCCAATTCTTTCTGACCACTCTGAAGCTATGTATCTAATAGTGCCTCGACGATTTTTTTTAAGTATAACTTCTAAAGCTCTTTTGTCGCGAATCGTTATTTTGGAGACCCGGCCTCTGTTTGCAACGTTATTGCTACAATTCTCATTTTTTTTTGTATTTTTGAACAATACTTGATACTGTTGATCTGGGAAGCTTTAATTCAACCGATATTTTGCTATAGCTTTTTCCCGATTTGACTTTGTCAATAATTTATAATCGAATTTCTTCACAAACTGGCTTACCAAGTGCCATCGTTGAACAATTAATCAGAAATAAAAAGAAACAACACGAAAAAAATCGTGTTATTGTTCAATTGCATTTCTTTACTCTAATAAAACGGTAAATTTTCATTATTTGTTTACATTTTAATTTTCAGAGTTGTCTTTAGCTGAATTTATACACTGTACGAATTAATAGTGGTCAAATTTTTGTTATCAAAATAAATGGACTTTCCGTTAATTTCTGTTTTCAAAACTTTTTATCATGATATGTGCACATATTTGTTTATGAAATTAAAGACAATAAAACAAACTTTCAGAAAAGTATAAATTTTATAGTGTTATCAATATTATTTAATAAAATATGTACCCTTACATGTTACATTGGCATAAAAGTGCTTGCTGTACGAATTAATGGTGGTTAGGGCTCGTATTTGTATGTATGAAGCTGCTACGTAAGGGGTATTGATCCCTTCGTCACATCTTCGAGCACGTATGTTAAGAAGTGATTAGTCAAGAATCCAAGTATCTTCTTTAGGCAATAAGGAACGATATGGGTGTTGATTTGTTTTGTTTTTTCTTTTGCATTTTTCGTATTTTCTTTCCAACACATCGCTTTGCAGCTGCTGTGTTCATAGCCTAAGGTATTAATGCCTTCTTCCAATACTTGAGGCAATAAGGAAAGATAGATCGCTTTAGAGAGGTATACGCCTATCTTCCAACTTGGCTCTGACAGTCTGTGAGTCAAGAAGCAAATGTCGCCAGCGTAGTCGAGGTCGTTAAGTTTTTGATGTGGCCGACATTGAATACCACCGGGAGCGTCGTAATTTGTTTTCTTGAGGACGCTGTCAAGGACTACTATAAAAAGAAGAGGGGAGACAATACGCAACTTTGTCGGACTCCTCTTTGGATGATGAATTTATTGCTCTTTTTTTCATTGAAAAGCACGCTACACCCAGCACCCTCATAAAGCTCGCGAATAAGAGTGATGATCGTATTCGGCACGCCCACATTTCTGAGAGCGAACCAGATTGCAAGTCTGTTGATTGTGTCAAAAACACTTTCAAAATCAACGAACAGCATATACAATGGAGATCTCCACTCAGTTGATTGCTCAATTATTATTCTTATTGCTTAAATGTGGTCAACGCAGGATCGCTTTGGCCTGAAAGTGTTTTGCTCAGTGGTAGTATGGTGTTGAGAGCTGGTTGTCAATTCTGGAGAGCCAGAATGATAAAATTGGGAACCTTTTCCACAGCATTTACAAACGTAATGCCTCGCTAGTTCTTACATCGGCTCAGGTCGCCTTTCTTCGGGATGGATATTATTATTCCCTCTTTCCACTCACTGAGTATTCTGTTCGTCTTCTAGATTTCGAGAAACAGCGGACGTAAAGCTGGGGTGATTTCTTCTGCGCCATATTTTAACAATGCGGGTGGAATGCCATCAATTCCAGCAGCTTTGTTGTTTTTAAGCTTGCGGATCGCTGAGAGGATTTCTGCAATCTTTAGGGGCTCTGTCGTGATGTACCTGTTAGGACTATGTCGCCAAGTGTCATTGGCATCATCGAATTCTCCTTCCTCCGTAGTGTTAGCCGGGCATTCGTAGTGTCTTCTCCATTCATACAGTTGCTCATCTACTGTGATAAGTGTGCTGCCATTAAGGTCTTTCAATGGTGGAATATGCGCTTTGACATTTGCTAGTTTGTTAATTGCGGTGTATACGTTGCTCAGTTCGTTTCTAAATTAAGTTGTGTTAAAAAACAACAACAACAACAATTAAGTTGTTGTAAGATTAAATCAAGAATTTGGTCATGGATTAAAGCAAGAGTTTTGAAATGAAATAGTAGTATAAAAAAATACCGTCACGTCAAAACGTATGGGTGTGTCCACGACACAGCCAACTCCTTTTTTTAATTTTCTGAGATCAAGCAAAATATTTTCTTAATATTAGAATATTATCTCTCCTCGCGTTATCATGTCAAAATCTACGGGTCTGTCCATAATACAGACAATTTTGTTTTTTTTTTTTGTTTTAATAATAAATCAAAATTTATTATTTTCCATATCAACTTATACACATTTTCTTAAAAAATAATAATTTTTATTTCGCATTCTTGATTCCAAATCATAAAAAGGAATTTGCCACCTGCACTTCCAGCTTTTTTAATATTTAGGCCCCTATTAGGTACGACAACTCAACTTAAGTTGACGTGAGTTAAGACACCTCAACTGAACTTTTTTGCCATATTACGCATAACATACATTTTCAGTTGAGCTGTGGTGTAAAATTGCTGTTTCTATTGGAGCATGATTACACCGAAATTTTGACACTTTCGTTGAAATGAATCAGCTGTTCGCATTAATTTCAATTTTTGTGTATGTGTATTTTGTTCACAAGTAATAAAGCAAGTATAGAGCAGGAGTGCCCAAAACTTTCTTATGGAAGTGCAAACACTAATACATATAAAATCCTGCAACCTTTCGTAAGCGAAAGCATACTATGTTAGACAACAACAAAATCTACGTAGAAGGTCACTGTCACATAAATGTACCAACAAAGCATACGGAAGTGTTGTTGCTTGCACTTCGGTATAAGCAACGAAAAAAGATCAAAAACAAAAAAGACAAATTTGTTTGTGTATTTTGTATTGCTTAGTGCGGAGTGCTGTGTGTGTATATTAGAATACACAGCCTATGCCTAAGTGCTTTTACAAAAACAAATGTGCACCAAGTGCATAGGGCTTGGGCACCTCTAAAGACGCTATACAACTAGCTCAAAGCAGATGTAAGTTTTTGACAGTTTTTACACTCGAGACATAGTTGCATTGTTAAACCTAATACCACAAAAAATACATACACATCTCTGAGATACATACTTGTCAGTCGATAGACACATATGTACCTCAAATGTGTAATAGACAATACAAATTTACAAATTACACACTCAACTTAAGTTGAGTTGTCGTACCTAATAGGGGCCTTAATCTTTAGCATCTATTTAAAATGGCCGCCAAGTTAAGCTTCCTATTTAAAAATCAAACCAACATAACGCAGTTATTGAAAAATCTTTACTAGAGGAATGCTTGCAGATAACAAAGCAGAGAAAAACGACAACAGCAACAACTACAACTGATAAGAAAGCATTGCAAGCTGCAGTAGCAATGCACTCCCTCAAGTAATCACTCAGTCAGTCAGTCAATCACTCACTCACTCACAGCATGCAGCAAGTCGAACTGCATTATGCTGTGCGTAACTCTGACTATGAAGCAGTTATGCAGTCAGACAGATAGATAGAGAGCGCAGACATACAGACAAACATTCGGCAACTGACTGATGTGCGTTGCTGCTGATGTCTATGTATCTAACACTTGCACCCGCTGGCTGTCCGTCTCTAAGTTGCAGCTATTGCTCTATTTTCCTGCTGTCATTCCATCTAACTCATGTCCTGCGTCATACTGCGCATACTGACTTAAAAATCCTGTAAGGATCAAAAAGCAACATTTACATTTGCAAGCAAACGAGTAAAGCTTCAAAGACGAGTACACTTTTTCAATGCCTAAAGTGTTATAGTGCAAATGTTGCTTTTGTTGTTGTTGTTGTTGTTGTTGTTGTATTGGGTTAGTGTGCGTGCATTAGTGTTAGTTATGCAGCTGGAAATGTGTATGCAGCAAGCGACTACCCAGTAGGCAATTCAGCGAGCCCTATTCAAAAGAAGGCATGAATTGAGTGGTACCCTAGGCGTCGCACTGTGGGGTAATTGATAGCAAAAAGTGTGATCAAATCAACCAAGCGTCTCAGTAACGGAATTTATATTTTTTTAGTTAACAAACAATTAGAAACTATAAAAATCGTCATAAAACCAGTAACTTTAATGGAACTTTATTTTTGTTCTCAATATTAGTGAAATACATATGCAATATAAAAATATAGAGCGGTTGTTGACTTTTTTAAGTTTTTTATATTATTAGTCATCTGACATTAAGTCATAGACAAAAAAATCATTATCATCATCTTCTTCTTTCTTTCATCTTTGATTTGGATTTGGATTTGAGGAGCTCCAAAGCTGCTTTAGGCAAAGTTTGAAATTTTTTCTTTGGCAGCTTTCTTTTTGAACATATTAAAGGATCTGAAGTGATCAAAAACCCCTTGAAAATGTCTTCATTAGTCTTCTGCCTACCACATTTTCGAGCGAAATCGTCCCTGAAGCATTTGAAGTCTTTGTTTCGAGTCTCCTGAGCCTCTTCGGGCAATTGACCTGTTGACAACAATGCATGAGAGACTTTTTCCGGTCCATATATAAAATATCACTAACTGCTGACGTTTATTATTTTATTATACAAATAAAAGAAAATAAAACAAATAACAAAAACATTAACAACAACAACAGTAACACTAACTTGATGTACACATTTTAAGTTTCCGTTCTTTTACTTGCATATATCGATGATTCCATATCAATTCGACTATTTTTGAGCAAAATTTTCAAATTCACTATACTATTCATATTTAAGCAAAAAAATTACACAAATACAAAATGAATAAAAATAAACAAAATAAACAAAAATCTTATCAAATAAATATCCAAATTTTAAATTTTTTCGTCCGAGTAAAACCAGGTATATCATCTAGTTGCAACGGTCAACTACTGCTTAGTATAGCTCCAGCACAACTTTATTTCGAAGAATCATGTCAATTTCTCAATTCGTTTCTGAGTTATACTCTCGAATACCTCTTTAAACACTGCCACAGCAACAACAGCTCCACCTACCGGGTTAAAGCCTAACCTTTAAACATAAACCATCTACAGACCTAGCCGCACACACACACAATTTCATCAAAATCGGTCCAGCCGTTTATTAGGAACTCAGTGACATAGCCATGTACAGAAGAATTTTATTTATGAAGGTATTTGAAATTTTCGGCAAAAAAGTAAGAAATATTTTGCAGGCATTTTTTTAAAAAATCGTCAAAAATAGCAATTGTTGGAATCCCAGCTAAAATTTAGTATAAACCTTAAGAATGTATTATAACGATACTATGTTCAAAAGCTGAAAATTTTACTGCGATCACCATGAAAAATGTGACACAACACTTCAGACTAAAAAAATTAAAAAAATTTCATAAAACGAGTCAAAAAAGAGTATACCACAAGAAAGACTCATTCAAGATCTTTAAGATATATTTCAGATTTTTTTCTGTACGACTTACGGTTTCGAAGTTACAGCTGTTTGAATACATGTACCAATTGTATTTTTAAATATATTTTGAAATTTTTTACAGTGTATATCTTTTAAAAAGAAATAAAAAATTAAAAAACAAAGTATGCAGATATAATACGTTTTAGGAGAACTATCAACCCAGAGTGTTTAAAAATTTTCAAAAATAGTGATTTCAGAAACTTGGGCGTTTTGACATGGACTCACGGAAATGTATGTATTTCAATTGCATGGGCATACAAAAAATAATATTTTTCTTAAGAACCGCAGAAAATCTGCAAACTTTTTTTTTGTTAACATATCACTTATATTTGTTGTTTCAAAAAAAAAATAGACTTCCACTGAATTGAGTGGTATTCACAACTATATGCTTACATTTATGTCTAAAAACACACATTTTGTAAGCCTGCACGGAAAAAAACATTTAAAATATGAGCAGACACTTTTTGTACTAAAATTTTTTATTTGACGTTTCAAAAATACCCGAGGTAGAAGATCCCATTGCTCAAAATATTATACTTAATTAATTTTTCAAGAAAAATCACTTGGAAATAAGAAAACTTTTGTATTTTTTACTATGCGCGCACCAAAAGTAAAGAAAACGTCAACTTTGCAATCGCAGAGCACGGACACCGTTGACTTTTCTTCAATTATTCTTTCGCATAGTGGTGTAGAATTCTATTCTCTTTCGAACGATATCAATCACGGTTGGGCATCTTCGATTTGATTTTTTTAATTAATCACACAAATTGAAATGAAATACTCCAATGTGCGTCGTACCACATGGCCTCCTGTGTTCAATAGAGAACTTTTCCCTGCAACTGCTAAGAAGAAGTCTGCACTGCTTTAACATTACTTTTTATTACAAGAATTTTATTTTGAAATGGCGAGATGCTTTTATAGCGCTCATTTAAAAGCATTTTGACATAATTGACATTTGGTCCAAGCCCAGGATAAGAAAGAAAGAATAAAATAGGAAACTTTTAAATGAAAGAATAAAATAGGAAACGAAATAAATACCTATTATTTTTATTACTTCATTTCACCTTTATTGATTCAAGTTTCAATTAAATAGTCAACTTAAAAAAATTCTTTTCGAAGTTAAACTAAAGCTCTGAAAACACAAGTTTTTGGGAGAATATTTAATTTTTATTTTGATCATATCGATATACTCATGTGTACAGTATTCACTTTATTCACATATATAAATTGTAATATCGTGAAATCAGAGGCTTGTTGAAAGTACACATTAAACATAACATGAAGACCATGCTTTATAAAGTTGTATTATCAGGCCTTCTTACAACAGTACTTCTAACACTACTCATCGAAAGAATAGGTTATGCATGCACTTTCAAAAAAGTGCTACTAAAAGGCCTTTTTAGCGCAGCGAAAGCGGTAGGCCTGAAAAATTTTCCCACTTCATATAAAAAAGAAAGTCTAATTGTATATGAGCGCGGCAGTACTACAAAATCCACAGAGGGGCCTGTTAGCAGTGCTGTCATTGCCTACTGGGTAGTAGAGAGCGGCGGTGAATTTTTGTGTGTGTCTTAAAGTCAATCATATTCAAGGCAGTGCTAACACAACTTTCACAGAGCTTCGAATGCACCATGATAGAAAGTAAAGTATGTAGGGCATAGTGTAATGGGCAGTTGCGTTAAAGTGATAAAATTTAAAAAAAAAAACTTCAAAACTTTATTTAAGATAATTATTAAAAGAATTTGAATGAACCCAAAACTTTTACTGTCTACCCCTACCTAGGGTGAAGAGATATTATTAATGATTCTTAATGATTTTTTTACTTCTAATATAACCTGAAAGTAGTAGTTCCTCCAGTGAGCCCGTCATTCTGCTATAGAACACCGCCCTTCTATCATAGGCTCTATTTCCACGCCATTAAATGATACTATTTACTATTTTAGTCTGTGATCGAAATTCGACCATATAAGCACTGATTTCTGTTTTGTTTTTTTTTTTATTTTTATCGAAAAACGTTTTATTAAAATTAAATTTGTATTTTTAATTGCATCGAAATAAAATTCGAAACAAAGTTTATGTGAAGAACATATGTTTTTCCATAAAAATTCGGCATCACTTTTACTTTCCTAATGAATTCGCCACCACTTCTCTTGCTCAGGAGAGAGCACAATCTCACATTTAAAATAGAAAAGAGTCTATTTTATCCTTTTCTTCGCTCATGTGCGAACGTAACAGAACTTATACCGCAGTATAAGTTTAATGCTGAACTTTTTTTTTCTCCTCTTTTTTTTTCTACATGCATATGAGCCCACAATGTTTGAAATTCGTCATTTCATATGTTCGAAGCAGCTGGATTTCATAAAAAATATTGGGTGCACTCATTCTCCCTACTCTAATTCATTTAAAAAAAAAAACATATGGGTCAATTGCAAAAAAATCGTACACAAAGAGGTGTTCATGTTTTGATTTTAAAGTTTTTTAAATTTTTCCGTTAGAGTAGTCAAATTAATTGAAAATTTATGGAAAATTCGAAGTTGCTTTTAGGCCCTGCAAAAAATCATTTTTTCTATGGTTTTTATACGATTTTTGTATTGAACGTCACACAGAAGATATACGGGAAAAATCACTAAAAATTTGAAAAATGTTGTAAATGAAAGCTTACTGTGATGCTTGTTAAGTTATTTAATAAGTTAAATCAGCTTTTGCAGAAATCGCCATTTCAGTTACAGAAATAATAATTTTTTACCAAAAATACCTACATATTTTACAATTTTAACGGAAAAAAATTAAAATTTTTCTCCAAAAAGACATCAACATAGAGGTTATTTTCAAAGTTGTATACTTGCAGCAATAAATAATAAAAAATTGTTAAATAAGAAGCAATTTCAGAAAAAACAACAGAGTGACGTTCAATAAATTTTGTGACGTTCAATACATTTTGTTGCGCTCAAAAAAATAATTTAAATCAAATTGGGAGTTTAACAAAAAATAGGTTCATTCTTTTACAAAAAAAAAGGAAATATAAAGTATATATTTCAGCTACATATAAAATTTTCATCCAACATTTTTTTCTTTGTTTTTTTACAAAAAATTAAAAATTCAATAGTTAGTTGAATTTGTATTGAAAATTTATTAAGACATCACGTTTTACAATATAACTTCTGAACCCTTTAAAACCACATTTTCATTTTAAATCATTGGAAAGTTATAACCTAACGTAAAAACGTAAAAAAAAATAAAAATTATAAAAAAGAAAAAATTAAAGCACGTGTTCCTGGCATGGTATTGAACTTAAACAAATTAAGAATGAGTCGACTTATTACATTATTTTCAAAATTTTGTACTTTTCCTCAAAATAGATGAAATAACTTTTCCAATGAGACTATATTGCCGGTAATCGGTCTTAAATTGATTTGAGCTACGTTGTCTCCAAATAGACCCTATTTTGGCCGCGAACAATTATTCTAAAAATGTATACCTTTGAATTTGGTTTTCAAATCAATAAACCAATACAAGAAAAATATTTGAGTCAAATCGGAGATGATCAGCTCAACTGGTCACTTCAATGTGAAATGGACGAGATTAGTTATTAAAAACCAAAAGCAAAAATCAGGTCAAAGTCATATATAGGTACCATTCTTTTTGCTTTCGTTTATATTCTTAATTTCGTTCCTTTTCTAGCTTTATTTTTTCCCGATATCTTCGTGTTCTTTTAGCAGGCGTTAACTTTGCTATTTTACTCTTAAGTATACAAAAACGAAATACAAAATTAATACTCCAGCCGGTGATGTGACATATCTTAAAAGTGATGTTCAATACAACTGGCACTTTTTAGTTTTTTTTTCTTAGGAGTTTTATTTTGCAAATATACGAAAACAAAGAAATTAATCAAAACCCATGAAACAATAATTTTAAACTTGGATTTTTTTGATTTACTATTTTTGCTTTAATAAAACTCCGCGTGACGTTCAATACATTTTTACACGTACTTATCATAATGAACTGAGAGCACACAAAAAAATTTGCTTTAATATTATTTAATCGTCTTAATTTTTAGAATTTCATGAGAACTAATCTCTGCACTATCTTAATATAACTTTCTTGTCATCTATACCACACCAAAATTTAAACTAACGAAGCGTAAAAAAAAGTGACGTTCAATACAATG